>CM031234.1:301887116-302197213 GCA_018340775.1 Taxus wallichiana var. yunnanensis
ATTGCTAGAATTATGTGTATCTCAGCACTTCATCGGAACTATTACCCTCAAGGTAATGGCCAAGCGAATTCTGGGCGAACAAGAACCTACTAAGAATCACTGTGAAGGACTCTAGATGAAAATCGTGAGAACTGGGCACGCAAAGTTTCAAATCAGCCCTACGGGCTGATAGAATCACACCAAGTAAGTCTCCACAGAAGCCTCCACAGCGTGTATGGGAAAGCAGCAGCTCTAACCTATATCACCTCGAGTTTCCAAAGATCGAACTCATGAAATAGCCTCTGAACTAGCTGAGCTCTTGAACCTATGGAGGTTAGATATGTAGAATTAATGAGCTCCAAGAAAATTAGAGAGCACGCAGCCAAAGTAATGAGAGAAGGATCAAGCTCTTCGATCAAGAAGACTTCTTGATAGGAAAGCCAAGGCTAGAACCTTCCAAACCGAGATCTAGTGCCGAAACCGGACGCAGACGGTGTGCAGGGCCGGGAAAGTATCGTCCAAGTTTGATGCCATCCTGAGGGCCTGACATGATCATCAACGTAAAGGTAGCAATGCCTCCACCTGCTAAGTGGATGGTGAAGAATTTATGATTCCTGGTCAATGGATCTATCTCAAACGTCATAGCTATGTAGAAGCTAGCTTTTCACCCTCAGAATATTAATTTAGAATTTCCATTCCTCTAAGTGCTTATGCACATCAGATTTACTATTAGAGTAGTTTTTATTCTCCCATGTGTTGTGTATATGTCCTATCGCTTCTAGTATGTGCATGTTTGTAGTTCATCGAGCCTTCAAATGGGTAATCAGAGTCATGCACTAAGAGAACCAAAATTTTAACGAATGCTCTTCAATAAAAGCTGAATGATAACAAGTTTTCAAATTCTTCGTGATCAAATCGAGAGATTATCAAATAGACCTACGCCTAATGATTGCTACAAGTTAGCCTAGTCATTCTCTCATCCAAAAGTGCGTATAACCCCTTCGATTCGCCAAAATTGTTATTCAAATTCACCCTTAAGGTAATTTTGATAACATGCATCAAATTCTTTAGTCCCAAACAACAGATTGATTTAAGGCCCAAATCATGTTTTGGGGCCCTCGGCTTCCTTCTAACTTCCTATCCAAAGAAATCCCAAACGAAGGCTAGAAAATGAAAAAATGCAAAAAATAAGGTTTCTGTGACTATTTTGAGGCATTTCCGGTCCTGGCGGCCTGGTCAGTATTTGGGCCGCCAACTAAGGTTCATCAGACTTGAAGCTTGGGCCGAAAAGGCAAGTGAAATCGGGCTAAGTCCTGGAGCCAGTGGTTAAAAGTATGGGATAAAATTGGGACGTTGGGACGGAAAAGCCGAAACGGGCCGTAAAGTGGAAAAAATCGGTCAAGTTTTGTTTCACATAGCACCTGGGATATCTCGGATAAAAAGTATGTACACATGGACGTTAGAACTGCAAATTGATTTATTGGCTGCACAATCCATTTCGGCTAAGCCAGAGATATTTGTCCTGCACGGTGATCAGGGACATTAGGACAAAAGTACGCAGAGGATGAATCGGCTGATTCAGCCAAACAGGAGATTTTCGCCCAGTGGCTTGGGCCAAAAATACGCGTAGGGACGCGAAAGTGCCGAAAGAGCCGCTAACTAATGGAATCTCGCTACATGTCTTCACCAAACAGAAAACAAGGAAGGCCAATTCGGTCAAGCAGAGATTTTCATCCGGGACATCCGGACAAAGGTATGCGCGACACGACGACGCAGTGCCAAAGTCAAGGGTCAAGGCAAAGAAGAAAAGTCAACGCTTGACCCGTGCAAAACTTCAAATGTACCTATAACTCTTTGACTCGAGCTCGATTACAAAATTGACTTTCTCCGAAATGAGTGCAACATCCTCTCACGCCAAAAAAATGGATTTATTATTTTAATGAGGGTAGATATATTTAAATAAAATAAACATATTCGGCCTGGGCCCGCTTAATAAGCTCATTCCCGCAAATGACAAAAATCACCACTGCAGACCCAAAAATAGCTCCGCACTGTATAGGCCATAACTTTTGCATTTCTAAATGAAATTGCACAAAATTTGCATCAACATCGAATCATGGCTTAAGTTCTCGATGCACAAAAATCAAGAAATTCTAGATTTGATGGGAGATTGATTGATATTTTTAAGAAAACGTGGCTGGGTTCATAATGATTTTATTCGTGGCTTCACGGGAGTGTACTAAGAGGCACGGTCATCATTATTCTCCACGCAGCACTCTGGGATAGTATGGGGAGCCTTTGAAAGTAATATATAATCATTTTACTCCATTTAATGCCTCTTATAGGTGGTTAAAAGATAGATTTCGATCGGCCATTCCTTCTCTCTTCCCTTCTCATTTTTTCTATAAATCGAGGTTTGGCTCATCAGTAAGTGGGGATTTTTTAGATAGCTGAAAGCTCACAAAATTACTTTGGAGAATCCAATGTGCTATAGGCCCTTGTATTTGACTCTTACATGGTGATCCAAGCCCTTATCTTGTAATAGATTGAACTATGCATATCATGAAGCAATAAAATATCACCAATTGTGGATGTATCTTCCCCGCTTATGTTTTCGTGATTCTTCTTGCACCCCTTTAATCTTTCTACAAGAATATTGTAGTCTATTATTAGTTCTCAAGTAGGGATCCATTATCATTGTGTATGCTTCAATATTGTGAATGCATTTTTCTAGATTATGGAGATTTTTCATCACCTCTTCTAGCCAGTGTACTTTACATCTCGTATTTCACGCATTCTGGGAGACTACTCCTCACACTCCTCCTTTTCTCGTATCACCACTTTAGCGTAGGCTTTCATTTTATACACACTCTCTCTCCCCGGTCCCTGGAAATTTAGATTAGGATAGTTAGTTTTCCTCGCATTAGAGTAGATCACAAGCAGAAGTTTTAGGAGCAAAAGAACTGCCCTTCCTGTAAAGTTCACATTTCAAATAACAAGTCCCACAACTGAGATAGAGATAAAGACTCCATGTTATCCAATCACACCGTGAACTCAAGTATATGCACTTGTATAAACATAAGGGTGTTGTGACTCGATGAGCAACAAGAACCATTGAAGCACATAGGATCAAGCCAGCTGAGGTTCATTACATGGGAAACACCAATCATACTCCCGAGCTATATTATTTCAGTGATCTGGCACCTACAGCTTTAGAGGTGTATGCAAAGACCAAGCAGGCGTAAATGGTCCGTTGGGCAGGAGGCCTTACTTTATTTTGATTGGTAGCTGATTGGGGGTGGTCTATTAGGGCTGATATGGTTGCCTTTATTAGGCTAAGTTTGAGACTAATAAGAAGGTATAAGACTTTGGGCTTCATGTCGCTTCTCGAGTGTAACTAGCCTACCATTGCCTAAATTTTGTGAAATTGTTTCATGACTTCAAGTCTCATTTGAGGCACTAAAGGACAAGTAGAAGTTTAATTTAAACCCGATTTCAGGAGGAATTAGAGCCAAAGTAGGTGCTTGACTAGTGCTTTCTGACTCTCCAAGTTTGATATAAGGGCACAGAGGCCTGGTATACCAGCTTACTGACCTTCCTGATCAACAATTCTCAATCCTAATGGGGATGATATAAGCTGCAATATATTCAGTACTCCCATGGATTAGATTAACATAGAATATCAAAATTTAAAGCTTTGAGATAGTATAAGAAAGCACTTCAGCCATTGCTGGCACCGATACCAAGATTCTATCCCATGTCCTTGAAATCTGAAATCGAAGTTCTGTTAGTTTCCTCATCGAGAGCTCTCTCGATAGTTTCAATCATTCTAAAAGAGAAAAATTATCTCCTTTTCTCCAAACCCCTAATGGAGAGCTATGTTAACCTAACCGGTTCCTAATTTTGATAGAGCCTCGCCCAAGGCTCCCTAAACTATTGCAGTAAGGCTTTCTTTGAATGAAGATGCCAATAATGGCTGATAAAGCAATTTACATCTCAACAATCTCATCAATCAGACAAACATTAGCAATGTCTTCTCTTGATATGATCACTGTAGAGGGTCTAATTTTCTTCAGTAAAGTATGCTAGATGTTTTTCAATGCCACAATCTGAACTCGGGTTTCCAGGCATTGAGAGCAAGTGGTCTACCTTAATGAGTTATAGATGAAGCATAACAGTCGGGTCGCCATTCTGATCGGGCTTTCGAGAAACCTCGGCTGATCGGGTGAAAGGTCTACTCAAGCGGGAGGAGTTGATAGAGTTATGTTTGTGAGATGGAGGACCTTTGAACTATTGGTCTCTCTCTCTCTTCCTCGTGGTAATTGCACTGATATCGTACAATCCTCCTCTTTGACCTCTTGACCTCGCTCTGCATCCCTTCCATGAACTTCAGACTTGACCGTCACTAAAACTAGTCGAATTACATCTTTCGGAGCTGCTGCATGTAAAATCGTGGATCTTTTTTAAGGTGAGAAACTTACAACAAATGCACATCAAATTTGTCAGTAATAAATATGAAGACCTCTAAGGTCCCACTCGGCATGCAAAGCATACTATTAGTGCAAATCACAAAGACTCCCTAAATGACCTTTAGATCTCCAAGTGAGAATCGGTAATTTAAGTGAACGCACACCTGAACCTCTTTTCCCTGTATGGACTCCTGTATAAATGGGAAAAACTCTCCATAGCTTGAAGCCTCTGGTTCTACTTCTGCTTATCGATGTACACATAAAATTTATAGAGGTTTATTACAAAATTCTACTCTTAATTCTGCCAACAAGACAAGGACAAAGAAAAGAATACACAACTAAACTAAAAAGGTGATATAATTCGAAGGAGTGTTGAATATCTATTTTGTAGCATTCACACAAATTATAAAAATGCAAACACAAATCATGGACAAATTCTCTAAAATTGTAATGAAGGACTGTGATAGAGAAACAAATATGAAAGGGGATTAAAAATTCATTCATAGTAAATGCTTCGCATTTATCATTTCCATTTTAAATACAAAGGCATTACAAATAAATGCGAGGTAGAAAAAATATCTGCGCAACCAGTGATTCCAAAAAGGTCCGATATTCAATGGGAAATTTTTACTGCCAATGGTGAAGGAAGGATTCATAACCTATAAAAATGATCCAACCAGTTTGCATTTAGCATTTTTTAAAATGAGCCAAATCAGCTTTGAATAAAGTGATAAAAAACGAGCTTGAGTGAAGGAGAAACGTTGGGAAAATTGAAATGAATGATTCTAACCACCAACCAAAGATCCATAAAAATACCATGGGTACTCCTTAAAAGTTCATCCTCCAATATTTTCAACCACTACTGGAGAAGAATGGAAGCCATACTACATTAAAAATGGTGGTCAATGTCGGTTCTACTTTTTCCCATGCTAAATGCACAAGTTTTTTCATTTTTCTCTCTACCTAAACTCCATCAAAAAACAAATTTGAAAATTCCATCATGTAGGAGGACTTCAATATCTTTCTAATGACACCAAAATTGAGAAAAAATGAGCTTGGATCTAAAGATATACCCCCTCCTGAAGATTTAGGGTAGAAATGGGCAAAATGGGCTTCATGCGGCCAAAGCCTAAAATTTTCCTTTTTTGAACTCATAAAAACTCCAAAAAAATTCCACACCCCACCGCTCCTTTTCACGCGTGTCACTTCCCTCATTCATCCATGGGTTCAAATGGCCATTTTACCTTTTTTGAATTTTTGAAAAATTCCAAAATTTCTCCGTGACCTCACCCTGCTCCACCGCCACGGTGCACGTTGATTTAAGTGGGCCTTGATCAACTTTCTTTCCTCTCGCGGGTCCATGGTGAAAAAAATTCCTTTGCTCCATTTTAAGCACTTTGGAAAATTTTGCAAAATCATTATGTGCCTCCGACTCTCCCGCCATGACTCGACACGTGTCATCCTCTAGCTGGTCCGTAGGTCCTCATAAATTTCTTCTTTCCTCCTCCGCTGGGCTTTAGCCAAGATTTTTCCTTTCCCCACTTTACTATTTTGACAAAATTTAAAATTTACTCTACCCTTCCACTCCTACTACCCTCATGGACATGTAAGCACATTCTCATTCGATTTTAAGGGCTTCGGCCAAAATTCTTCCTTTCCGCCATTTTTGGAAACTTTTTTCAACTTAACCCCGTTGGTCCACCTTTGTCGACATGTGGCGCATCCTCACCCGGCACGGGCCTCCTGCCATTTATTTTCCCTATGGGCCTCGTGTAAAAATTTCTCCTTTGCACTCAGCCCACTCTGGGTGATTTTTCCAACTTACCTCCACCCGATCCATCGCCACGTGACACATTCCTATTGTCAGGACCTTCCTAGGGAAAATTTCTCAAAACTCCACCGTAGCCATAACTCTACATAAAATACAAGGAGTTAAGAAAATTTTACCTTTCTAGAAAGGTGAGAAAATTCTCTATCCGATGAAACCATCTCCAGATAATTTTGAGTCCTTAAAAAGTGAAAAAAATCGACTGAGGCACATGGAAGGAAGGAATGAAAGAGTTAGCCAAAATAAGCAGGGGCTTATTTTGGATAATAGTTATACCTCTTATTATACCCAAACATGATAATTAAATATTCCTTCTAATTGGATTTGTCAAAATTAAATATTTGAACAACATTTAGTATGTCAGGTGTAAGATACATTGATAACATGACAAATTTCCTCAAACTCTAAATGTGTTTTTGTTTTAGTCCTCCACGCAACATTATTGTTAAAATTAAAGAAGAAGCTTACGAGTAAGGAATAAATAACTTTGGCATTTTTTTAGTTTCATGGATATGAGGTTATACCTCTTATTATACCCTAAACATGATTATAAAATATTCCTTCTAGGTTTGTTTTTCAACCTAAATCATCGAACAATAGTAGTGGCATGTCAGTGTAAGATACATCGATAACATGGTATCAATTTTCTCAAATTCTAAAAATGAGTTTTCAGTTTAGTAATCCATGCAACATTATTGTCATAATTAATGAAGATCCTATGAGTCAGTGAATAGATAACTTGGGTATGTTTCAACCATTAGTACAAGTCAGTGAAATGGATTTGTTCTTTCTCATTCCTGGATAAGTTCTCTTTTCTATATACTTTCTATTTTATATAACAAATATTTCTATATACATGTGTTTCTATATGATCATTAGTATGTGGGAAGATGATTGTCCTTTATATACACCTAATATTAAGTGAGAGAGGTTACCACATGTGAGAAAAGAATGGTATATGGTACATAGTACATGAAAGAGATTCATCTTAAATTTTCACTTTTTATGTGGTACATACTACATGAAAGAGGTCTGCCTTATATTAACACCTTCTTAGAATGAAATCCTCGCACATGGGCATAACATCCCTATATAGCTGGATTTTCCCAATTTCATGACATTTTTGTCAAAAAGATAGTGAGGAATGGGTAACAAATGTGATGGTTTAGTGAAACTCTAATTTTTCTCCCTTATTTATCCTTGATAATTTGTAAGAAAAATATTATACATGTATTTTTACAACTATTTTAAGTAATATAGCAGTAATTGCAAGCCTCATGAATTTACCCATAAATGTCAACCATAAGCACTACTAATTTAATATGCTATAAATGTGTAAAATGCATATAATTTTAGATTATGGAAAGTTTTTTCATATACTTGTTTAATGCCTATAGAAACTCAATTAAGACGCCAAACTAGTAGTTTATCAACTGAATTGTATGATAGAAACAATGATAGGTGAATGTGGGAGTTGGATGAATATAGATGTCTTGTGTTGAATGTAAGTTTTGATGTAGACTCATCACGATGATGATAAATAATAAATTAAATTAATGATTTCCAAGTTACATATGATGGTAAATATCATAAATTATCATATATCACACCATTATCTTTCATTATAGTTCCTTCTTGGTTATTTTATTTACAAATCAATTAACTACAATCCTATAATAGTTGACATATGACATCAATTTGGTTGCATCAAGTATACAATGCTCTAAATATGACCAAAACAAAAATATGTGATGTATTATTATTGTGAGTCCATATTATTCTAGTATAAACCTTCATCTTCTTTCCTATTTCAGTAGCTCCTATAATTTAATGTTTTTTTATTTAAGAAGGGAATAATATCATTTATTTATATTTTGAAAATAATATAAATATAATAGACATTCTAATTTGCCAATTCTTAACATCTATATGTTATACATGAAGTATAAGGTCCATACTATCATACATTATGAATAGAAGTAATAAATTTATGTCCCTACTAGCTACATCTTAGATTTATCTTGTAGTTTTCATCATTTTTTATGGAGCATTTCCAAAAGATGTTGGTAGGAATGTAAATTTTTCAAGCATGTGAATAAACAATTATTGTGAGATTACTCCTACAAATTTATTGGAATCTATGAACATCAGAATATCAAAATGGGCCAAAAAACCATAATCAAACTTGAAACAATCATTAAGACAGAGGTTTAAGGGTGTCCAAAGGGTTCGGGAAATAAGATAAAATTCATTCCTAAACATAGATTCAGTAATATTCCAATCGAATTGGATCCAATTCACACTACCAACCTTGATTTCCATTCTTGAATTTATTATTCCTCGGAATCTATAAAATTTTCTTGTTAATAACCTTTATGTCACAATGCAAAATATTACAATAGTCAGAATTAAGATCAAAATCTATTTAACTAGGAAATGGATTGTTGTTGGTTTTAGTAAAATAATCCTAAGGTTCTAGATGTTTATCCCACTCTATAAGTAAATGTAGTACTAGGATTTCAAAGTATGACATATGATCCTTATTATAAATACCATTCAAGGCTAGGAATAAATCCATTTTCAATTTCCCTTTGCCACCAAACTAAAATATAAATTAATATCACAAATGATATCAACTTGAAGTTTCGATCTCCTTAATTTCTCCATAAATATATATTATTTTTCCAAATCCTTCTTACCACGTGCATGTTGAGTAGAATTTAAATGAGTTGAATTCATGAGGGTTGAGTCATTTCCGGGTGATTTCATATTTTTTATAGTTTCATATCCAATCGTAAATCAAAATATATATAATTTATTGTTCAAATATGTATCTTATGTACCTCTTCATAAAAATACAATTAATTATCACTAAATATATTTATGTCACTTATCTATAGCCAAATACAACCACGATGACTCGCAGGCTACAATGTAAATGAACCTATAAGAAATATTACTATCAGAGGTTAAAATCATCCGATCCGTGGAACGAAGTTCACTATTAAAAACATGGAGTTTCATCAAGTGTGGCTCTTTGGCATTTTCAATCTAACCTATAGAGTGAATAATTTCTCAAATATATATAACCCTAATGTTACATGTAGTAATCTACGTACTTGATGATGCATTACGAGATAAACAAATGATATTTTTACCGTATATGTTTAAGAGTAAACATACTATACTAACAATTTGAAAATATAATGAATACACATTTCCATAGTATAATAGTAGGAAAGATTAAAAATATAAGAGTATAAGGTGATTATTAGCCAACAACCTCAACTAATACTTCAATATGCATAATTTTATTCACTCGTAAGAGAAGCCCTAAATGAATTACAATAGTCAAAATAGATGTCGATATAATAGAAAGATCCGGAAGAAATAACTATAGGACTAAGGGAAAATAATTTTTAAGGTTAAAAAGTTCCTTATTTAGAGAATAATATACTCATGAAATAAAAATGGAGGGAAAACAAATTTGAAAGAAGAAGAAATGGTAATGAAAGAGAAAAATATCATTCCATGATGTAAAAAATCCATAATTCTAGTGTGTGTAGTACTTATGAAGGGGATGAAGAAATTCAGATCGTAGATAACAACTAGAAATATGTACTTTCTTAGAATTAAAATCTGCCCTCCCAACTTGCATTATATTCAGTTCATCATCGAAGTCTTCAAATAAGTTTGGAAACATAACCATAATTTTTAGCATAACAATTTATTGTGATATTGGGAATAATTCAAGAAATCAATATGGTTTGAAAATGACCATCAATAGTGATCCATGGCTATGGAGAAATGGGATCATAGGTCCAAGAACATGATGGCACGATAAGAATGTTCCACATCAAGAGAATTCTACAAATGGAATTAAATTAGTTCAAGAATGAATAAGAGATAGTGTTACACCTGTAATGAAACTAGAAGTTGAATGTGACTCACCGAATGGTCCAAAGAAAAGAGAAAAGTGTCATAGTAGAATGAATTATACCAAAATCATGATAAGATAATCACAAGTCAGAATAAGGTGGTGTAAGTATGACAAAAATATCCCAAAAATTGCTTCATTGGAAGAGATAACATTATATGGGCTATATGGTGGTTCATCAACTTATAAATTTATGTTTGGATTTTAAAGGCACATGTACCTAAAAAATATTATACCACAAATAGGGACAATGTTATAAAAAATTCAAAAGCATCAATGGCTTCAACAATTCTTCCTAACAAATGCAAGTTGAAAGGTCGACATGAAAAAAAGAAGGGGAAGGGTAGAAATTAATAAATCATTAGGAATGAGATGCTAGAAGTGAAAATATTTAAAGATATTGAATTAACATATCATACCTAAGGGAAAAGGTTCACTGGGATATTTCAAATGGTGTATGGATTTAGATAACACAAGGTTTATCGTAATTGGCAAACGTGATCATTTTGGTTAACATTTCTAAGAACTCACGAGGACACTTTTCTACTAAGCGTGGAGAACTAATAAGTTGTATCATCCATTGGGTATTCAATCTTACTAATTTAGGGTTGGGAACTTAAGATTCCTCAAAATTTCTAAACAATAGGAAATAGGAGTGTAAGGGGTGCACAAAACAACATAGAAAAGAAATGTGAAATGAAATAAAGCAATGTGGAAAGGTACAAAAATATACAACTATAAATAAAGTGTACCATTTGAACTTGAGGGTATTTTATTAGAAGCATTCCATTTATTAGGATCAACATATGATCTCCATAGATATTTGAGTTCTCAAAGTCATTTGCTTATTTATACTAGGAAATATTATAAGGGCTAATCTAAATGGTATCATGCTTAGAATGCTCTCCAAGGCTCATCTCAGTCAACATCCCACCTCAAAATGAAGTCATAGATGTCAGACATTTTTTTATTTACTCTCTTTTAAAAAAGAACTCCTTACTACCTATTCATTGTTCCCGGAGCTTCCTTTGTCTCTAAACTTTTCCCGACTTCTTCAAGGTGTAATAGCTTATTAACTTGAATGTTGTAGTATCACTATTCTCATTCTAGATGATGACAACTATATAATGTGAGAATTTTCATTAAGATTGGAAGCTTAGCTATGTCACTACATATCAGCATGAATGGATATATTTTAACTAAGTTCTTTAAACATATCATGTTAGACCATAAGGTGATTTCACCTTATTATCATACTTTATTTGATTTTTTTTTCAATTATACGCTTCATGATCCTAATTAAGTATTATTTCATGGAATCTATCATGAATTTATGCGCGTGGATAATAGTTTCAAGACATTTTAAATTATAAACCATACCTAAAATTAAATTATGTGATCTTACTCCAATAACTTCTTTATCTGTTATATATCAGATGTGAGAAACAATTTTTGATGATAATTCCTTAACGAAGATAATGTTAGAGTAGATTTTTTTATTCCATTGAATGGTTTATATTCAATTACATGGTTTTAAATACACACGTATTTAACTTTCTTATGTTTCATTAAGATAAAAGGGAGTTACACTTCTCCACCTTTTTTAGGTGCTAGTTACACTTCCCCACTTCATATTAAAACACCTTATGTAAATATTATTGTCCATGCATTATAAATACAAGTTATCTTTTGGTTCATGTTTGGTTCCTCTCTCAAGAAAAATTACTCTCTTCGTGTATTCAGTATTTTATCAAGTGTTTATCTTGGCCTACAATCTCACGTGATATTAGAACTCATTATGGTAATCAATTCCATTGCTTTTGTTATGTTCCAAATTTCAAACTTGTTATTACAAAACATTTGGTCTATGAGTATTATCTTCTTCGATTATAGGATGATCTAGAGAATGAGAAAAGAGAAAAGGAAATAGTTGATTTTGGAGGACTATATTCATTCTTTACATTCTCTTGAGAAATGGACCATGTCATTGAGTTTCGATCATATCGAAAATCCAAGATTGATATCAGAGATAAAAATCACACACTTTAGGTAACTATCTAGTCCTAGTTGCATACTACCACTGTTCATATGATTCCTATGTTAGAAAGGTAATGATTAAACCACATCTTTGGCCACTTTTCTTTCCTTTCAGTTAGTATTTTTTTGTTTTACACTTCTACTTGTTCAGTTTGTACTTGACCCTTGTCATTTGTCACACCTAGACACCAGCAGCGCCCACCTAGGACATTTGTGTTAAAGCACCCTCATCCCCTCTGGGTGCTCATGTCTCATTTATAGTTTACCATTATCTTTTGGGTCCTTTTTACTTGTTTGAACATTTTATCTTTTGGGTAGCTATATTTTTCGGTGGTTAATTATGAAATTCGAAGCAAATTAATCATATAAATATAAAGTTGTGTGATCAGAATAAGGGACTCGAGCACTAAGCATCTATTGTCTCCACCTAAGTTTGCATCCATCAAAGCAATCTATAGCTCTATTTGCATCCATCTAGCTCCATCACAAGGGACAAAGGTTGGTTAATTTTCATCACACTTCATAGGGGAGTTTATTCTATTCCACACAATACATGTATTTACATCTCCCGAATCTAACTAATTATTCACTACTTCAAGTGCAACATGCACAATAAAAACCTAGGGAAATATTCCACACACACAAACCTAGAAGTACATTAGGATTTGTTGTCCTGTGTTTTTAAGTGGGGAAAATTCATTATCAAGTAGACAACCATACCACGGTGTTAAAAATTTTCAAAGATATACCTTCCTAAGACACCACCTAGGTCATTCCATTCACAATAATAGTCCTACCCAATCAGTATAATGATATCCAAGTGGTTTTTCAGTCCCCTAGGTGATTTAGGACCTTCTGGAACATTCAAGTATTCACGTTGAGGTTTGCGAAGGGATACCATCAAGCTTCAGAAGGCTAGTGCACCACCCATGGAGTGGAGAAAAGGAGAAAAACTCATCACATATGAGTATTAAAGTGATAGGGACATCAGGGAAATTATTTTGGAAGATTTAGGGAAGATTCATAAGTTTTGTAACTAATTCACCAAAAGCGGGCTTTCGGGCCTAAAGGAGCATACACCGTGAAAGAGAACCTAAGCTTCAAAAAAATATCTTGAGACCTTCATGAGGAATTTTATGCCCAAAAATTACCTATGGAAATTATTTTCCAAGCCCTAAATGGTGGAAAATATGGGACATCTTGAAACATCATACACTTTCTTAGGTAATTCATTCTTCCGACGCATACAACTTGAGATATCGAGAACTAAGGGGAATTTAGGATGTCTTTCAATAATAATTTTAAATTTAAACCATCACCATTGGATTTATTGAGTTTTTTAGAGGTATAATTGTATAAAATTTCACCCAAAAAATTCATTCGGGAGCTCACGATATCGCTTTGCAGTTGGCTCCCAAGGTATGCTTTCCAACACTTAGTCAATTTTTATGGGACACGTGGCAACCTGTGGTGAAGGCACATTTTCATGTCCCCTTTTTCCCTTTTTCAAAGGTACATAAGGGACAAAAATTTTCCCAACTCTCTTTTAGCCTCCTGGACACCCGTATGACCCCGATGACTAATGTTAAACCCCGTGGTGCTCCAATTTAACTATCTTTGCTAATTTTCTCATCAAATTAAAAGATGCCAAGTGTTGAACCCAGTATAAGATGTAATTTTACATCGCGCTTTGTCCCTTTAGAAAAGGGATGAAAGTGATAGAAAATGTGCCCCATCCCTACCCCTTTGTATTCCATTGTTATAAATACGACACTTAGAACATTTTTCTCATTTTTTCCGCCTACCTCCAAACACCGGCTCTGTAGGAACCGCCAAAATTTCTCGTAAAATCAAAATTGAACATTTTCAACTAAAAAAATCCTTTTATCCTCCATAATCTAAGAACACAAAAATATCAAAAATAATTTGGATTCAAATAAAGGAAAACAGTGAAAAAAGGAAGAATTTTTCTAGAAAACCCTCGAAGTCTCCCAGAGGAGAATCATTTGTATCTTTCTGAAGCATAAACCAAATTTGAATGAAAATTTTTGTATTCATCTATTCTCTTAGGCACCTTAGATAACCAAGATAAAAATTTTGTATCCATGGCCCGGATGTTTTTCTATGAAAAATCCGCATTCCCTTTGGTGAAATTTTGTTTCTAAAATCTTCCAAACCGATGATCAAAGTGAAGGTGAAATTTCGAGGAGTAATGTTGGGAAAAAACCCATATCATAAACCCTCATTTTTTTGCAATTTGAGAATCAAATACCCATTTTCCAAAAATATTAATCCTTCTTGTACAAGTGGCTGTTATTTTTGGTAAGTCATCATCAGAAGAAGTTGTGAAGGAAACCTAGGATACACTTAGGAAGAAAACGAAGTCATATCAATCAATCAACCCAAAGAACAATGAAATTCACCACTTAATAAAAATAGTAAGTCCCCTATATGTTTACATGCCATTTTTAGTAATTCACTTTAAAGAGGCAAACCCAGAGAAGACAATGCTCTGTGTACTCGGGGGAAAGTAATACAGGTAAATACTCATCATGTGCGGTCATCTCCCAAAAAAATCACCACTTAATAAAAATAGTAAGTTGTCTCATAGGCACTTGCTATAAATAGTAAGTTATTCTAGAAGGTATATTTCACAAAGGAATCATACAAGGAGATAAAAATTCAAGTTGGAAACATCAGTTGGAGTTGGGAGAGGTAGATTCTGACACTTACTAAAAATAGTAAGTTGTCTCTTAGGCACTTCTGCAAGTGCACTGCTCTTCTTTGGCGGATGATTCTAGGAGTTGTGTAAAGAGTCAAGAGGAAAAAAATACTCATTAGAAAGCTAAGATAATCCTCTATAAGAGGTGGAATCATCATATTTTTAAAAAATTCTTGGCACTTTTTAGGGGATCTCATTCTTTGTAGGGATAGTTGACAATATTGACCAATAAGGGGCCATTTTAGGAGTTTTAGGTAGAATTAAAATATTAAACCCATCCCATTGATCTTGTAAGGTTGTTTTGAGTCAAAATCATATAAAATTTCACCCAAAAAGACCTCTTGGAGCTCCAACAATCTCAATTTCAAGTTCACTCTCCTGGGTCAAATTCTTATGTTTTGCCTCTCAAAAGTGCATGGCGCATTTTTGTGCACCTCATGTCCCTTTGCAAAGGTGAAATGGGGACAGGAAATTGTGCCCATGCATAAATTTTTCTCTATTGCTCCATTTGATCCCATTTTTACATTGCATGCATATTGGCACTCCCCAGCTCTCCCTCCAATTTCAGGTCTTGAAGTGCAAAATCATGCCTCTAGGAACAAAGTAGGTTTTTTTGTCCCTCTCATCCCCTTGGTGTAGTAGGGACAGTAAAATACGCCCATGCATAATTTTTTCTCTATTTCTCCATCCATAACATTTTTTTGCATTACACGGGTCTTGTCTTGCTTTATCATGCCCCGTAGTTCCTGGATCAAAATTTTCCACCTCAGTGCACTTACTAAAAATAACATGTGTCCATGGTGAGGCATACTAAAAATATAAAGTGGATAAAAATGGAAATGCATCATCAATAAAGGAGGATTGAAATGTTCCAAAGGGTTCAGAAGGTCATTTTTGAGCAAAATAGGGTTATAAGATGATCTCATAACTCAAACAGGGAAATGAAACCTCCATGAAGGTCATAGAAGCAACAATGTTTTTAAACACTCATTGAGCTAGCATGAGGTATCTTTGCATCATGGATAAGGAGGATATTGTGTTCAGGGATCCAAATTTCATTACATTGGAGCATTCCATCAATTCATCTCGAAGGATCAACAAATTTTAGCGTAGGTGGATTCTTCATCATCGACATAATTCATCTTTCTTCTTCTTTCTACTCTCTCTTTCCTTCTCTCACCCCCAACTTTCTCTATCTTCAAAGTTATAATTCTTCATTGAGGGCGCACCTTTTCAGATGTCCTTAATGAAATTAAAAAAACAAATTTATTTTCTAATGTAAAAGTCACCTTTATGTTATAAAAAGGGACTTAATATTTTACTACAAAGTTGAAAAGTTTTAGGTTGCGCAAGGACATATAAAAGGTCATTAGGGGGTAGACAAAAATTCATCTCTCTTCATATAAAAGGAAAAAACTTCCCATTTTCAAGGGTTGTTGGTTGCATATTTTTGTATTCATGAGAGAGTTTTTTCCTACTTGTGGAAGAACAAAGAGTTAGCCAATTTTCTTCTATTTTCTCCTCACTACTTTTCCTCCATCCTCCTACTATGTACAACTCTAATTAAAATGCTAATGAAGGAAGAAGTTTCTGTTTTCCAAGGCATATGAATGTGTGCATATTTGTATGCATGGTTTCCTCTAGCCAGTAGCATTCACATTTTGGTTGTTTCTTCTCTTAAATGGATGTGTTGAAATTTCTAACTAGTATGTGTAGGAATCTGAGTTTCTACCTCCAACATTAGTTCTCCTACCTCTTATTCTCACTCCCTTTCCCGCTCTCAAGAAAAATTCATATCTAGTAATCAATTTCTAGCTTCACTACAAGTTCAATGGAGTGCCCCTATTGATCCTCGAATGTAAGGCCAGCAGAACATCCACCTTTTTACGCGCATGCAAACATAAAATCTACACCATTTAAGTAGAGGGACTTTGATTCTCAAAGTGTAAGAAGCCCACAAATTTTCCACTTCACAATTTTTTCGCCAACAGTGTCCGAGATGTAGAGTAGGACTCAGTGATTACTCAATCCATTCGTAGTCGATTTATAGTCCAACCCCTTCATATGCATCATTTTTTAAGGGTTTGGTACTTTGCTTGGGGTTTTTAGGTGATTCATTCATTGTAGTTCTATGACAACATCCGGTGAAGATCAACAACATACACATGACAAAGAGCGAACAAGTGTGTACACTTGCAACCCTAGAAATTTGTGTTTTTTAGCATCTTTACAAACCAGGTGCCCATAATCAAGACAAGTGTGCCCGTGAGTGCCCTCATCCCTCTCCTGGCACCCCATTCTATCCAAATCCACATTTGTTGTATTTTTCTATGGGTCTGTGTGACAATATTCCATCTCTGTTTAATCAGTCTCCACTATGACACAATCCAACAACCTTTGTGAATCAGATAAGGCTCTTCTAACCCTCTTTACACATTAGGGTTTTATATTTTCATTGCTTAGTTTCTTGGGTATCATTTATATATTTCAATATTTCATTATTAAGTTTTTAATTATTTCAAACTTGCTTAGTAAAGTAGAATATTATTTTCCATTTTAGTTTAATCAGATAGTAAAATGAAGTATTCTTTGAAGAAGACTATATTTGGGATTTTTAAAGTTTTTTATCATGATCTTTAGGATATTTAGTGTTATTTCGTTCTACGCAAAAGTTTGATAATTATGGGTTTTTTAAATTGGTGATTGTTTTCTAGTTTGAAAAATACGGTTGTCACAAATTAATAATTAATATTTGTTGTTGTATATGCCCAAGTGTGGTTTTTAGTTGTTGTACTTTTCTCAATGATCATACATTTTGCTAGTTTTTGGTTGTTTTACTTGTCTCAATGAGTGTGGTTTTTGGTTGTTGTAGTTGTATCAACCCTATGAAATAAATTTTCCTGTGATTCGCCATGATACTTTCGAAAGTGGTTTTTAAAAATTTACCAAATAGTTTCTATGGTTTTGTAGGAACCTTAATATTTACCCAGGAGGAAGGAGCACTTATGGAGGAGGGGATTCAAAATAAACTTTACACAAAAAAATTGGCACCTCTTAAAGGTTGTCAAACTCCAATAGTGCGCATAGATTACTTAAGTTGGTGACATCAACAACTCAACAGAGAATTAGAGTGTGAGATGCACTTTTTGGTCTGAGATAAAAAAATTAACGTTTTAAGGGTGTATAATATATAAGTTTGACTATAAAAAGTTCATAAACACCCAATAGAATCATTTAGAAATCTTTAAAATGAATTCTCTTTACATTTTGAGTCAAATTACCATTTTTGCATAGGGAAGCGTGATAGTGAGATGAGTTGCTAAGTATGTTTTGTTAGTGCAGAATAACATCACCCCCAAATGGCATAGTTATGAGTGGGGGATTTAGTGTGATTGACAACATGGGAGCATCTCTCAAGCTGTATGACTTGCAAAACTTGAGATGGACCTTCGGAGAAAGCCGGTTCTCGCTTCCTAATGTACCTATAAAAAGCTACTCCAAAGTCACGGAGTAGAATTTAATCTATCCTAATCTAACCATTCTAAGGAGACAGAGAGAGAGAGAGAGAGAGAGGTGAAAGAGCCTACACTAAGCGGTGATACACCAGAAAAGGAAGTGGTGAGATACTCTGTTGAGGGAGAATGAAATAGGGAAAAGGGGACCAGACAGAGTTCGGACAAGTGACAAAGAACCGTATCCAAATCCTTCATCGAAACTCCACAAAGCATGACATCTTACACCTATAAACATGAAATACATACACAAGGAGAAAACATGAGATAAAGAGGCACAAAGAAACAACAAAACAATGCCAAGGGTTGAAAGATGCCACGAAACAAGATTTTATTGCTCTATAAGGTGCACAAACTATTACATTGGTGCTCAGAGGAACAAATACACTCTCCAGGTGTTGGAGAAGGATTATAACTCAAATAGAGTTGGGAAATGACTTTGACAGAGTTTCCCTACATCCAAAATGTCTCTCCCTTCTCAAATGAGAAGTGTTACAATATATAGGCAATGAAAACTAGAAAGAGAGAGGAGAAACTCGACTCTGCTCTTAAAATCCAACCACCAACCATCAATGCCCACCATGAATCCACCCACAATTTGTCAAATCTGCTTCTCCATGCCTACTTGGTGTGTTGGAAGGAAGAATGGTGAATCAAATAAAATCTGGGTTGTTGGAACAATAAGATCATGTATTGATGGATTGAAAGACGTTTTCCTATTTTTCACCCACCAACACCTACTAAAAATGATATTTTATGCTTCCATGGCATAGAGGAGGTCGAGATCTTTCCAACAGTGCCAAATTTGTTGGGTTTCAGGCACTGGGTCAAAAGATATGTCTATTTGAATGTTTCGAGTCGGGTCCATACAAAAATGGCGAAAACTAGTTAGCAGAACGGGTCCACGGGCCCAAAACTCAATTTGTGCCTTTTGGCACAAAAATACAAAATGCAAAAATTACCTCACAGCCCCGTAATTCACTTTTGGCAAAAAAACATTTTCGGGCCCGACGGTCCACTTTTTCCATTTGGGAAAAATGCACTCCAAGGCCCACCAACTTGCATGCAATTGAGGCTTGACACGTGAATCCTCTAGGCATTACCGGAGGTGTGACTCTTTTTTTCACTTAACGCCTTTTCGGGGCAAAAGTTCAAATTTCCTCCAAGGACCCGCCATCCCGCTTTGAATTTTCAACATGGCTATGTGTCCCTTTATGGGCCTTAGGCATTTTTCTTCATTTTAGCTTTAAGATCCCTCATGGGCTTGCGGGCCCAAAATTCACTTTGCACCCTATTTGTAAAAAGCGTAAAAGTTCCAAAACTCCCCGTAGACCCGCCGACCCAAAATCACTTGGGAAAATTTTCCTCCACGGCCCCACAACTACAATTTTGACTTGGAAAAAATTCTAAATATCTCCCGCCTCTCCTTATTGGAAAAAATACTTAAAACTCCCCTTTGATCGCTTTTGGGCAAAAATACCTTCCAAGGCCTGTCGACCCATAACTTGCAAAATATGAGGAGTTAGAAGGACTTCTTTATATTTTTGGAAAGGGGAAGAAATTTCCTATCTGATGAAAATGTTTTTAGGAAACCTTAAGTGTTTGGAATATTTAAAAAATGGATTGAAGAAATAAAGGATGGAAAATGGGTGTAGTTAACCAAAAATAAGAATGAGATTATTTTGGATAACAATTTAGTGACTCGTGGGGGTGTATTCCTGCTAGTTGAAGGGACTAGTAGCCTTGAAGCATCCGTTGGGCGTGGAGTCGAGAATGATAGACTAATACTGCGATCCTTTTTCTTTGAAAATTCTCCCGATTTCTTGCATTCTGTTGACCTGAACTCGCCTCATTTGGGCTTTGCTCAGTTCTCTGGAAATGGACTCCCTCGAATCTGATTTTAGTTGCTTTGTATTTGTGTTTTATTTAAAACTAGAAATTGTTACATGTAATTATGGGTCTCTCTGTCATGAACACTAAAGTTCCTGGCCTCTGCACCTCTGGAGCAATACAAACAAAATGTATGTACAAAGACAAAAATCATACATGCCTCAAATGAGACATGCAGAGTGTGCACAAGCACTTCTTTTGCTAAAAACAAAATCTACTCCTACTCCTATACTAACTAGAGAGAAAAGGGACTCAAACAAATCCTGCAACTGGCAGGGAGAAGTAGCTTCCTTTTCTCAAAAGGGGCAGCCATGTAAATGGTTTGTCATTGAATATGGCTGCTTGGATGAGTGAAAAACTGACCATAAGCTGGTCCTCCACCCATATCATCAAGCTATCAATATCAACCAAAAATACCTCCTCAAGATGATTGGCACTAGACTCCTGGAGGTGCCGATGATGACCCTTGATACTTTGATACTCATCCTCATGCTCAAGTGGGAATGATTGGTTTTTGATTCTTTCTTGGCTTGAATGAAGCCAAGTATCTAATAGGGCATGGTCTAGTCCTTTGAATGTGCCCATGGTTCTAAACTTTAACTTCAAGAATGGAGTCTTCCTGCTGACCTTCCTGGATGGATGGTGTGAGAGGGATGATGACATCCTCTTCCTTTTCTCTTCCTTCTCCTGAGAAGAACATGGAAGACTCATATCTTCCAACCTTGGTTCCAGAGAGTTGTTATTAAATGCAGGTTGTTGTCCTTGAATGTCCTCCTTCATGGTAGTAGGATCATGTTCTTGGAATGTGGATGATGGAGGAGAAAATGATGTGATCTCCTTGGGATCCTCTCCATCAAATAAACTTCCAAGTCTGACAGATAATCTGCCTCCTTGTTGTCTGTTGTCAGATCTCGCTCAACTTCCTCTCGTGGTGTCCTTCGATCTCGAAACTTGCTCACTGTGGTTCCCCTCTTCTTCAAACATGAAGTTTGAAATCTCAAAATCTTCTTCAACATTAGAGCTTGAAGGGGATGAAGTGGGAGGAAGAACTGAAGTTTCTTTTGTGGCCTGCTCTGTACTTGAAGCCTCTTGAACTGTATGGTTCTCCTCCATTATGGATTCATCAATCAAATCAGGCCCTTCAAATGAAAGAAAAAAGTCTTCAACAATGCTTTCTTCATCAAGTGGCTTTAACTTTGATTTGATCTCTTCCAGTTTCTCCTTTTCAATAGGACTTGGAGTTGATTGTTCCTCTTCCTTGATGGATGGTTGTGCTAGCTTGGGTTAGATCAGCATTTTCTTCAAATAAAGTGCCAATATGGGCACTGCATTCAGAGAAAATTGATTGTTGATCTTCTTCTTCTTGATGTTTTTCTTCTTGCTACGAAACTCAGCCTTAGCCACCACTGGCTCTTCAACCTTGACCTCCTCTGTTGGCTTAACCATGGAGGGGAATTTTGTAATCCCAAATCTCGAGCCGACTCTTCAAATTTTCTATCATTTCTTCTGTTAGGTTCCCCTTCTTGTTGTCCTTGGATGGTTGTTTTATTTTCATCTACCCAACATGGATTTGGGGATGCAAAAGGAGGGGTGGGTTGAGATTCAACCTTGATTTTTGTTGTTGTTTACGGTGGCGAAAGAAGTGGAACTTCTTGTTTCTGGGGACGAAATGACTACTTGGAAGGGAAATGGGAAGAAGCATTAAGATGAGATGGAAGACTAAGAGATGGAGAAGGGAAATCAACACTTAGGGCAGCAGATGGGAAGCTTGGAAATTGTAACTTGGGTTGAGATGGTGTTGTTTGAGAAAGAGAAAGAGAAAAGCTATGAGATAGTAGACTTACCCATTGAAAAGGTTGTCTTGTATCCAACTCATAAGCATTAATCTCCTCAGTCCATTGTCCAATTTGGGGTGTCATTTCAACCATGAAGTCAAGCTTCTCTTGAGGGTTGTAATGTCTTAGAAATGGGCCTCCCCATGGACAAGGTGCCATGCAACCAATTCTGAATGCCTTCATTTGTATTGTAGCCCTTGACTGAACCATGTCAGCCTCCATTTTTTGAATCTTCTCTAGTAGATTAACTTCTTTAGGTGTGGAACTACCTCCAAAATTTGTATATCCATGCTCTTGTAAGAATCGTATAGTTCAAAGCCAAATGAAAAAACTGATTTGAATTTAGCTCACTGGATATGCATAGTGTTAATTTTCATTGTGAAACCTTTCTGGAGGTGTGTTGAAGCAACATGGAGATGGATCTAAATAGCACAGCTTCTGTAAGTGTGAATTCCAAGATGGAAATGAAGTCATGATTGCACAACCTCATGGAATGGAAAAAATGAAAGAGATGGAAGAAGAAAATGGATGAATATGAGAGGAAATGGATGGAAAAGGTCTGCAACTTGGAGGATGATTTATTGACCGGACGGAGTCGCTAGATTTGCTTTGAATGTGCCTCTAAAGGATGAATCCCACCAAGAAAACATCAACTTGAATAAATGAAGTGGTAAGGTGCTTCAAATCATCCTACCGGGTGTGCCAAAATTGTTAGTGTGGTCACATGGTGGCTTATGATTTGTTATTTGTAATGAGACACCTTCAAAAGATGAGAAAAATCTAACCTCAATCCCACAAGGGCGTGCAAAATTGTTAGTGAAGAATCATAGCACCCCGAATGGCCCTCAGTTGTGAGTGGGGAATTCGGTGTGATTGCACAACATGGGACCATCTCTCAAGCTGTGGGACTTGCAAAACTTGAGATGGACCTTTGGAGAAAGTCGATTCTTGCTTCCTAATCCACCTACCATAAGCTACTCCAGTGCAGGTAGAATCTAATCTATCCTAATCTAACCATTCCAAGGAGACAGAGAGAGAGAGAGGGTGAAAGAGCCTACACTAAGCGGTGATACACTAGAAAATGAAGTGGTGAGATACTCTATTGAGGGAGAATGAAATAGGGAAAAGGGGTCTAGGAGAGGTTAGATAGAAGTGACACTGGACTGCAGTTCAAATACATTTTCGAAACTCCACAAAGCACGACATCTTACACCTGTAAATATGAAATACATACACAGGGAGCAAACACGAGATAGAGAGGCACAAAAAAACTATAAAAACAATTCCAAGGGTTGAAAGATGTCATGAAATAAGATTTTATTGCTCTATAAGGTACACAGACTACTACATGGGTGCTCAGAGGCACAAATACGCTCTCCAGGTGTTAGAGAAGGCTTGAACTCAAATGGATTCAAGAAACATCTAGAATGTCTCTCCCTTCTCAAATGAGAAGTGTTACAATATATAGGCAATGAAAACCATAAAGAGAGAGGAAAAACTTGACTCTGCTCTTAAAATCCAACCACCAACCATTAATGCCCACCAGTAAATCTGTATTGATGGCTTGAAAGAGGTTTTCCTATTTTTCACCCATGCCAACACCTGCTAAAAATGATATTTTATGCTTCCATGGCATAAAGGAGGTTGATATATTTCCAAAGGTGTGAAATTTATTGGGTTTAGAACCTTTGGGTCGAAAGATATGTCTATTTGAATGTTTTGAGTTGGGTCCGTACAAAAATGCTGAAAAAAAGTTAGCAAAGCGGTCTATGGGCCCAAAAATCACTTTGTGCCTTTCTGCACCAAAAATACAAAATGTAAAAATTTCCTCATGCCCTACTGATTCACCTTTGGCAAAAAAAAATGAGCCCAATGGTCCGTTTTTTTCCATTTGGGTGAAAATTCACTCCAAGGCCCGCCGGCCTACATGGAATTGAGGCTTGACGCGTGGCTCCTCTAGGCGTCAATGGAGGTGCGGCTCTATTTTCACTTTACGCCTTCGAGGGTTAAAAGTTTAAATTACCTCTGACAACCCACCATCCCTCTTTGAATTTTCAGCATGGCAACGTGTCCCCTTGTGGGCCTTTAGCATTTTCTTCATTTTGGCTTTAAGATCCCACACAGGCTTGCGGGCCCAAAATTAATTTTATGCCCTATTTGTAAAAAGTGCAAAAGTTCCAAAACTCTCCGCAGACCCGCCGACCTGAAATCACTTGGGAAAATTTTCCTCCATGGCCTGCACTGTAATTTTTGACTTGGTGAAAAGTCTAAATATCTCCCGCGCCCCACCTCTCCGCATTGGCAAAAATCCTTAAAAACTCCTCGCTAGTCTGCTTTTGGGCAAAAATACCTTCCAAGGCCCGTCGGCCCATAACTTGCAAAATATGAGGAGTTAGAAGGACTTCTTTATATTTTTGGAAAGGGGAAGAAATTTTTATTTGATGGAAATGATTTTAGGAAACCTTAAGTGCTTAGAATATCTGAAAAATTGGATTGAAGCACTAAAAGAGGGGAAATGGGTGCAATTAACCAAAAATAAGCATGAGCTTATTTTGGATAACAGGTTTGAGACGGGTATGAAATAAACTTATAACTTATAACATGAATGGGACTCAATGATATTCAATTTGACCATTTTTAGGATCTTAGCTCCACCAAAGGTTCCCATAACCTTCATTGTAAGTTCTCTCTTTTGGAAAGACCCATGTGCCTTAGCATCTGAAATTTTTCCACTCTTGATGTTTACAAAAATTTATCTTAAATATTCCATACTTTAGTGGACCTTATAATCTTACTGATGAATTTAATCCAAAATCTTGAAACCATCCAAGGCTCTTGAAACCTTCCACCTAAGTTGATCTTCCTTTCATGACTAAGAGCACCTTTTCCCCAAAAAATTCTAGAGGTGAATGTGTTCCTAAGACTAGTGCAAATTCCCCAAAACCTTTCCTAAATCATAATGTCATGTATTAGATGCAAATTCCTACCGAATGAATATAAGCCGGTATTATGAAATCACTTGAGGCTCCCATAAATTTTCGCACTTTTGATTGATATTGTAAAAGAGACAATTGGACAACTTTGACTCGTTTGACTAAAAAGTGATGAAAATTTCCATAGAATTTCAAGTAAAATGTGGAGATAATTTACATGCCAAGAATTTCTAAGATTGAAAATGGAATAGATAATGTAATAATTCATTAAAAAAGGTTTGTGTCTAAGGAGCTCCACTAGTTATTTATTAACTTTATCATTGATTATCTTCCCCGTTCTATGAACTCTTTCCCCTTACCGATGGTTGAAATGACCTAAATATTTAAAGCTCATAACCCCATATCACTTTATCTCTTGTTACCTAGTTTTAAAATTTTATGGCATAAAAATAACATCATTGAACTCATACCCGTGGATTCTCTCATAGACTTAAGATCTACCATATTTAGAGCACTTGAGCCATCACAAACTAATTTCTGTAAACATTATTCTTGATGATTTTCCTAGTAAGTTAACACATCATTAATGCTCATGTCATTGTAAACCTCACAAACATGGATCCTAATGTCTCTAGGACATATTCCTACCTCTTTGAACAAAATATCCTTGAATTTCATAATGCCATGCACTTGTTTACAAAAGATGATTAGGATGATAGTGACAATCTCTAGATGTTGAAGGAACTTAATCCTATAATTGCCTTATCCATTACTTAACATAGAAGAGATGATTCCATTAATGCATATGAAAATCAACTTAAAGACAAAAAAATTCTTTACAAAAATCAAAATGTCAAGCTTTCAACTAATTTATAGTGTGATACATGTCATGCTTAATGGCATGAATCGCACTATCATAGAGATTATTTATTGTAGTTCCTAAACACCACCTTCTTTACCTTCATTTGTTGTCAAATTTGATCGATATACTAGCCCTCCTTGGGATCCCGAAAATCCTTCCCATATTCCAATCATGCCATTAGCAGGGGAATTTGTAGGAAATTAAGGCTAAAAATGGATTTTTCTTGATTTATCCAAAAGTCTCAAGTCCTTACTCTATAAAGAACCACTATTTCCATTAACACCATCGAAAGACCAAGAGTTACTTTAATACGCAATATCTAGAGTCCCTTCCTTGAAGGATATTTTTATTTCCCCACCTTTCTCTTTTTTTGTTACTCTAAAATTTCCATAACCCTCTACTATAAGCTTGAAAAAATAAGAACTAAGCCTTCATTATCTTCCTCCCTTCTTTCCATCTTAATCCCCTTCTCATTTCCCTTTCCTACACTTATGACCGTCACTACTCCTCTCCCTCCGAAACTCCTACTCTTATGTACTTTTTCTACCCATGTTTACATATATTTATCTTTTCTTCTCTTGTAATATATTATTCATATATCATTCCAAGTTTCTATCTTCGCCTTCTTCTCCTAATTCCTCTTTTATCTTTCTTTCAAATTTTTTTACATTGTCTCTCTTGCCCCCTTTTTGGCTTTCACATACATGCCTTTGCTCACATGCAATTGCTTAGTCTTATGGCCGTTAAACATATTAGTAGGATTAACGACACAATTTATAGGAAACACAAGTAGTAAAATGAGCATTACTTAAATAAATAGTGCCCAAATCCACGAAGTTACGATTGGGAATTCCACAATCAACAATTTGAAACGTCTACTAACATTACATTCCTAAAAAATGTAACAAGAGTATTTCTGACAAGTAATAAGGCAAGGCTCCTCAACAAACTTTAATTATGTGCACGTATCAAAGTTTTAGAATTGTATGTATATTGTTATTACATTAAATAAAGAATTTGATGTGTTTTATTGAAAATCTAATGTGTTTATACTCTCAATTTTTATTATAAAAGATGATAATTTTGTTGAATTTTTATTTAATAAAGACTAGGTGTCTTGATTTCTCTAAAGTACTTTTTTTAGAATATTTATATGCATTTGAGATTTGTAATATTAATGATTTCTTATTGGATTTAATTTTAAAAAATACTATCAAGGAACTCCAAATGTAGCCATGCATGCTAATCTTTATTCATAGGGAATTAAGATTGGCATATTATTAGTGTATTTATGTAAGTATTATTAATTTATTAGTGCACAATTAGTTAAGTACTATTATTGATTTATTTATATGAGCCTATATTATTAAATTTTGAAAAAATGAATATTCATTTATAAAAATTAATTATCATATTCCCAGTGTTTTCAAAACCACATTGTTTGCCTAGGACTTGAAATGAATAGAAGATATCATTATCCTTAGGAATGATTGACATTGTTTCACCAAATATAGATAAGAGGTTTCAATCGATCGGTTCACCTTTGTTAAACACACTACTAGGTCATGCTGAAAATAGGTGTGGGCATGGGCATCAAAACATTATGGAGAAGGTACTTTTAACATATGTTTTATAAGTACGCCCACCAAAGATACTAAATTATATAGATATAGAATATATATGATGTATTTGAATTTGAATGAAATAAGAGACATGAGAGTGGGATGTTCTGCATGAGCTTATTGCTTTGCAATGTCAATCAGAAAAAGAGCCTTGTAAGGCCTTTGTCCTTCGAATTAAATGTACACTATTCTTAAAAGAGTTGTCGATCGATTTTTAATTCTTTGTATATGCATAGTTTTGTAAGATTGGGAGTTTTTATTGAATCTAGGTTGGTCTAGGTTTTATATATTATTTAGCTCATAGGTTCTCACCGAAATTGAAATATCTAATCTATTTAATTAAAAATATGACATGAGTAGATAATTAATTATTATTTCTTGGTCTCTTGTCATGTAGACGACAATTTTCTCTCATAAGAGCCTTAGGACAATTATCGTCGGGATTTGGATGTGGTGGGAATCTATCATTATTTTGGGTGGTATATTTAATAAGTATACATCATTGTATTTGTGACAAGAAAATAAATGTTGAAGCATGTGAATTTTTTTGAGAAAATGCCTACAAAATATGTGGTCTCATGGATTGCAATGATTGCGAGATATGGAAAAAAATGGGTTTGTTTAAAATACCTCAAAACTTTCTAGTAAATGTAATTGCTAGGTGTAAATCGCAAGTCCATAAATTTTGTGAACATCTTCTCAACATTTACCAAAATGGGATATTTTGAATAGGGTATTTTTATCCTCCTCAAAAGCCAACATGTGTTTTGTCTTTATAAAATGCATGGCAACACCTAAATATGATAGAAGTGGAGTGTTTGTTGTTGCGTCTTAAGGTTTTAATGGAATCTCATATTGTCTTCATGAAAAAACCAATAAATGGAAAACAAAAAGCCACAAAAAGCAACTTTACGAGTATGGCGGAATAGGTTTAGTCAAATATTCAAAAGATAAAAGAAATGTGAATCCTTAAAATGGGGGCAACTTCCATGGAGAGGGTACTCTCGTGTAACATAGATGGTGTCAAACCTAACCAATTTATCTTTACAACAATACTTTGAAAACTTGTGCCAAAATAACAAATTTTGAACAAGATATGCATACCAATGAAATCATAATGAAAAGGGGTTTTGTAAGCTAATAAGGTTTTTTTTTTCTTGGTAGACATGTATACAAATGTGGAAGCATACATGCAAGGCATGTCAAGTGTTTAACAATATTATTATGGGATTTGAGGTCTTTGGGATTAAGAAGTATTCATAGTTTTCCTCTTGAGATGAGATTTCCATTCCTCATTTTTCATCTCAATGGTCAAAATTTCAAAGACACATTCAAAGTTAAACTTTACAATATAAAAATCTCAAATTGATGCTTAAAATTTTGATATATATAAATACAATATAGATATAAAGTTATTTTTGTTAGCTATATTGACAAGTACCCCGATAGACATGTATGTAAAATGTGAATGCATAGACACAAACTCTTTCAAGGAAATGTGGTCTTAGGATATTTTCTTTAATTATTATATGACACAAAAATGTAATCACAAACTAATTTTTGGTCGTGCACTTCCTAAGTTTTGCTAAGCAAGATGTTCTAGCAATAATCTAGGATTTATAAAATATGAATTCCAAATATAAAACCAATTTTTGATGCATTAGAAAAAATAGGTACGTCAAATCAAACCACCTTGAGCTTTGGGTTTTGCCGCAATCCTAGTACAAATTAAGTGGGATATTTTCACCCATGCCCCAGATTTTTTTGACTCAAAATCATTATTACAGTCGATCACTGCTCTTATTTGGAGTTTCGTGCAAAAATTACAATGATAATACGTTAGGTTAGAGTGTGTACATGGCTTTGATTCACCTAATCAAGTTAATATATATGGGAAATCAGGTGAATTGCAGGGTTGGGCAGTGTGTACTTAGGTAAATATTAAAATATATAATCGGCCCTTAAATTTACACTGTGTGGGCCGTGTACAGTAACAATAAATGTGCATCTGACAAGCTTTTGTACAATGGCAAAGTATGTTTTAACAAGCAATACGAAAGTTAATGCGGAAGCTTCTGGTAAAGTGGTGGACAGCTGGAAAGCATTTGTGTCGATGGGAAAAGCCATTAATACATGATCTATAAAAATAACGCTTTACTCCAATTTATTTGTAGTCTATGTTCTAGTGTGTGTTTTGTGAGGCCTTTGTTCTGTGTACTCTGTGTTCTGCTTTTGGTTTGTATTGTGTTGCGTTTCAGTGTCTGTGTATTTTTTTTGTATGATGTCTGTGTCGATTTCTATGTAGTTTTTGTCATATGAGTATTGCAAGAGCACCACACATTACCAGTGCAGAGGGAAGTGGGGATAACATTATTATTTTCTCCTTCGTTCTCAAGATGGGTTGAAACGCACGGATGATATTTGGAGTCTCTCCCTTATTTCGCAGGAAAAGATCGATTTTAATTTTTTGTTATTTGGAAAAGGATGTTTTTAATAGGGTTTTAGTATTGATTAAGTCTGTTTTCTATTGAAATGCCGAAGGGCAATTTTTTTATATGTTGTAATGCTCCCGGTAGGTTTTATAGCATGTAATAGGGTTAAATTTGTAGTTGAGTTTTTTTAAATGGTATTAATTGCGATTGTTATTAGATATTATCCTTTGTTACACATGCGGCATGACTTGTTTGTTATATGGTTCTTTGTTAAATTGAAGGCTCTAAAACCTGTATTTTGTACAGGGTTTAATCCTAAGAAATAGTATAATAATAAATTTATATGCTTTATCTTTAAGTTCTCAAGGTTTATTGTGCGTTTTAAATGATAACAGAGGCGTGTGCTAGTGTTGCGATCTTAGGTAAATTCTAAGGTTTGTACAGGTTTCCATACCTATTTTCAAAATAAATATGTTTTGCATTTTAAAACCAAAATTTCATTGCCAAAATTTCAGACATATTCCTTACTTTTGGTAGAAAACGTTTGTTTTCTGTTGCATCATTTTCTAGAAATTAATATTTTGTTTTAACTGTAGGGCGTGTTGTTTATTGTTTTATTAGATTATTTTAGTCATATTTGCAGTGTATTTTAGTTATCTATTCTCTATTTCAAGCACAATACTAAATGGGGAGAGGGCTAATCAGTCGATATTGATCAAGGATCAAATGTTGATTACAGTGTCAATCAGGTTTCAAATGCTAATAGCAGTTTATATTTAGTGGTCTTTTTTACATGTCAAATTATATATTCTATCCATTAACAATAGGGGAAATCCTCTTTCGAAATCATTGTTTATCTATGATCACTGTGTCCAATAAACAATTGGAAGTATGATGGTCTGAATACAATAGTTGATGAGATCCGCCTGATTTTAATAATGTTTAGTGAGGTCTATTGTTTGCGTGGCATATTTCTTTTTAACTCTAGTTTTGTCTCATTAGGCAAAGGGACCTTGTAAATACTCAGTTTTGTCGCACCCTTGGTATAATATCTGATAAATTGTAGCTCTAATTTAGTTTTTTTACTTTGGAAGTAAATTTAATTGTATGTAATGTCCTTGCTACCAAGAATGTTTACGCATTGTGGACGGTTTAATTTTTTTATGGATTTAATAAACAAGATTATCATCCAGTGTGTTTCCTTTCACATGACATTAGCTGGCCGTCAGATTTTTTTAGGCAGCTGTCAGATTTGTGTAGGTAGTATCCCTGTTTAGTTGTGGTTTTTGTGAACGCGGCTGTGTGCAAACTCTGTTTTGTTGCATTTATTTAATAATATATGATAAATTGTGGCTCTACCATATCAGTAATTAAATTTGAATCTCGTAAATTATGAATTTGGACTGTTCCTAGCGTTAATAAGCCATGAGCGATAAATTTTTTAGCCCTTTTCGAGTTTTGTTCAATTATCATTAAACATGAGTTGACTGACAAGTGTCTATGCCCCCTTTTCAAAGGTTTTCTATATAAAAATGCCTTGTACACTTGTTTACTAATTCTACTTTTTTTTCATCACTATTGTTAATGAACACATTGCCTCTATCCTCAGGATAAGTATCATGTTAATGATAGGATAAGTATTTTTAATTCATCTTCAATATGTTACTAGTGTTCATAAATGTGGGTTTTAAAATTACATTTTGGTGTTATCAAGCATAAGTTAAGTTACCTGTGTATATATTTTGTTTCTATTATGGTTTAACTGTTCAGAAGTTTTAAATATTGTGATATATTATATGTTATTCTCATAATGAATATTGTTATCAAATTGATGAATACTATTATCAGATTAAATGCAATTGTTTGGAACAATATTTTGACCATATATTCTATGTTTGTTATATATATTATGTAGCATTCTTTCAATAAGGTAAAAAGGTGAGTAACTGATATGAGGAAATATCTAATGATTGTTATTTATTTTATGGACGTTCAAGATTAAATGCAGTCATTAATTAACATTTATATCCAGGTGTGTAGCTCTGTTCTCCGTACTTTATGTATGTTATTAATGATTACTGTTGGGAACAATATTTTAATATATATATTCTATGTTTGTTATATATTTTATGCTTTTGTAGCATGCTTTCAATAAGGTAAAAAGGGGAGTAACTAATTCATTTATATATCTAGTGATTGTTATTTACTTTATGGCAGTTTGAAGATTATGTGCAATCAATTGACATTTATATACAAAGTGCGTAGTTTTGTCTTAATTTGTATTACAGAGACTAGATTAGTTTTTAATATTTTCATTTATAGCTAGTTTAACCAAATAACTATTATATGGTTTTATGCTTTGTAGCATGCATTCAATACTAATCTGGTTATACAAATAAAACAAACATAAGTTAATCATTACATTGTTTAAAAGAAAATTTATTAACTTAGTTTCTTCAACTTATCTTTTTGATCTAAAAAAATGGTTACGTTTGGCACTTTAAAAGGAAAAAAATATTCATCAATTTTTAGTAGTTGAGTGGGTACATTATCCATTAAGGCAGGAAAAGTGTCTGAAGTATATTGGACTAGTTGAGTAGTTACACAATCAATTAAGATGGTACATGTTTTAAATATAAAGCCAAGTTGGAACTTTCAGACCTTATGCTTCTTTTTTAAAATATAATTTTGAGAGTTGTGAATTTAAATAGTGCATTGGTTTATAGTTTTATTTTATTGTTGTCTCATACTGTCATGATCCTGATCTTTTTGTAAAGGGTATTCTTTATTTGAATTCATTGATTTTGAATAAATTGTTGTCTCTTATTGGTGTCATAAGCTATTAATTTTTTTGGTTAAATTCTAAACACTTTACACGATTAATTTTATGGTTTGTTGAATCATATTTAATGTTCATTGGATGATATCTTAGTTGATTGTAATGGGTCTTATTTAATGTTAATCAAATTATGTTGATTTTGTTGGATCTATAGATATCTTATTTTAATGGTGTACTTAAAGATGTCTTCATTAATATTTAATTGCATTGTTGTAATAAAAAAACCATTTTGTTGAATTGTACAACTGCAATGAACAATTTATGTATCTTTTGAGTGTACTATGGTGAAAAAACGATTGTGTTGGGTCTCTTGATATCTTGGTTTAATGGATTGTTTATTTTAATGTTGATTGGATGAGTGTAAAGAACAAGTCTTTATTGATTGTGTTAGCTCTTGTCTATATATTGGTTGAATGGTTACTTTAATGATGTCTTCTTTAATATTTCATTGGATAGTTGTATTAAACAAAACATTTTGTTAATCGTATGAATGCAACTAAAAATTACAACGAATAATTAATGTATATTTTGGTTGTATACTATAATGAATAAAACAATTTGTTATTTGTGTTGGGTCTTCTTTAATATTTGATTGGATAGTTGTATACAACAAAAAAATTGGTTGATTGTATGACTACAACTAAAATTGCAATGAATAATTAATGTATCTTTTGGGTGTATACTATAATGAATAAAACAATTTGTTGATACCTTGGTTGAATGGTTTGTTTAAGGATGTCTTCTTTAATGTTTGATTGGATAGTTGTAATAAATAAATTTTTTTCTTGATTTTATGATCGCAACGAATAATTAATGTGTGATTGTTTTGGTTCCTTTGATATCTTGGTTTAATGGTTTGTTTTAAAGATGTCTTCTTTTGTGTTTGATTGGATGAATGTAATGAACAAAATGTCAATTGTATTTTTTTTTATTGGATGATTGTAATAAAAAGACATTTTGTTAATTGTATGATTACAATGAATAATTAATGTATCTTTTTTGGGTGTGTGCTTGTTGATTGTGTTGGGTCTTTTGATATCTTTTATTAATGGTTTGTTTTATGTTTATTGGATAATTGTAATGAACAAATTGTCAATTGTGTTTATGTTGATTGGATGATTTTAATACACAATATGTTGTTGAACAATTAAACAAATTGTCAATTGTGTTTATGTTGATTGGATGATTTTAATACACAATATGTTGTTGAACAATTAATGTATCTTTTGGGTGTGTGCTTGTTGATTGTGTAGGGTCTTTTGATATCTTTGATCAATGGTATGTTGAAGGATGTCTTCTTTTATGTTGATTGGATGATTGTAATTAACAAAATGTCAATTGTGTTTTTGATGATTGGAAGATTGAAATGAATAAAATTTTGGATTTATTGATATCTTAGTTTAATGGTTTTCGTAAGTATTTGTTTTGTTGATTGCATAAAGCAAAGAATAATTAATATATCTTTTGGGTGAAAGGTTTTTGTTATCTTTGTTTAATGGTTTGCTTAAGGACCTTTTTTTGGATGGTTGCAATGAACAAAATGTCAATTGTGTTTTTGTTGATTGGATGATTGAAATGAATAAAATTTTGGATTTATTGATATCTTAGTTTAATGGTTTTTGTAAGTATTTTTTTTGTTGATTGAATGATTGCAATGAATAATTAAAATATCGTTAATTAATATATATTTTGGGTGGGTGTTTGTTGATTAAGTTCGGTTTTGTGATATCTTGATTTAATGGTTTGTTTAAGAATGTCTTTTTGGATGGCTGCAATGAACAAACTATCAATTCTGTTTTTCGCAATGAATAATTTATCTTTGAGTGTGTGCTTGTTGATTATGTTGGAATTTTTGATATCTTGGTTTAATGGTTTATTTAAGGATGTCTTTTGTTATGTTAATGGATGACCGCAATGAACAAAATGTCAATTGTATTTGTTTTTGACTGAGAGTTTTTATTAAATGTCTATTAGATAATTGCAATGATTGAATGAATGACCAATATAAACTATACGCATATTAAATATAGTGTATAGGTCTAGTTGTAATGATTAAAATGTTGGACTTATTGATATCTTAGTTTAATGGTATTTGTAAGTATTTTATTTTGTTGATTATATCTATTGGGTGTGTGCTTGTTGAGTATGTTGGGTTTTTTGATATCTTGGTTTAAGGGATTGTTTAAGGATGTATTTTGTTATGTTGATTGGATAATTCATAATGAATAAAATGTCAATTGTATTTTGATGATTGGATGACTGAGTTTTTTATTAAATGTCTATTAGATAATTTCAATGATTGAATGGATGACCAATATAAACTATACGCATATTAAATATAGTGTATAGGTTAGTTGTAAGTAATGAATAATTAGTGTTAATTTTTAGTGTGCATTATGGTTTTCGATTCACAACTTGTTTTAGTGGTTCTTGTCATTGTGGGATGATAGAAATGCTTGTTATTATGTTATGTCTATAAATAGACTGATAATGTGTAACGCCCACTAAAACAACCCAGCCTAAACCCATGAACAACCTAGGTTTAGTTACAAAATTATGGAATAATTTTATTTTTAAAAGTGTTCACAACCAAAGTCTCAAGAATAAATAAATTCAACTGATGACTTTTCCCATTATAATAATTACTAATTCCACATTATAAGGCAACAAGTGTAATATGTCCATTCCTAGCTCAAATCTCTTTGGGGATTAATCTAATCATTTGATTACATTGACATTATAACTAAATATTCCCCGATTAAAATTAAATATTCAAGGTATTTAATTTCACAAGATCTAAGATAAGAGCAGGTTTAATTATAGTAGAGAATAGAATACATATTCAAAATCATCAAAGTAAATTCTTACTTGCCCACTCCCTTAACTTGGTAAAAGGTTAAAATAGGTTTAGAGCGTAAATCTTCACCATACCCACTCTCTAATAGACTTCAAATTTTAATTTAATTTTTCTTACACTTAACACATTCAAATATTATTTAAATTACTCACATTGGATAGGAAATTTCCCCACCTTCTATTGATATAAAGAAGTCCTAACTCATAAAACTCAAGTTATGGGTTGGCGGTCCTTGGGAGGAAACTTTTCTCCAAGGGTGAGCTCTTGGGCTTAGGGGAGAAAATTTTCTCTTGTGTGAGTTGGTGCAAAGCGGGGAAAAGTTTTGGAATTTTTTTCCTTTTCGGAGCAAAAGTGTGATTTGCCTCTCTGGGCCCAAAGTGGACATGTGTTGGTTTGAGAGAGCTCTGACGAGAAGTCAGGCCGTCAGAGAAATTTTTGACTTTAAGATTTTAAGGGTACAAAGTTCAAAGTATTAAAATGTTGCGTGCCTTCGCCGATGCCTAAGGCTGCCACGTGTCAGCCTTCCATTGATCGTGGGCGGTGGGGTGGGAGTGAAACTTAAGAAATGTTGCCGAAAAGGGTAAAAGGTTAAGTTGCATGCGCGAGTCTTTGTGTTTGCGAAAATATTTTTTTCAAAGAAAGGCGAGGATGTGGGCCCACAGAGAAATTTAAGAAATTTTGCCAGTGTTATAATTAAAACGTTAAGTTCCAAAATCCTCCGCGTGTCCGTGAGCCGAGCCACATGGCAACACCCGATTGGTCATGGGTTAACAAGAGTGGGGAAATTTATAAAAAATTCCAAAACTATTTTCGTAAAAAGGTTAAGTTAGAAAAATTTTGCCCGTCTGTTATGCCACGTGGCGCATGCCCGATTAGATGCGAGATGGCAAGACCATGGGGAACTTTAGGGAAAATTTTCTAAAGTTAAAATTTAAATTTTTAACCGTTAGTTTTTTTAAGGCTGAATTGAAGTAGAAACTTCAAAGGGCGATAAATTTTGATAGAGAGATTGGTTTTGGGAAAATGAGGAATTTATAGAAATATCTTAATGCCCTCTTTGCATAGGAAACATTAATTTTGAATTTTGATGAAGTTTAAGGGGTCAAATTCATGAAAATGTTCTACAGGTTCTAACAAAGCACTACTAAATTTTAACTTATAAATTTTGTTCAATTTTGTCGTTCATTCACTTTCAACATGTCAAACAGACATGGGGAAATGTTCTTAGATGTATTTCAGGAAGTTTTCAAGATTCAATTGGTTTAATTGAGTTGCAAATTAAAATTTTACATCTCTTGACAAAAAAATGACTGTAAGAGGTTTAGACCCAGATTTTGCAATGTTTTGAAGGATTTTTCCTTAAGTGTTTTAGCCCAATTGAGTTCATTGATATCATAGCATGCTAGATTTTAATGTTTCAATGTTGATTATTATATCAAGCTTGAATCATGGCATTTTAGAGAAGTATTTTATCACGCTTTAAATTTTAAAACAGAGATTAGATTAAAAAGGGTCTATCTAACTTTTCATCATTCAAGTATAGAAGTTCATTCTAATCCTAGTCATATCCATTTAGTTGATTCAAAAAACCATTTAATGGTTAAAATGTAAAGTCTGGTTTTCAATTTTGTCATATTTTCAAAAGAACAAAGTAATACAATTCCTTCATACATATTTGTTTCTTTTCAAACAAATATTTCAATAACATTTAAAGATCAGATTTCAATTCAAAAATGCAAATGAAGAAAGATATTTCAATCCTTTATTGATTTCAAATACAACTTTACATCTCTCAATTCCTTGAATGCAAATAATGACTTTCAATTTTTTCTTTCAAATGAATAGAAACAGAGATATATATCTTTCACATTTCAAATTTACAACCCCGTAGCTTAATACAAAGTATCTTTCCATTAAAAATAATATACATATCATCCATTCAAAGTGGGAAAGGTTACAATGAGATTTCATTTCACATCGAATCACAAATGCTTTCTCCTCTGCTCCATAACAACATAAATTTCTCCTTTTGATCACAACAAAGGTAGGGAAAGAAAATGCTCTCCACCCAACAAATACATCCAATGAAGACGAGAAGCCATCCTTCTTCATTGCCCTCAACCGCAACCACAATACAATAAAAGATGTGATTTAACCCATGGCAACAAGGCTTCCACAACACACACATGCAACATTTTCACATTTTAAACACGGTTAAAAAGAATGTAGTTTACAATGACATTAAAACATACAAACAAAACTAAGGCTCCATCAAGTAAGTGAAAGGAGAAAGGAAATATGGGGGAATTTGTTTATGCCTCCCAATGAGAAATGGGTAACCACTTGTAACAACATGCCAATATATATCATATCACATCCTTATGCCCCCATAATCCCTCCTTATACCCCCACAAATTTCCTTATGCCCCTCACAAAGTAAGAAATGCAAGATATTTATTTTCCAAGGTGGAAACCTAATCCCAACTCCCTCCACAATAATTATGATGCCACCTGGCATTCCCTTATGCCCCAACATGAATTACCCATAGCCTTCTCCTACACCATTCCTAGGTAGTCTACCCAACAAACAAACACACACAAAATATTCACCATTAAATACATGCTTACAAAAGAAAGAAGTATTTTTAAAGAGTCAAGATCCTACTCTCCAAGATGGAGTTTGTTTCAAGAATAAGCTTTTCAATGCCAAAATATAGTCCAAGTATCAACAACTAACAAGCATGCAATGGTCTCTAATCTACTCCAAAAGCAAGAGCTCCAAAACAAGTAAAATCAGCCTCCAAGGACAAATTCAAATTTCTAAGAACGTGGAGTGTTTCATACCCAAAATTTGACTTACACAACTTTTACACATACTTACACATCACTTACACATTCTTACACATTACTTACACATCACTTATCACATTTAATACAAGAGCCAACAACTTCTATAATTATTTTCTTATATCCTAAATTTGATTAATTTATTTATTTTAACAATATGATTACTCACATTAATTCTTCACAATTAAAAGAAATAATGAAAGGGGTTAATGCATCACAAAATAAACACATGGAAACAATAATAAAAAGGAACCACATTACTAATATACACATAACCCCTGGTCACATTCAAAGGTATTCCCCTTATGGGAATCCCTAACAAAAATACAACACACTCAACAAATACGATTTGCCATGGTGAACTTGTTGAATTCATCTAGAATTCTAATGTAGTTGGTCTCTAATCCCCCAATGTTTGTTGTGATAGTTTAACATGCAAAACACAAATATCTCTTTCGGCGTTGAATCAGGGTCATATCGAACATCCAACATGATTGTAACACCCTTTAAAACAACCCACTTAAAACCCAAAAACAACCTAGGATTAGTTAGAAAAATTATGGAATAATTTTTTTATTAAAAAATCTACAACCAACTAGTTACAAAGTAACAATTGCCACTAACAAGTTCGAACAATTCAAATATACTAGAACATACTTTTCTTTTATTAATATTTATTAGAGGTCAAAAGGTCCAAAACTAAGGGTTAGAAGGTTTAATAAGGTTCGAGGGTAATTCCTCTCCATACCCACTCTCTAATGTGATTAAAGCTTCAACATGATTGTTCTCACCCTTAACAAATTCAAAATTTCTTTAAATCATTCCCATTGGATAGGAAATTTCTTCACCTTTCCAATGATATAAAAAGTCCTCATAACTCCTCAGATTTCTCAAGTTATGGGCCAGTGGGCCTTGGGTGAAATTTTTTTCCAAGGGCGGGCCTGTGGGCCTAGGGGTGAAAAGTTTCATCTTGCGCAGGTCGGTGGAAGCGGGGAGAGTTTTAGCGCTTTTCCCTTCTTTGGGGAAAAATTGTGATTTACTCTCATGCGCCACGAGCCCAAAGAGGACATGTGTCTCCTGAAGAACGCTTTTGCAAGAAGTCGGGCCATCAAGAGATTTAAGGCATTAAGCCTTTTTGGGTCACAAATGCAAAGGCAAAACTTTTCATGCTCCTCCGCTGCTCACTTGATGACGCCACATGTCATCACCTTATTGGGCCGCAGCCGACAGTGGAAGCAAAGGAAAGTGCTAAGTTTAAAAAGGGTGCAATGCCTCCATCATTGCCCCATTACGCCACGTGGCATCCCCGATTGGTGTGCGGAATTAGTGGGACGGTGGGAAAACTTAGAAAATTTTCCCAAAATTTTATGGATGCGCTAAGTTTAAGAAGAGGTCCATCCATTTGCTTGACACCTCATGGTGCCATATGGAAGGCTTTGATTGGTCATGCATGCGGGTCAGAAAAAAATTTGAAAATTTTTCCAAAAATTTTCCTAAGTATTTCAAGGAAAAAATTAGGGCCGCCGTCCGCCAAGGAAATTTTTCTCAAAAAATTTTTTCAAGTGAAGAAAATTTCAAAAGGCCATAAGTTTTGATAGAGAGCTTAGCTTTGGGCAAACAAGGACTTTTGGAAATCTCTAGAAGCCTTGTTTTTGCAATGAAATCATTAAATCTAGATTTTGATAAAGTTCAAGGGTCGAGCTTTTAAGAAAATGGCTAGCTCGCAAAATTTTAAGAGCAAATTGGTAAATTTAAACTTTTAAATTTATTCAATTTGATCTTCCTCCTCTCTCAACATGTCAAATAGATATGGAGGATTGTTCTAAGAGGAATTTAGGATGCATTTGGAAGGTAATTTTTCTTAATTGATTTCTAATTCAAATTTTTACAACTTCTGACAACAAAAATACTGTGAAAGGTTTCGGCCCGATTTTGCAATGTTTGAAGGATTTTTCCTTAAGTATTTTAGTCCAATTGAGTTCATTTATATCATAACATGTTAGATTTCAAAGTTTCAATGTTATTTATTTCTTGTAAGTTTGAACTGTTCATTTTAGATAAATTATTTGCCAGGATGAAATACAAAACAAAGATTAATTTCTAAAGGATTTATTTATCATTTTTCACCTTCCAAGTATGGAGATTCATTTATATTCTAGTCTAATACATTTAGTGGATTCAAATCAAACTATTCTAAACCCAAAATGCAATTTTGATTTCTAATTTTATACATTTTCAAAAGAGACAATAATACAATTCCTTCATATGTATTCATTTCTTTCAAACAGAGATTTCAATAACATTTAAAGATCAGATTTCAATGCAACAATGAAAATGAAGAAAGGTATTGCAATCCTTTATTGATTTCAAATACAACTTTACATCTCTCCATTTCTTGAATGTAAATAATAGATTTCAATTTCTTCCTTTCAAATGAATCAGAATAAAGTGTATATATATATATCTTTCACATTCTTTCAAAGCAAAATAGAGTCCATCTCTTTTTCATTTCACCTTACAAATTTCATAATCCATACAACATCTTTCCATTTCAAAACATTTACAAATTCATCCACTTCAAGTGGGAAGGGTTACAATGAGATTTTATTTCACATAGAACTGTCAAACATTCTTTCTCTCTCTCTACTCAGAATATTAACATAAGTTTCTTCTCATTCATCCAATTGATCACAACAGTGTAGAGGAAAGGCAATGCTCTCCACCCAACCAATACATCCAATGAAAATGAGAAGTCATCCTTCATCAGGCCTCTAAGCCCCAACACAATTCAATAAGAAATGTATTTCAACTCATGGAAACAACATGCTTCCACATCATGAGCAATATTTCAAATTAAAAATACAATCCAAAACAAAACAATAGTTTTGCAACCACATGAAAGACATCACACAAGACTCAGGCTTCACCATGCAAGCCAAAGGAGCAAGAACTATGGGGAAGTTGCTTATGCCTCCCAATGGGAAATGGGTATCCACCGTAACAAACCACCAATTTAAATTATCTCGCATCCCTATGCCCCCACAAATTTACTTATGCCCCCCCACAAAGTAAGAAATGCAAGCTATTTTTTTCCATGGTGGATCTCAATCCCAAACACCCTCCACAACAAATCGATGCCACCGGCATTCCCTTATGCCCCCTCAATGATTCTCCATAGCCTTCTCCTACAAGATTCCTAGGTAGTCTACCCAACCAGCCAACAAACACACAAAACATTCACCATTCACACAAACATAAAAATAAATTAAGCATATATGAAGAGTTAAGCTCCTACCTCTCCATGGTAGATTTTGTTCCAATACAACAAGCTTTCAATGTCAAAATACAGTCCCAAAATCAGCAATGCCTAAGTATGAAATGCTCTCCATTCTCCTCCAAACTTAACAAGAGCTCCAAACAACCAAGGAAAAATTCACCCCAAGGAAATATTCTAAAAGTTCAACCCAAAAACAAGTAAGCGAGTTTCAATTTTATAAGAGGGAAGAGAAGAGGATGAGGTAGATCCATATAGGATGCCACATCACACATCCTCAACTCCAACACAAAATTCAAATTCATTCCCCAAGGATAATAAATAGGTGGGTGAAAATATGAAAAATTACTTACACACTCTAACTAAGCTCACACCCCATAACGGACTGCAAATTTAAAAGATGAATAGAGTGCAATTAAAACATGCAAATTGACTTATAAAATAATTTAAAAGGTCAAAAATTAACCCTCCAACCATATGTATGGTTGATAAATAAAATTAAGAGGTATGGGACAAGTTTTACTTGTCCCTCAAGCCTCCAAAATCAGCCTCCAAGGACAAATTCGAATTTCCAAGGAGGTGGAGTGTTTCATACTCCAAAATATGACTTACACAACTCTTACACATACTTACACATCACTTAACACATTTAATACAAGAGCCAACAACTTCTATAATTACTTTCTTATATCCCAAATTTGATTGATTTATTTATTTTAACAATATGATTACTCACATTAATTCTCCACAATTAAAAGAATAATGAAAAGGGTAAATTCATCACAAAATAAATACATGTAAACAATAATAAAAAAGGAACCAAAATAATAAAATACAAAAAATCCTTGGTCAGATTTGAATGTGATCCCCCATGGGAATCCTTAACAAAAAAACAACACACACACAAAAGATGTTGCCATGGTGACCTTGTTGAATTCATCTAGAATTCTAATGTGGTTGGTATCCAATCCCTCGATGTTGGTTGTAATATTTTAACCTATAAAACACAAATACCTCCTTCGGTCTCATGGCCATATCAGAACATCCAACATGATATAAATATAATCACAAAATCATCTATACATATGAATCACAAAACATCGAGGCAATCAACAATATAACTTACAATTTATATTAACAATTATATCATCATCATATAATGTCTATTTTCTAGGTTTACTCACAATATCTAAAAATCACATGTTCGAACAACATTCATAATATATATATGTCAAATATTATATCATCATCCACATATGAAGTGTCTCTAATAATCATCATGCATCATAACTAAATCAAAATCAACAATAATCCATGGTCCAACATCTAGCATCATACTAAATCAAAACTATAATAATGTCCATAATGCAATCAATGTGATCAAGATCAAGATCAAAAGGTGTCAAAGGGAAGTGGGCACTACAATAATATAAATATAATCACAAAATTATCTATACATATGAATCACAACAACATCAAGACAATCAACAATATCACTTACAATTTATATAAACAACTATATCATCATCATATAATGTCTATTTTAAAGGTCTACTCACAATATCCAAAATCACATGTCTCGAACAACATTCATAATATATCCATGTCAAATAGTATATCGTCATGCATATATGAAGCGTCTCTAATAATCATCACACATCATAACTAAATCAAGATCAACAATAATCCATGATCCAACATCTAACATCATACGAATCAAAACCATAATAATGCCCATAATGTAATCAACAATATCAAGATTAGTATCAAAGAAGGTGTCAAAGGAAAGTGGGCACTACATAATGACTACATTGAATGAATGATTGCAATGAACAAAATGTCAATTTTGTTTTTGCTAATTGGATGACTATGAGTTTCTTATTAAATTTTTATTACATAATTGCAATGATTGAACGAATGACTAATATCAACTATATGCATATCAAATATAGTGTATAGGTCTAGTGTAAGTAATGAATAAATAGTGTTAATTTTTAGTGTGCATTGTGATTTTCAATTGACAACTTGTTTTAGTGGTTTTAGTCATTGTGGGATGATAGAAATTCTTGTTATTATGTTATGTCTATAAATAAATTGGTAATGACTACGCTCATTGGATGATCGCAATGAATGAAATTTCAATTGTGTTTTTGTTGATTGGATGACTATGAGTTTCTTATTAAATGTCTATTAGATGAGTTTTTTAGTGTGCATTGTGCTTTTCAATTGACAACTTGTTTTAGTGGTTCTTGTTGTTGTGGGATGATAGAAATTCTTGTTATTATGTTATGTCTATAAATAGACTGGCCGTAATGACTACGTTGATTGGATGATTACAATGAACAAAATGACAATTGTGTTTTTTCTGATTGGATGAATATGAGTTTATTATTAAATGTCTATTAGATAATTGCAATGATTGAACAAATTACCAATATAAACTATATGCATATTAAATATAGTGTATAGGTCTAGTTGTAAGTAAAGAATAAATAGTGTTAATTTTTAGTGTGTATTGTGCTTTTCAATTGACAACTTGTTTTAGTGGTTCTTGTCGTTGTGGGATAATAGAAATGCTTGTTATTATGTTATGTCTATAAATAGACCTGGTAATGACTATGTTGATTGGATGATCGCAATGAACAAAATTTCAATTGTGTTTTTGTTGATTAGATGACTATGAGTTTCTTATTAAATGTCTATTAGATTATTTCAATGATTGAACGAATGACTAATATAAACTATACGCATATTAAATATAGTGTATAGATCTAATTGTAAGTAATTAATAAATCGTGTTACTTTTTAGTGCGCATTGTGCTTTTCAATTGACAACTTGTTTTAGTGGTTCTTGTCATTGTGGGATGATAGAAATGCTTGTTACTTATGTTATGTCTATAAATAGATTGGTAATGACTACATGATTTTGACCTTGAACTTCTATGGAAGAATACTAACATTTATTAGAATTCTAAATTTCTGAGTTTAGGTTTTATTGTGTAAGAGGAAATCATCTTTTAGTTATTGTTTGCAATGTTGTGGAAGTTTGAATTAATATATTATAATACTATTATTTTAATCTAAGAAATATTTTTCATGATTTCTCAAGCTCTACATAGGCTCTCGAAATATTTCGAACTTTATTACTCTTGAAGTATGATTTAATGAAAGTTTGAATCTATATATTATAATACTATTATTTTAATCTAAGAAATCTTCATGATTTCTTGAGCTCTACATGGGCTCTTAAAGTATTTCAAACTTTATTATTTTCTGTGTATGATTTAATGTTTGAGTAATTGAATTAGGTTTAGTGAACTCTAAAGAAATACATTTCATTGTTAGTAATTTTGTTATTTATAAGGTACAAGTGATTGTTGAATTTAAAAATTACGCGAATTATTGATATTCTTGTTTTATAGTTCAAATGTATTCCTCACTTTGTTTTTGTTACAATGGTTGTAATGGATGATAGAATATTTTGGTGTGAACATTTTTATGGTGATGTGTTGTGGCATGCGAGAAAGTCAAAAGTTCAACTATTATTGAATAGTGTACTACTGATTAATTAATTAAAATGGTCATCATTGTCTTGTCATTGTCATGGTTTGAGTCCTTATGACTTCTATCCACCACCTATTACTTTACGTGATGAACTATGTTATACAACCTTATTATTTGTTTTCCTTAACAGAGTTCATGTAAATGATTTTTGTAGAATATATTTGATTGTTACCATTAGTTTATTTTGGAGGGTCAAATATAATAAACCACCAATCGACATTTGATATCTATGTTTTTAGTTATTTTCTTCATCCAAGTATATTTTGATGAAAAAAATATTTGATTAAGGCATTCATTCATTAGTCGTTGCATTGGTAAGTGATTTTAGTTGTAATTACATGCTAAGTTGAATTTGTTAAAATCAAATTTGAATAATTTAACTTGATAAGGGAAATGGTGTTCAAAATAGAGTTAGTTGAATTATCATTCTTTTTTTTTTTTTTTGCATGTTTTTATATATATTTCTTTTTAGTTGTAGCCATTGATTGCGTTGGTTGTAATGGTCTTTTTTTGTCTATGTGAGAGTTTAGCAGTTATTGAGCAGAATTTAAATACCTTGAGTGATTATCTTGTTGGATTTAATTTCTTGTTAGTATTTAAATATTAGCAATTGTAATACTTCGTATTTTTAAAAATTCATAAATTCATTTGTAGTGAACATGTTAAATGACTTATTCAAATAACAAACATTTATACATGTCAATAGGATACATGATTTTTATTTTAAATATAGTTATTTTTATTCTTCTTTGATTGGCACTACTCAAAGCATAGTTTAAAGAAAAATAGTATTAAAGTCATTAATGAATTAAATTTAAGGAGAAAATTAAAAAAATCAAGGCTTAAATTAATAAATTATGAAGGTCATGTTAATAATGAAAATTTAAAAAATCAAATTAATAATGAAAAATTCAAAATTGAAATTAAAAGTGAATAGAATATTAAAAATTACGAAAAAAAAGTTATAAAAAAATAAAAAGTAAAGTAATGTGAACATTGATAGACATTGGAATATTAAAAGTAAAAAGAAAAAATTAATAAAATATTAAAGATAATAGAAAAAGTAAAAATTAAAAATAATATGTAATGATAAATAAAAAAAAAAATACAAATCAAGATTTAAAATTAATATGATAACTAAAAAGCAAATAAAAATGTAAGTATCCCAATAAAAATAAAAATAAAGAAAAATGAAATTTAGACGCATCATTTAGATAGGATGTAATGCCTCATTCGCGAAAAATGTGAAATTAACAAAAATCGCGAAAAATAGTGAGAAGAGCAAAGACTTTGAATTTTTTAAAACAAGTTGGTAGTGGAAAATGGGGCTTTTGGACCTGACAGCTGGGGGTCCTCTTTGGTGCAAACAAGATTGTGGTGGGTAGTGGTAGCAGAGTGTAGGCATTTGGGGCCAAGCTCTGGAAATAGAGGCGCAGAGATGATAGTGTTTGATTTGGTTAAAAACTCGTGGCCAGCTTCGTTGTCAAATCTATGGTTTGTTTGTTTGAAGATTTGGTGTTGGATACCCTATTGGTGAAAAAAGTTTGGTGTTGGCAAAGCCCTCAAGGGAGTGCCTCAGGAGGTCCCTTTCAATCCAGTTCAATGGAGCTTTTTGGGTCAAAGTGCTCGAAGGATTAAAGGTCGGGAATTGATTAAAAAATTGTTATGGAAATTTTTCATCTTTTTTTTGCCAAAGACCCCAAGGATGACTTTTCAAATTCTCGGGTGAAAAGGGCGGTTTGTTGCAAGTTTGTTGGAGCACACTTCTCTTAGGGGGAGGATTTCAACTTCTTTGCCAATGATTTTTTCCAAGTTTGTTTTCCTTCCCCTGATTTGTTGAATTTAGTGTATAATGGTGGAACTTGGTTCATGAATTCCTCCAACTTGTAATTTTCCCTTGGTCTCCAAATTTTGATCCTTGGAAGGAAAAAATTTGTAGGACCTCGCTTTGGTTAAGTATTCATGGTTTGTACTCAGATTTTCCTAAAGCCAATTGCGAACTCTCTGGGTGTCTTTTGCCCATTCGAAACCCTTCCTTGAATTTTTGGAGGAAAGGCTCGGTGCATCTCTATGTGGATATGGATTTGGTGACCATTTGCTACTTTATTTGTGCCTCGAAACTAAATTTAGCCTTACGTGCTTTGCCATGGAGTATGAGGGTTTGAATGCAAAGTGATTTTATTGCGGAAAGTTGCGGCATTTAAGTAAGGTTTGCTCTATGAAATTTGCTAAGGATTCCAAGGAGGTGGATTCTCAGATGGTAGCTTCAAAGGAGGAGGGTTTGGTTGAGAGTGGTTTGGATGCCCCTTTGGTTGTGATTTCTCCCTTTCTTTGCTGAAGGAAACAAAAGAGGTGCATAAGAATTCCAGGGGAGTTGATATCCCTAATCAAAGAAGGGTTTGAGCAAGGGAAAGCCATATCTCTAAATTCTCTTCAAACTTGGCTTTCAGATAAAGTTGAGGCAAAACTATTAGTCCCTTTTAGGTAGTGGTATTTTGGAGGATGAGGAAATTGAGCTCGATATGTTGGTAATTCAAAATTGGTGTTAGTTCAAGAGGGGTTGAAGGAGGCCATTTGTGGCTCAGCCTGTAGGAGAGGCAGAAAATCTAAGTAGAAGTTGGCCTTGAAAAAAGTGGGTCTGGGAAACAAAGTGTCCTAATCTTTTCAAAGGCGTGTCTAGAAGGAAATTTCCCTTCCCTCCCCTAAATGAAGATCCTCTCTTGGAATGTCAGGGGTCTTAATACCCCTGACAAGCAATGCTTGTTCAAGCGTTATCTCTTTTCTTCGGAGGCAAGTGTGGTGTTGCTTCAAGAAACCAAGATGGCTGTTAGGGAGGCGGTTAAGATTTGGGGTAATTTTGTTAAGGGCTAGAAGTATTTTTTTCGGATGTCGCTGCGGCCTCAAGTGGTTTGGGTTTCTTGTGAAAGGAGTGTCAAGTGCGGGTTGATCTTATCTCCCAGAATTTCAGTTGGCAGTTAGGACTGGTTTGTCCTAAGGGTTCTCAATTGGTCTTCTACCTCTTCAATGTGTATGGTCTGAATAACATAATTGGAAAAAGAGAGGTGTGGCAAGATATCTCTAGGTATTTACCTCCTTTAGAGGAACATCTTCTCCTTGGAGGTGACTTCATTTCTATTACCTCAGAGAAGGATAAGAAATGTGGTCTTAAAAGGAATCAACAAATTCTAGGTAGATTTTTGTTCCTTCATTAATGATAACTCTCTTTAGGATATGGAGCCAAAGTAGGGGTGGTTCACTTGGAACAATCATTTGAGGGGTTTCGTAATATTGTTTAGAGGCTTGATAGGTTCTTAGATGGACAAAATTAGTCTCTAAACAATGTTTTTTTAGAATGCTCGGTTTTTCCCTGGTAGGTTTAGATCACTTTTCGATATCCCTCTCGATTAACATCGATTATGCTCCTAAATCCCGTTTTAAGTTTGAGCTTATGTGGTTGAGGGATGCTTCTCTTGAAAATAATATAAAGTAGCGGTGGAATTCCTTTAAGATTGAAGGATCAAAGATGTATGTGCTTGCCCAAAACATAAATTTCTCGAAGGGGACCTAAGGGATTGGAATAAGTTTTGTTTTAACAATATTTTCCAGGAAAAGGCTAGGTGAAGGTAGAATTTCTATAGGAGAAATATTGTTTAGCCTTGCTTGATGTTTCGAGAGAGGAAGAATACTAAAAACAAAAATTGAGGGAACAATGGCTCAAAGGAGGGGACATGAATTCCAAATTTTGTCATTCAACGGTCAAAGCTAGGAGGAGCTCGAAGTTCATCTTTGAAATAAACAATAGTGAAGTTATGGTCATTTCTGATCAAAAAGAAATTTCAGATGAAGGGATCTGATGCTTCACCTCCCTTTTAGGAGCTGATATTGCTTCCTTTGAATTTGATCAATCCTCTTTCCTAGATAATATACCGTTATTGATCACTGAAGCTCAAAATGAGGCCCTACTTAAGCCTTTTTCTATGAGTTAAGTGGAGAAAGTGGTGTTTTTCATGGCCAAGAATAAAGCTCCGATCCTGGATGGATTTTAGGCAGATTTCTTTCAGAAATTTTGGAACATTGTAGGTTATGATGTATGGGCGGCTATGGAAGAAACCGTAGATCTAGATGAGTTCTTAAATCTTTGAATTGCACTTTTATAAGTATTTTTAAAAAATTGTCTCAACCGTCTTCATGCACGGATTTTAGGTCGGGATTTCCCCTGTGTAATACATATTACAAAATCATCTCGAATGCCATTGCTTTTAGATTTAAAGGGTTTATGGATCCTCTTGTTTCTTCGGAGCAAAATGGTTGTATGTCATGGAAGTTGATTTTTGATCATATTTTTCTATCTCATGAACTTATTCATAATCTTTCCAAAAATAAGTCTCTGAGTATGTTGCTAAAATTGGATATCAACAAGGCATATGATAAAATCAATTGGCGTTTTCTAATTAGGTTGCTTAGGATGTTTGGTTTTTCGTAACAACTTTGAATCGGGTATAATTGCATCATTGGGCCTTCTTTGTCTATGTTGATCAATGGTAACGTAGAAGGTTTCTTTGAAAGGAAATCGAGGTCTAAGGAAGGGGGACACTCTATCCTTTTTATTTATTTTAGTGCCGGATTTTCTAAGTAGGGCCATTTGCAATAGAATTCGGAGAGAAAAATTGCAAGGACTAGGAATTACAGAGGGGGTAAATCCTATTTCACATCATCAATTTGTGGATGATACATTCTTGTTTAGTAAAGCCATTGTTCAGGAGGTCAAATAATTAAAGGGGATGGTTGGATACATATGCGTTCTTTGTTGGACAAGATGTGAGCCTTGTTAAATCCTTCTTTAATGTTCACCCTCCTTGGAGGCTAGAATTTTGAGAATTTTTTCTTTGTAAAAGGCTCCCTCCCGGTCAAATATCTTGGTGTGCCCTTTTTGGGGGCTCAAGTAGGGCCTCAATGTGGAATGATCTCATTTTTTGTGGTTAATTTGAAGCTAAATTATTGGAAGGGGAAATGGATATCATTGGCTGGAAGATTGGTTCTCATCAAATATGTTCTCAGTGCCTCCCCTCTATATATAATTTCCATTCTTAATATCTCTCGAAGGTGTTCTAGCAAAGCTAATTGGGATCATGAGAAGGTTTCCTTTGGCAAGGTTTGTCTTTGAAAAGGAAAGTTCCTTTGATTAGTTGGGAAACTTTTTCTAAAACCAAAGATTTGGGTGAAGTTGGAATCCTCAATTTGGGTCTTCAAAATTTGGCCCCGAGAGCTAATCTAGTCTGGAATCTCCTCTTGAAAACACCGAGTCTTTGTAGTCAAGTGGTGGAAAAGAAATTTTTGGGGGCTCATCTTCTAGAATATATTCATTAGCTAACCCCCCTCGTGGTTCTCACATTTGGAATTTCTTGGTGGAATGTACAAAGTTATTTTTATATAATGCGATGCGGAAAGTAGAAAAAGGTGACAGGGTGCTATTCTTGGGATGATCCTTGGAATTGTTTTCCTGTGCTTGGGGATAATCCTCTGAGTTTGGGAAATTAAGAGGATTTTGGTGGAAGAATGGGGTAAATTTTTTTCCAACTATGGGTAGACTCCAAAATACCCCTGCTTTGCTAGAATAAAAATTATTGACCACCGAATATCTCAAGAAAAGCTAAGGAAAGTTTCCATTCAGCCTTGCAAGAGTGGCATATCATGGTTTCTCGTGGGAAAGGATGAAATTGTTTGGACAAGGGAATATTCTAGGAAATACTCCCCAAACCGTGGTTACAATTTTTGCATGTAGAGAAGGAAGTAGTGAATCGATTTAGAATGCTTGTTGGTCCTCCTCTTTCCCCCTAAAGCTAGCCTTTTTCCTGGATGTCCTTTAAAGGAAAAATTCTCACTCAGGAAAGAAGGAAAAGATATCGGATTCATGTGCCCTCAATTTGTATTTTGTGTGACAAGCATGAGGAGGATTGAGACCACCTATTGTTGTATTGCCCCTTCCAAGCGGGGGAATGTTGGAGTTGGTTATGTGTCAAACTCAATATTCCTTGGATCTAACCTTCTTCCCTTCCTGAGGCCATTTTGGCATGGCCAGATAAATTACATAATGGTGCTCTCTTCTCGATTTGGTTGTTTAGTATCGTTCTTATCCTTTTGGCATATCCGGTGTGGGAGTGAAACAAGAGAATCTTCTCGGGAGGAAAAGAATATAGTAGAAAGGGTTATTCTCGGGATGGAATGGGCTACTTTGAGGCGGTATCTTCTAATTGGTCTCGCTTTCAACACTTATCTAATTTTGATAGAGAGTAGAGCAGCGGTGGCATAAAGTCATCAAACCCGGGAGGTCACTCGGCGCTTTGCGAATTCTTCCACCTCACTTCCAAGGTTGGTTAGGTGGTACCCTCCTATCCTAAGGTTCCACAAGCTAAACTTTTACTGGTGATCGGAGGAAATTTGGGTGCCTCGGGTGATGGTTACATTGTAAGAAACGAAAGGGGCCTTGTGGTTGGAGCTGCTTCCTTCAAACTTAGGGATGGTACTTGTAATTCAACAGAATTATTGGCTCTGAGCAATGGCCTGGAATTGATGCCCTCTCTTAAGGTGGATAAATTGGAAATTGAAGGGGATTCGTTAGTAATAGTGAATGCAATCATTAAGAGGAAAGCTTTGTCTTGGAAATTGGACTTAGGAATCAAAAAGGTCCTTTGGCAACTCGATAAATTTAGTGCCTAGAACATTAAGCACGTGTTTCAGGAATGTAATCATTGCGCAGATAAAGCTGATGAATGCGGGGATCGATCAAGTACAAATGGAGAAAGTGGCCTTCAATGCCAAAGTGTGGGAAGGATTGGAGATGATGGTTTTATGCAAGGCTGCATTAAGTGAATCCGTCGCCTAATTATACACTTGTGTGAAGCATTCGGTCTATTTAAAGAGGGTGTTAATGGTCTCTCCTTGCATATTTTCCTTCTTTGTTTCTTGTTATGGTTTCCTCGTGTCTTCTACGTATTGCCTTGAGCTGTGATTTGAGGGAGATGGTGTTTCGGTCCAAGATTACAGATAACCGGTTGAAGAGGATTTTTCGATTACTAGCATGGAAGAGATGGAAGCCATCAAAGCCATTTTGGGTGGTGTTTTTCTATCTGCAAAAGGATGGATGCATGTCAACAGTGGCGTCACCTCTCTGTTTGTGGAATTTTTTTTATTATACGTCCTTCAAAATCAAATGCGGTGAATTTGGCTTTGATCGCTTCGACCTGCGTTAGGTGGAAATTTAGCCTTTGAAGTGTGGAACTACTAATTGACATTTTGGGCTATGGAGGATTTGCTACAAGGTTCATCGGGGGTGGATGTGGGTGTTTTCAAAGAGCTTGAAAAATAGTTTGGCATTCTTTTGGCTTTCATTGAGCGGTTGGTGGTGTATGCCTGGGACCGTGTTATTAACCGTGTCCGCCTCGTGCTCCCGAAAGTATAAGCCCTCAGTGCTCCGGAACCAGTCCCATCTGGGTGGGCTGAGTTAAAGATGTGCGTGGGGGCGTATGATTTCCATTCGCTGGATTGAGTGAATGTTGAAGCTATCAACTCGGTGAAGGTGGAACTAGAAGAAGAAGACTATTTGGGTCGGGTGTCCTTGGCTTCAAGTGTTGTTGTCTCAATGGAGTCAGGGGAGTAATTCCCCTCTTATAAGTATTATAGTTATATTGTAAATCGTATGGTGTTGGTTTTTGTTCGTGTATACCCAGCTGCTTTTGGGGAGCATTTTTGATATGGTTTTCTTCTGAATTCTCGAGGCTTGGCCTCGACATGTAAATAGGGAACGAGTCCCTTTAACCCACTTTAACTATAAAAAAATGAGATATATATCTATAGAGGGGGGAGGGAGGAAGTAACATGTGGGTTAGGGGAATCTATAGATAAGGGGCCTCTCTATATATGTAGTCCCATATCTAATATCATCCTACCCTAGAATCTAGGTGGGAGATGGATGAACCACCCCTAGTTCGTATATATGAAAGATAGGTAAGATAAGATATCTATAGAGGAAGCGGAGAGGAGTCCCCCTCTTTAATGAGATTTATAGCCCCTCACCCCTTCTCTATATATCTTATATTATCTTATATATCTTCCATCTCTACCCATATTTCTAAAGGGTCAATCTATATCCCTACCTTAGAATCTAAATTGGAAGTGGGTATGTATATAGTTTCATTGACATATAGTTCACACCCATATAGATGTATAGCCCTCCTCCCCCTCCCCTCTATATAGATCTTCTCTTATGTCTACCCCGATATAGATGAGGGTCATATCTATAGATATTTAGGGGTGGCCTTTCGAACTATTCAAGGGCCTAGACCCGCCACTCATATGTATTTTGATCTATCTTATAATGCCCACTTCCCTTCGACACTAAATGAACCATAATTATCTTTTCTCGAATTGTTATAATCGTAAACCTGGCTGTTGTATTCTAGTTAGCATGCAAATAAAATGTGCGGACATCAAGATTTCTATTGTGTTTTGGTTATTATTATTACTTTGACTCTATGACGTACTTGTAGACCCTGATGGGCATCTAGGGATAAGACAATTAGCTAGAACGGTTACGTTGTCATAGATTGATTGTGATAGCATTACTCTTCGATATTGTTTTGTTTATTCTATCTCTGTGACTGGACGATAGACATCATTGCACAAGGTACCTAGAAATATTAATAAACAAACGATAGTAACACATTATGATATGAAAATTGAAGGATAGACATCTCTAATTGAACTGATTAAATTTTGATAGACTTTCGGTATGAAAGAAAAGATGTGTTGTCAGTTTATATGTATGTTGATATTTCGAAGTATTTTCGTATTAATCTTTATTATGATGTTCAAGGTTATTTTGTGATTCCTTTGATGTTGGAGAATTGACAAATTTTGAACAAGTGAAAGTATTGCTTAAGTTAGATGATTTAGTTGGTTTATGATCGTAATTGCAAACTGATGTATTAGCGGAATCAAAATGTTGAGAATTGGAGTAATTGTTGAAATACTTGGTCTTAGCAATAATAGTTATCATATTTGATGTTGAAATTGATATGTAGATATAAGCATTTTATTTGTTCGATATTACTAATATGGCCATGAGGCTAGAAAGGTAACATGTGATTTTGCAGGTAATTAATCCACAACAATAAACTACGGGGGGTAGGAGACCAACAACAAAGGAATGTGGGGTATTGGCAACAAGGGTCACCATGGCAACTAGTGTTTTGTGGTGTGTGTCTTGTTTGTTGTTAGGGGGTTCCCATGGGGGGACAACCTCCAAATGTGACCAAGGTGTGTGTGTGTTCTTTTATTTTGTTTCCTTTAATTTAATTTTAGTATGTGAAATTATAGTGATGTGTTCTCCTTTTGTTAATCACTTGTTTCATGTCTAGATTAGTAAATTAATTAGTTTACTAAATTAATTAAGAATGGGTCAAAAGAATTTATTATTGGATTTGATAGCTCCTTGGTTTATGTGTTTAAGTTGAGTGCTTAAGATCTTGAGTGTTGTACACTCCACCTCTCCTTTGAAATTCGGATTTGTCTTCAAGGGAAAATTTTGGAGGCTTGTGAGACAAGTTAAACTTGTCCCACACCTCTTAAATTAGTATACCAACCCTACCTATGGGCTAGGGGGTCAAATTTAAATCCCATTATGTGTTTTGGGAAGACAAATTGTAAGTTTTTATTGCACTTTCTTACATATATTTATTTTTAGTCCTTAAGGGGTGTGGGCTTAGATTGTGTGTATAAGTAAAAGGTCATTTCTTCAACCACTTATTAATTATGCTTTGGAATATAGGTTGGACTTGTGATGTGGAGTTGAGGATGAGTGATGTGGCATCCTACATGGAGCCACCTCACCCTCCTCTCCCATTTTCCTTTATATGCATGTTTAATGGTTGTTTTGGGGGTTACTTGCTCATTTTTATTTTTGGTTTTGGGGAATGCTTGCAATTTTGGAGAGCTTGCTTGAGAATGGAGCTTGGAGTGGATGGTGGTTGCTTAGGATTTTTGAAGGCTTGGAGCTTGTTGTGTATTGATACTCTTCATTTGTGAGGTATATCTCCACCTTTGTTCTTACCTTGTTATTTTGTGGTGCTCTTATGTGTAGATGTTGATTGTTACTTTGGTTATGCTTGTTTGGAAATAGGCTTGTTCTTTAGGTTGTGGGAGATATGGAAATGGGGGTAGAACTTGAGGGAGGCATAAGAGAAATGTTATTGGGATTTTAGGAGGGAGTTGGGTTGGGATGTCCACCTTGTTGATAAATATGTTTTGTATTTATCTTGTTATTATCTTGAGGGAGGCATAAGAGTGGTGTATCTTCTTGGAGGGAGGCATAAGAGTGTTGTGTGTATTGTGATGAAAATTTTGGAGGCTCATAGGTGGACACCAAGCCCTTGGGAGGCATAAGAAGAACCCCCATGTTCCTTTCTCCTCCATGGCTTTAGTATGAAGCCTTTGTGTTTTGATATTGGTTGTTTTGTTGTAAAATTGGTATTGTGTTATTTCATTGTTTGTCTTGATTGAATGTGTATGTGGAAGCCATTTTTGAGTTGCCATGGTTGTCTAAATAACCCTCATTGCTTCCTTGTTGGGGCTCGGGGGCCAATGAGGGAGAAGACTTCTCTCCCTCATTGGATATTTTGGTTGGGTGGAGAGTGTTGCCTACTCCCCCTTTTTGTTGTGTGCTTGATTCTAGTGAAGATGGTGGAGTTAAAAGGAAGAAGTGCTCTTTTTGGGAAAATACATGTGGAGTTGTAACTTGTGCTATTATGATTCTACAACTTGTAAATGGTACCAATAGTATATTGGATGTAATTTTGTACATTGGCTAGATCCTTGTAAGTGGTTTATTATGATTTACATTACTTCATATGAAAGTGAACTTTGTAATGATCTTGAAACTAAGTCCTCACAAATTAAATTTGTGTTTAGGAGTTCTTTGTTTTATAAAATTGTGCTCTTGGATGGGAAATAAATGTTGACTAATTGATTTTTGAAAATACTTGTTTACTTACTTGAATCTTGAAATAAATTTCAATTAAGAATGGTTTCATTTCCTTACCCACTATATGTATAAAAAGGGATTGGATAGAAATTTGTTTCTTAAAGAAATTTCCTCCTTGTTGTAATCGAAATCATTGAAGGAAATGAATAAATCAAAATCAATTCCATCCTCCTAGAAGTTATCTAAAAGAGTTAGAGTTAGATAATTTTTTTCTAATTATGGCTCAAACAAAATCTCATCCTACTATAAACATCTCTCTATACAATTTTATATAAATTTAAACCTATATCTCCAAACCATTTACTTAATCATATTTCAATCCCCACTTAAATGAGAATCTTATTTTAAATAAATAAGTTTATATTATTAATATATAATAGAGATATATTAATAATATAAGTGGACTATTCTTAATAAAGTTACAAAATCACCATGTAAATGATATTAATAAATACTAATACATACTTTCAATAATAAATATAAGTATATATAAATATACATATATGTACGGTGTATTTATATATTAGTACATATCATATATTATTATTAATTTATTTGAAAATACGTTACAATAAATAAATAAATATTATTGTTTGTAAAACTAACTAAGTCACCCTAGTTAGAGTTAGTTTTGATATATATAAAAGAAAACAAATGTTATTGTTGTTGGCCTTTTAGGCCACGGCCTATAGTTTAGTTGTGATTATTAAACGGTTTGGGGAGGGGCACCGACCCCACCCCAACCCTTACATTCCAAAAGGGGTGGGGTGAGGTCGACGCCCCTCCCCAATATTGTAAACCCCTCTTATTAAAATAAAACCCTCCGCATTAAACTTTGCTTGCGTCTTTTCCTTTTGACGGACTGTGTGGTAAACCGCATACGGGTTTTGGTGTTCTCCCTCGCGTTCTTTTTCCCGTATAATATATATATATATATATTGGAAGATTCGTGTTTTTTAATAAATAATATATATATAAATGTATATACTCTTATATAAATATATATATACATGTGAATATATATAAATATAGGTTTTGCACTAAATAAATAAGTAGGGTTTTGGTTTTATCAAATGGATATACACACAAAGTATATACCTTGAATCTACAAGCAAAATACTTTTAATAATAAACAAATTTAGAAGAGAAAACAATACCCACGAATGGGTTGGGTAAATCCTTGTATTAAACCCAAAAGCTTATCAAATGAGAGCTTCCAATCCTCTCTAATGGCCTCCATGGCTTCTTTTTCTTCTCCTCCATCCTTAACCAAAAACAACAAATAAGGATAAATGAGAGAGTAGAGTTAGAAAAAGAATATATGAAAATCCATAAGGATTCTTAGGGTTACTTTTGTCAAACTTAAATCTAAGGGCTAGGAAAGAATAGATCCAATGGTGTTGGATGAACCCTACATCACTTAAGTGATGGGGTATTTAGGTGGGAATGTTTTTAAATAAAATATGGGTGTGTATTGTTATATGGGGGCCTAAGGGGTTAGAATAAGTTGAGCACTTGCCCCATTAGAATAATGAACTTATTATAAATTACATGTATTTAACAAAGCAAGGTTATTATCCTAGTATGATTTAATATAAGTTTGTTTTGTACCTTAAATAGGATTAATGGAGTTACATTTTTTTAAAGCTAATGAAGATTATTTAAATAAAATTTTAGAAAACTTGTTGGTGAAAGAATTAAAACGTAATATTAATTTTGAAAATTGAGGTAGTCTTAATTAATTGATAATTGTTTTCCGCTACCAATTAATAGTTTAAAATTTTTGGTAATCTGCATTTTATTAAAATACGAGCTAAGGCCTTGGAACCTTTCAAAAAAATTCCATAATTTTTCTTGTCTCACTATCAGTTTCTAGTGTGTTCTTGTTGAGAAAAATGTAGGTGTTACATATCTAGCTCCCAATATTGATATAAAGAGGGACATGCCACTATTTATTATCCGATTCGATCCATCCATGTGTGGATCCCCTTTGGTTTCCTTTTACAACTTCACCCAAGTCAAAGAACCACCTTGGTATGCATTAATATGACCAAATCTTAGTGGGCCACACTAGTGGAACACGAAGCATAAAATAAATGCAATATATATGTATCTATGGGCCCCCAGTGATATAGATAGGTCCCATATCTATATAGGGAAAATAATAAATAGATGGGGATAAGAGCCATATATATATATATAGGCCTATGCATGTAGAGTTTAAGGCCAACACTCTCCCCCTCTATATATCTTATGTTATCATCTCTATCTAGGGACTATGCGGATTGGTGATTCTTGGTCCGATGCTTCGGGCGAAACCAATTCCCAGGGTGTGACGGGTGTTGTGTATAGGATCCAAGCACATATTCACCATGGCATGTTAATATGCGATTTTGCCTTCATGTTCTCGAGTTGTAAATAACAATATGAACTCGAGACAACCTTTATTTATTTTCTCCATGTTATGACCTTCCAATTGTCATCAGTAGCACATGTGTAAAGACATCCCATTAGGGCCATGCAGACTTAATGCCATCCCCACCTTCCTCTAACATATCACTAGAAGTATCTTATGAGTGCATAACTTAGTGATACACCTAGTTGAGTGTCATCAATCACGCCACCTAGTCTCTAGCCATACATAGTGAATAGGGGCCCCTTCCCTCGTCTCCCTCCCTATATTAATAGTTAGAATAATAGAAATATATATGATTTGGGTCCATAAATCATATATTTGGCCTCGATGGGTGATATATCCCATATATCATATATATGGGAGGCCTCTTGTGACGAGGGCCACCTTCATATTAATACGGAAGATAAAGTAATCCCTCGCCCTATATTTTTATAGAGAGGGGTGATCAGATCGTGTCGCTCATAGATATATATAGGCATGATTTCACTCTTGGTGACATTTATCTTCACTCGAGATCAATCCCTAAATAAATATAGAGATAACTACTCTCCCATATAGAGAACTCTAGACTAGGCTAGGCTAGGCTAGGCTATATAGAGTCGAGTCACCCTATCTAGAATTTTTAATGGCCCCTATCTCGATCTAAATATGAACTCTAGGGGACCGAGAATCTATATACGTGAAGAAATTCCATTCCTATATCCATATATGGGATCCGGTGGAGTTATATATATATGAGGAGCGATAGAGACCAACAACACAAGACGAGGGTTTTACTTGTTATAGGACTTAACCAAACATATCATGAAACAACCTAGAGAAAGCTATGCAACACCTACATGAACCATACACTCGCGCATCATCCCATTAGGTACAAACACACATCATTCATATGTCAAGGGATAGTAAGGTTTTGCATGTTGTATCAAATTAAACCAAATGCTCCATCACTTGTACAGGATGCCATTAATTACTTTGAGTTTCGAGCCTTATGATCGTACACTCTAGTTGGATGGTTTATTACATTTGTTGTGCCCTTGATTAAGTCCAAGACCAATATATTGGTAGACCAAGGATGAACGCTCATCATTTATGGAATGGACACTAGGGTATTTGATTCTATTTGCTACCCATGTTTTTGCACTCCAATGTCAGTGTAGACCCAAAGAGATAACTTAACTTTTGGTGTTATTTCATAGCTCTCTATATTTTATCCCTCTACACGAAATTCCATCCTCCCCTATCTCACTCAAGTGAATTGTTTCGAAAGCACCCCGCCAATTGTTTGTGACTTTCACTTCCAACCCAATTCATCACCTACATGCCCTTTATGCCTAGTCATTACGAATAATACTTTCCCCATGTTATCACAACGTCAACCATGGAGTTAGCTTAGGCTTCTTCCTCAAGTCTTGTCGAGATTGTGCACTCAACGAAAGAGATTTACAAGACAAATCGCCTTTCTTCACCCATGCAATATTGTTGGATTGGTCTTACGCCCATTTTCCAAGATTCCCATTGCTCCCCTCGTGAGATTTTATGTCATGTCTCAATCTCAATGTGGTTGATCATCTAAAAATACCAACTAAGCATCATCGGCTTGGTCAACCTTTACCTAACCAACTAATTAATACTACGTGGGATCATCGAACAACACCTCTATATGCTCTCTATATATTGGAGAAAATTTCATTACATTCAACACCACATTTATAGATATAAAAACAAGGCAAGGCCAGATATGGATCTATATGGAAAGCAATATCTCCTTTTATCTATATATGGATGTGAATGGTTAATGGAATTCAAGATTTGGCTTTGAATTGTTCAGAAATTTTCCACGTGTTTTGCACCATTTGCCACTTTGTTCTCAACTATCCGACTATCTATCTACACTCGTGGTTCCAATCCTAATTAAAGTTCAAGAGGTGTGGTCGAAGACTGAACTATCTATATGGTCAGAAACATGGAAGCAACATTCAAATTGCATGTGTTGAGAATATAGCTAGAGTACGCTTTGAGCTACAATCAAACTCATTTTTTTAGTATGATTATTTCTAATACAATAGGAAGTGAACTTACCAAACCAATATTGATATGAATATAGAGACTATATATTGGGTTGGGAGAAGGAAGAGAAAAAAATTGTGAGATGAAAGAGGACACTCCCACTTCATATAGAAAGAAAAATAGAATAGAGGTTGGAATGCTATATGATTTTATTTGTATTCTATATTTAACTAAAATGTACATGGAGATAGAGATGGATACACCAAGATCTAGATGATATATCCGACAGTGATGTAAATACAACATACGATCGAGCCGATACCCCAACCCCAACCCCGACTAGATATATGGAGAAGGCTATATAGATAAATAGAATAGATAATGACCCTAACCCTCTATATTTATATAGGATAGGGTCATTCCCATCCAAATTTCTAAATGAAGATGGATAACATTAAATATTAGATCTATATTGTATATGTAATACAAACATAACTTTTAGTCAAGATCCTTTAGATTGAGTTGGATAGATGACGAAAAATCTATTTCCATCCATTCCAAATTGCCCCATATCATATAGAGACGCAATTGGTTTCAAAATATTAGATTTTATATCTCCCACACCCATATTTTTATTCTCTTTGCCCTACCCTAACCCTATAATTTCATCTATCTAGATGTTAATCTAGCTATTCTAGATCTAGATGGATAAAAGACTATCATCCCATATTAATAGATATAGGATTGATCTATATATATTTTCATTCCAAATATCCTAATTTAAAATTCTTGGATCTAACGATCCATATTCTATATGCCCTCTTTATCTATTTGGTAAATGGATAATGTACTAGACTACCAACCCATACTTTGCACTGGTGTTGTGGGTAGTGTGGTATTCAATAGGCATGACTAGAATTTGTATATTGTCAAGGTAGTAGAGATATATGGTCTAGTAAAAATCTCCCCCAAATCCCCAACTAGAAGGCCCTCTTGCCCCACCCCTTATAGATCTCGATCTAAATTCTATACTCCTTATATAGTCTTGGCCAATGAATGCACACAAACATATATCACATCTCGTCTTGCCTTACTTGGATCTTTTCTCTATACCATCTTGTCCTATTTGTATTAAGTAATAATAAAGGGGTGATGTATCAATGATAATCGTATATGGGCTGGTGTATAAATTATGTACTTTTGTAACAAGCTTTATTTGGTGTATCAAGGTCTATCTATAGATGTGAGTTGGTGTATCAAATCTTCTTTCGCCTCTATTCCTATCTCGCCTATATATAGTTATGTCCCCATTGCCATATCTATATAGGGCTAGATAGGGGCACATAAAGAGTTGGAAGTGTTTATTCAATGGAGGAAGGCCTACCTATACATAAGGGTGGCCCTCTCTTTATATTTAGAACCAATCATCTAACTATATGGGTAGTAGTTGGATCTCTTATGCATATATATGACACTCCTCGCATGAGGTATTTAGCCTATAGATATATATGGCTTTCCCTTTATATAGAATTTCATGTAGATAATATGAAGTATTCCCCCTCCCCATATAGAGAAACTACATCTCTATATGGTTTGACCTCTATATAGACCTTCACGTATATAATATGAAGTGTTCCCCCTCCCCATATAAAGAACCTACTGTAGTGTCCTATTTGATGTGCCTAAGGCCTAAGGGCCAATTTGAGTCCAAGCCTTGGTCATACCCAAGGGGCTTTGGATGCTGGGAGCTATTGGGTATGAATATCTAGTCCATTTTGTTATAATTCTTCATTGACATAAGTAAAAAGGTGTTTTGGAGGGACTAGATGTTATGTTTTGTCGTTAGGAAGGGGCCACATGGTACTAATGTTCTAATTTTGTGTTGGGGGGTTACTTTTGGACCATGGTGACTTAAAAGGGATAAGTACTTAAGTTACTTTTATTTTATTGGCCCTTACAAGGAAAAATGCGACTAGGGTTTATTGGGGCTCGTCTTCCGCCTTGGAGAAGTTATATAAGGAGTTGGGGAAAAAGGAAAATGACTTTTTTGCATACATAATTACTTTTCCTTCATGTGAAACTGTTGTTTGTAAATCTATAGCTTCAGGAGTGAAATCTATGGTTTTGGGGGAATTTGGAAAACATAATCAGAGGGTTTTCATATTAGATTTAGGGTAGCCATTTAGGAAGCGCTTAACATCACTTTGAAGGCATCTTCATCGATTTCCAACCCTTTTCCAAGCTAGGTGACTTGTTTGGAATATTGCAGCCTCTTTATTTGGAGGGTTTCAGGTTGGCCATTTTCGTATCCGGAGGTTGAAATATCATATCCTATATTTGTAAATGTTATTTCCAAAGTCTCATAATTTTTCACTTGTATTTGGAGAGTTATGAATTTTAGAATTTTTCCACCTATCTCAGGCATGCTTGTAATTTTTGAAGCATTTTGTTATCTAAAAATTTCAAAAACAGTTTTCTTATGTTCTTTATAATATTAGAAATCTCTCTTTAGATTTTCAAGTAATTTGGGTGGATATTTTGGAGATTAATTTTCGTTAGTTGGTTGTCCTAATCGTAAAAATATGCAAAAATCAGTATTTTATTTGGCTACAATTTTTCAATATTTTTAGCATTTTTATGTGGTATCCCATAAGGGATATTTCAATGGTATCATAGCAGTTGTTTCTCTATCCTATGGGGATTGAAATATGGGAGACAAAGATAGTTAGCATATAGGTGTAGATTTGATGAAACAATTGTTCACCAACATGGTAAAGCAAAATTGTTGATGGCGAATCACAACACCCTTGAATGTCTCGCAACTCGATGGGTTGAGACTCTCGGTGTGATTGCATAACATGGAGTTATTCCCAAGTGTAGGACCTTGTGAATCGGGAAAGCTCTCTCGGATGAAGGCCGATTCCTACTCCTCTGTTCGATATGCACACATAAAAATGTAGAGGGTTTACTCAAAACCTAATCTAACTTCCAAGGAGATAGGGTAAGAAGATGCATAAAAATAAACTTAAACTAACAAAGGTGATGCACCAAGGAATGAAGAACACTTGTCTTGCCAATAAACACAAAATTAAAATGCAATGCAAGATCATGCACAGATAACCAAATTTGTAGTGAAAGATCAGGAGGATGCAAATGAATACAGAGAGGGTTGAGAATCATCCATAGGAATGCATTATTTGCTCCAAAGATTGATACAATACACTACAAAATGTCAAGAGGAAAATTTGCATTACAGCTTTAGATGGGAGGTTTGAACTCCACAAATTCACCGCCAAAGAAAAGAAGGGAGGGAAAAATAAGAATGTCCAACCTTTAGAAAGAAGCCCCTCCTTACAATTTATAGGAAGAATAAGAGAGGGAAGAGAGAAGAAATCCAAATCTACCCCAACCACCTCTAGGTTGCATTTAATTCATCTCATTATGGTGGTAGGTGAGAACCCTTGCAAACCCAAAAAGTGGCGAACTGTATTTTGAATTTTTAAGAAATTTTACCACCCAATTAAAGATATCCAGTCGTAGTTGGAAAGAGGACTTTGTAAGATTTCCGAAAAGTCCAACCTTGTGTTAATCCGAGCTCCCTGTGAAAAGTTATGGCCATCTGAATATCTCGGTCGTGTGCCGTCTCTCTGTCAGCCGCTCAAAATGTTGTGCTCTCCGAAGGTGCGCCTTGGCGCATCCATATTTGTGTCGACATCCTCTGATGTGCACCTTTACCTACGCCATAGGTGCATCCATATTTGTGTCGACATCCTCTGATGTGCGCCTTTACCTGCGCCATAGGCGCATCCATATTTGTGTCGACATCCTCTTACCTGCACCTTAGGCGCATCCATATTTGTGTCGACATCCTCCTGATGTGTGCCCTCTCGGTTGGAAACAAAATAAATGTCGGGGTTTGAGTTTATTTGATTTCCATATTCTTCTGTTTGTCTATATCTACCCGGGGGGAGATATTTACAACAAAGAAATAGGAGACTACCAATCTCTATTTGAGCCACCACCGAGAGATTAACATAGGACATGATTGATGTTCATGTGGAAAAAGGAAAAAATAGCAATAGGGAACACCATGGTCAAACAGTGAGGGTGGAAATTCAGGGCAACAGTCTCCTCATTCTTCTACGAGGCCTTTGGAGTTTCACGAACCTTATTTCTTGAAGGATCCGGAAGTTTCACAAGTACGGTAGCTAGTGGATATGTAGATGAGGAGTATTGTTGGGAAATGTACCATACCTTAAGTGATGACTTTCGTGACAACATGTCATCCTAGGAATATTGCAAAATGAAGATTGGCAGAAGCCTATGAGAGATAACCGAGGTATAGGTACGAGAGATGTAAAGAAGATTGGGACATATTTCTATTCCACACTTTGACAAGTGATTCAAGAAGTGTACTCGTGCATAGTCTTGGGTTGAAGTTGAAGACATACTTCGACTTGAATCCTATGCATGAGGAAGATGTAATTGAGTTTGCAATCTTACGTCTTGAGGGAGATGCTCATGATTGGTGGAATCATGGGTTGATTACACAGGGACACATATACATCATGACTTATGCAGAGTTCACAAAGAGGCTAGTGACCACATTTGATAGTAGGTATTTAGAGAGTTGACTCATTTGAGGTAGATTGGTTCCTGGATCATTATATAGCATATTTTAGAGATTATCAGTCCATGGTACACTCTGATGTTACGGAGATAAGGTTAATTTCACTATTCACAACAGGTTTACTGATGATACTCGTTGGATTGGTGAAGTCATTTGAGCCTTCTTCTTTGCATGAGGTTGTCGGGAGAGCTCGGGACTTGGATTTATTCACTCCATAGACAAGAGTTCCACCTCGCGTTCAACAAAAGGAACCTCCATCCTGGATTAGACAAAATTCAGCAGAGGAGCCTCCATCGAGGTAGGAGGTGGCTAAGAAGTCAATCATTTCCCGAGAGGATAGAGAGGAGTTGAGGTGAAAGAAACTATATTTCGATTGCCGCACACCTTGGGTTCTAGGACATGATTGCAGAGGTAGAGGGAGGGCCCAATTCATTGAGGTCTTCGAGGAGAGTGAGGAGTTAGAGACTCGCGAGATGGATGATGGAGATGGGGTTGCGTTGGATAGTGTTGATGCCGGGCAGGAGGAGGACACTTTTCCTCGAGAAATTATAGCCACATTGTCTAGTACTCTAATGTACAAGGTATTTAGGATTAGAGGAGTTATGCAAGGTCAACGAGTTGTGGTACTCATTGATAGTGGGGCAACCCACAACTTTATTGATGCCTCATTGGTTGAGAGGTGAGGATTACAAAAAGATGATTTTGAGGGCTTCAACATGGTTGTAGCCAATGGAGAGTTAATGAGGTACATGACGAGTTCCCCAGTGAGCATCACGATGGGTAACTATACAATTACCGATGATTTCCACATTGTTGGTATGAGAGTCACCAACATAGTGCTGGGAGAGCAGTGGCTTCACTCTCCTGGTGAGTTTCGAACTAACTTTAAGATGATGGAGCTGAAGTGTAAGTCCGAGGCAGGGAATGTGATTTTGAGGGGATTATCTACAAGAGCACCTAGGGTGTATACGGCTAAGGGACGGAGAGGACTTTCCAACATTATGAGAGGTTTTATTATTGCAGATCGATGTGGAGTATGATGGATGTGGATGTGACCAAGTAGTGTTGTGCATGAGACGATTCTGAGAGATTGGGGATATAGGTTCGAGATCATCCGAGTTTATCATTGTGTTGGTTGTCTAAAGTTTTGGTAGACTAGAGATCTCATTTTCTTGTTGAGTACTCCAAGAACCGACGCACCTTTGAGATTCGGGTGGTCACATACGGGATGACACCCTACAGATTGGAGGATCGATCGATGATATTCTATCGGGATAGATTATACCTTGTGTCGATTAATGGTTGAGGATCAAGATATTGTGACATGTGCATTGTTCTTTTCGTGACCGGAAACTTGAGCTTCAATGAGACCTACAAGTTCATATCGAGAGAGGTTCATATGGCATGGGTTGAGGGATGATATCCTCAACTTCATATAGGGACGTACGGTTTGTCGTTATAAAAATTAGAGCTTACACGTTCATCATGTTCTAGGTTGGCATGGGATAGCACTCTATGAACTTTACGACTTACGAGCATGGTGGGAATTTCACCCATGTGCTAGTTAGTTGAGGAATGGAGTTGACTCAATTACCTGGTTATTCAGTAGGTTATCACTCATCACAGGAAGTGAACTATGTAGAGTTGAAATTACCAATTGACCATGTACTAGAATCTTGGGATTTTTCCTGACAAGACACATTGAGATACATTATGAGGAGTTATACTCTCACACTAATGTGGGTCATATGGGAGAGTTAGCACGCTTTGTGAAGATACGAGGTTATTTCACAAGTTGATCCAGGGATTCGTAGGATTTCAAGTGGACGTTTGTACCCATGAGTTGATAGGAGAGAGGGTGATGAGTCCCGGGATGATGGCATCGAGTGGCGGGGATTAGACAGTTAGCGCAATCCCGATGTGGGTAGCAAGATGGAGAGTCGGTTTGGGTATAATTCTACTTCACGAGACAATATTGATCTTAATACAACATGGAGGACATGATGACTACATGGGGGTTTCTTTGTTACTTCAAATTACCGATATTTTGTTGGTGGCAAGGTGGGGTGGAGAAACTTACTTTATGGTAATTAGCTTCTCAGTAGTATGACAGGATGATGTTTGGGGTCAAGCATTTCTCAGGAAGGGAGGATTGTAATGTCCCCTTTCCTACGCCTAAGGCCTAAGGGCCAATTCGAGTCCAAGCCTTGGTCATACCCAAGGGGATTTGGACACTGGGAGCTATTGGGTATGAATATCTAGTCCATTTTGTTATAATTCTTCATTGACATAAGCAAAAAGGTGTTTTGGAGGGACTAGATGTTATGTTTTGTCATTAGGAAGGGGCCACATGGTACTAATGTTCTAATTTTGCATTGGGGGGTTACTTTTGGACCATGGCAACTTAAAAAGGGATAAGTACTTAAGTTACTTTTATTTTATTGGCCCTTCCAAGGAAAAATGTGACTAGGGTTTATTAGGGCTCTTCTACCTTAGAGAAGTAATATAAAGAGTTAGGGGAAAAAGGAAAAGGACATTTTTACATACATAATTATTTTTTCATCATGTTCAATTTGTTGTTTGAAAATCTACAACTTGTGGAGTGAAATCCCACATGGGAACCTTACTTTCGGTGGTGAAAGATCCATCCCTAGCTAGCAAGGCATTCTTCAATAGTGAGAGATCTACCTAACTTGTCATTTTGGAGTTATTTTCGTGGTTGTTTTATAGAGATATTTTCATAGGTTTCGAGAGGAAGGGTTTTGAGGGAATTAGGGAAGATAATCATAGGGTTTTCAGATCAAATTTATGGCATCCATTTGGGCACGACTTAACATCACTTTAAAGGCATCTTCATCAATTTCCAACCCTTTTCCAAGCTAGGCGACTTGTTTGGAATATTGCAATGTTTATTTGAAGGGTTACCGGTTGGACATTTTCAGATCGAAGGTTGAAATATCATCTCCTATATTTTTAAATGTTATTTCCAAAGTATCATAATTTTTGCACTTGTATTTGGAGAGTTACGAATTTTAGTATTTTTCTATTTCTAGCAGTCTAGGCACGCTTGTAATTTTCAAAGCATTTTATTATCTGAAAAAATTCCAAAAATAGTTTTCTTATGTTCTTTATAATACTAGTAAGCTCTCTTTAAATTTTCAAGTAATTCGGGTGGATATTTTGGGGTATATTAATTTTTCGTTAGTTGCCGCCCTAACTATAAAAATATGCAAAAACTAGTATTTTATTTGGCTACAAATTTTCAATATTTTGTGCATTTTTAAGTGGTATCCCACAAGGATATTTCACATCCATCCCTATATATATATATATATATATATATATATATATATATATATGGATTTCCCTCTATAGAACTTCATGTATAAAGTATGACGTGTTCGTATGACTATTGATTCTTCGGTACACAACCCCTAAGTAAACTATCTATAGTCTATTCAACACCCCTCTCCCCTTATATAGCTCTATATGGCTTCCAGGCCAGGAACTAAAACTATATAGTTCAATCTCATATTACAGTTATTCTCTATGTGCATATTTTCCCTACCCTAACCCTATAGTTTCATCTCTGCTCATCGCTAGTCTAACTAGTCTAGATCTAGATGGATAGAAGAATCTCATCCCATATAAATAGATATACAATTGATCTATATATATTTCCATTCCAAATATCTCGATTCCAAACTCTCGGATCTAAGGATCCATATTCTATATGCCCTCTTAATCTATCGGTAAATGAAATGTCTAGATTCAATATCTAGATGTATATGAGACTAGACTCCCATCCCATCCTTTGGTATTGGTATTGTGGGTAGTGTGGTATTCGCTAGGCGCAACTACAATTTGTATATTATCAAGGTAGTAGATATATACGGTCCAATAAAACTCTCCCCAAATCGCCAACTAGAAGGACCCCCTTGGCCCACCCCTTATAGATCTAATCAATTCTATACAACTTATACATTGACTTGGCCAACAAATGCACACGAGACATATTTCATGACTTATCTCACCCTACCTAGATCTCTTCTCTATACCATCTTTTCCTATTTGTATTACGTAAAAATAAAGGAGCGGATGTTAAGAATAGAGGGCGATGTATCAAGGCCTATCTATATATGGGTGGTGTATAAATTATGTACTCTTTATAACAAGATTTATTCGGTGTATACAAGTCTATCTATAGATGTGAGGAGTTGTATCAACTCTTCTTTCACTCTCTCTATCTCTATCTGACCTATATATAGATATGGCCCCCATTGCCTTATCTATATAGGGCTAGATAGGGGCACATAAACTTGAGTCGGAAGTGTTTATTCGATGGAGGAAGGCCTACCTATACATAAGGGTGGCCCTCTCTTTATATTTAGAACAATCATCTAACTATATGGGTGGTAGTTGGATCCCATATACAAAAATATAACACTCCTCGTACGAAGTATTTAGCCTCTAGATATACATTTCCTGCCTCTATATATAACATCATGTATATAATATGAATTGTTCTCCCTCCCCATATACGAGAACCTACATCCCTATATAGATCTATATGGTTTGACCTCTATATAGAACTTCACATATATAATATGAAGTGTTCCCCCTCCCCATATAGAGAACCTACATCCCTATATAGATCTATATGGCTTGCCCTCTATATAGAAATTCATGTAGAAAGTTTTAAGTGTTCATACGACTATTCAGGTCTTCGGTACATATCCCCCAACTAAACTATTTATAAGTTATTCGACAACGCTCTCCGCCCATATAGCTCTATTTGGATTTGGGTGCATCGAGGTCAAGAACTATAAATATATAGTTCATCTCATATTCTTGGTTAGGCATCTTTCATGTCATCGGGGAATTTAGAGAGTTGAAAGATATAGTAAGAATTTTAATCCACTGTTACATCCATCTTCTATCCTAATTCATCCAACCAATCAACTGTATAATCCTCTTTCCCTTTTGTCATCCTCTACTTACATCACTTATGGCTATGGCGCATTATATCTCTATGGCCTATTATATTATACATGGGCATATATAGTGCCACCCCACCCAATTGATCACTATTGGCTCATAAGCGAGAAATAGGTAGGGTAAAGGATTCCTTCCAAATAGACTAGAGAGCTGAAATTTGGATATTACGGAGATACAAGAGTTAACTCGAGTACCCAACAACAAATAAGCGATAAGTGTGTCGATTGAATTGGATAGAATACCGATCGTCTATCTATATACTAATAGATATGACACCAGGAGAGAAAACACCCCCTCCATAAAGAGTATATTTCATATATATTGTGACTCTACCCTACCCACACCCTCCCTAAACGATCTTATCTAATTTGATCTATTTGAGTATCTAGAGGTCAAGTGCTTAAAATCAATGGAATGACGGTTGGGTCGAGGATTCAATTCATTTCAAACTAGAATTGGTCGGTGGTACATTCAAGTTAATAGTTTTATGACCATATAATCAAGCGGAGGACTATGGTGATCATGCAATATCCACATTCCTTTGATTGTATGATCACCATAGTCCTCATGGATCAATAAAAAGGACTTTCACCTTCGTTATGACTTGTGTGGTCCGTACTATACTATATAAGTGAGATCAAATAGAAAGGGGGTCACCCCGATCGGGGACAACCCATTACTATGGTGTATGTATGAGAGCTCAAAGTTCATCTAGATCTTGAACTCTATTCCGATCGGGCGATGGTGCATTGTATTAATCCTATAAATAGTCCTTGATAATCATTTATGTCCCATATAGATCTCTAGTCCTATGGAAAAAAGAGATTGAGTCCATATCCATATATATATATATATATATATATATATATATATATATATAGGGTTTGATCTTGTCTTAAACCTCATGCTCAAACCTAATGGGAATAAAGACTATGCTATATGGAAATCTAATGACCCATTCGGAACTACTTACAAAACCTACCAATTTGATCGTGCCTAGATCGGACATGGAAACACTAATCAAATATAGATCTATATGGAGAAATCTTTCTATATATGCTAGAATCAACCTATTACTAAATGAGTATGGGACCCTCATATCTACATAGGTGGGGAAGGTTCTTTGGATCTCCCATTAACGAGAGAGGAGGGGTAATGCCTCGCCCCATATACAATAAGGACATCTATATAATACATTGTCATATCTCGTATATATAAGGTTATGACACCTCCCTCTCATATATAAATGGAGATTCTCTTGATTGATACTAGAACACGATCATCAAAGTAGAACCCCATATAGAAATATATGACAATGGGAGATGCCCCCCACACACACACACACACACACACACACACACATATATATATAGGCCCTACCCCTATCACCTTTGTATAGTTAGATAGGCACCCATCAATCAATCCATATAAATAGAGACGGGAGGGTGACACCCTCACCCGGATGTCTCTATCTCATATCAATCTATTTACCTAGATGGTCCCTCTCCTAACTATCTAGAATCATAAGGTAGGTTGTTGGGATGGAGCATAAGTTATAATCAATGGGTGATGGCATAGAAACTACATGAAAGTAATAGATACACCTTATAAAGTATAGTACGGATAAGTGGCAGTGAACATAACCAATTGAGTGCCTGTGTAGATAGATAGATATGGTACTAATAGTTGAGGTTCGAGTATTTCAATAGTGGAGGGGGCCACACACTATTTGGATATGGGCCATTGGAGGGCCCACATGTCATAATAAAAAGCATCGATCCATTCTCTATAGATAGGGATGGGGATGAGGATGGGGTTAGGAATTTTTGAGTATAGGGTGGAATGTCTATCTCTCATATGAAGATGGGCCCCCTCCCCTTGGCCTCCCTCTAGATAGAGTATGCCATCGGGTTGGGGTCCCTGACCCCGCTCACCCTCAAATAGATATTTGGGGATAGGTCCCCTTGGCCCTCACTCTTGAGATAAAGATACGGTGGTGAATGATTGCGGATATATAAAAATGGGGTCTTTACCCTTTAGATGAACAATACGAGCATATTCCATTTCATCAAACAATAAGAGAGCATAGAAGAAATTTCCTATACCACAATACCATAAAGTAGGCCATTAGGAGAGAGCTCTAAAAGTACGCCGCGATTCGATCATCTCACCTCATAATACAATCTTAACAATTTATCTTACCGGTCACTCATCCGATTGCTCGTTTGATGCCAAAACATTCTCCATATAGAGGTGAGGTTGGAATCGAGGTTATGCTCAATGATTGTTATGTTGTCTTACATATGTAGTACTGATAGCTCAAAAGGAAAAAGAAATTTAGACAACGGATCGCGTTATGTTATTCATATTGAATCCTCTACCATACCATACAATGCATATTTAGCTTAGTGACCCCCATCAGATCAACCAGCCACACCAAATTGATTCATTAGAGACTATGGTCTATAGGGACAAGGCTCTATCTATATAATATAGAGTGTAGTAGGCCATTTAGGCATCCTATCTATAATCCTCCGAACTATATAAAATACAATAAGGTATCTACATTAAGAGGCCGAGCCATATAAACTCTAAATTGGCGAGGCCCTCATCTTTAGCCACCTCGAGATATATCTCTAGGGCCTTAAATTTCTAGCACATAAGATGGTTGGGAGATCAAGCCATATATATATAAGCCCTCACGTCGACCCTCTATAGTGAGATTGGATGCCGAGGAGGGAAAGACAAGAAAAATTGAACTATCTATAATCCAATCAACACCCATCCCTAAAAATTGATAGGCCAATATGTAATAGATCGAGGAAAACTCTTGGCACTCAATCAATAAATCGAAACTATCTATATCCATTTTTAGTTAGCACTGGAATATATGATAAACTAAGGGCTCCACATACCACACCCTATATATATATGCAATGACCCTAGATAGTTCTAGGGTTCCCACCCGATATCCAAATATAAAGAGGGTATTGGGTGGAGAGAGAGTGTGTAGGTGGAGTAGATGTTGTAGAAGGTTGGGACCAATCTCTCATCTAATCTAGTTGGCACCTTACATAGATAAATTTATAGGAACACCCTACTGTTCATAATATATTGTTTTGCCCTATATCTATATACTATATAAGCCAACTCCGCCCTCCACTCACACCCAAAACTCTAGAGTCGATTGTCAGGTGAGTGTCACATATAGAGAGGGACCCTATCTATAGGTGCGAGATGGAGATGGGGTCCAAGGAAGGTCAAATCATTTATGGACTCCTATCACTATATATATATATATATATATATATATATATATATATATATATATATATATATGTCGACGAAGAGGGGGCTTATATGTATCATGGGGAGGTCGAGGGCTACTATATAAATAGGGGCCCATAGAAATTAATATCCATGTTAGTTAGCTTACTATAAATAGTCCATCGCCCTCTATATAGAGACAAAAATAGAGTGCCAACCTACATAGATAATTACTAGTTGTTGATCGAAATATATCTAGTTTATAGATATAGAGGAGATTGGGGTCAAGGTCATTTATGTTATGTGATCAACAATTTATAATGAGGAAATTTATGTTATGAGCTCCTATTAATCGGCCTGAGGATAGATAGAGTTGTCGAGGCCCCCTATCTAATATAAATTTCTCTATAAGATGCTAATAAAACCATATATTGTGCCAATTAAACCCAATATAAGATATAAAGAGGTGGGGCTATCTCGCTTCTATTCTATGAAGGGAGGTCCATCAATGAGAGATGTGGCCATATATAGATATTGTTCAATTCTTCTCACTACATGCTATGAAGTTATATGAATCTCAATATATATAGAGATAGATCTCTTTATAGAGTGTGTGGACCGTATCTTGTAAGAGATAGAGGGGCGGCGGGAGAGAGCAAGAATGCCTAACCAAACATCGTGGTGGCTCTACTCCCACATATCTAGATAGATAGGCCACCCTAGATATTTATAAATAGGGTGCCCACTATATAGATAGATTATTGTCCTATCCATATATGGTGCAATTCACCTAGATTTTTATGAGGAGGCCTACCCATATAGTATCGGTGAAACAAATAAGAACCTCTATCTATATGAGTGGTTGTGTGGTTGACTATCTACAATGGGACCTAAGTGATTCAAGCTCCATGGAATTATAATATAGTTACGCCAACAATATGTCATTGAACCGAACGTCTGTTATAACCACCCTTACCCCATGGATCTAAATGTAAAATTTGAGAATTTTCTCAACCAAATCAAGAGAATTAATTCTCTTTCTCAATGAGAAAGTTTACAATTCCATTCCATAACTTTTGAAGTCAACTTGTGCGACTCTAAGTCATATTACCAATATAAATAAATATAATTTAATTTTAGAAAGTAACTCATTGAAAAATTGATTTGCAAAATTTATATTATCAGTGTTGTTTCTAGAATAAGGAAGTGGAGAATTTCCACTTTTACTTTTATTAAAAATATAAAAAATAATTTAAGAAAAAAAAATCTAGCATCTACATTCCATTTTAAAACTATGCAATTCTAAATATTCTAAATTTGCTTTAAATATCTAAAAACTATTTACATACATCTAAAAATTATTTATTAAAATTTTCCGTTAAAAAATTATTTAAATACTCCCTATAATGTGAAAACCAATTATTAATTTGTTATATTTAGTCACTTACAGAAGGTCGAAACCAATTATTAATTTGTTATATTTAGCCACGTACCATAAAAGGTCGAAACTAGTTATTAATAAGATCTAAGTCAAATAATATTTATAATATATTTCAACTCATACATAAAATATATATGCAAATTAAAATTCCTTGTACAATAGGAATAGATGCATCTTAGCACCCACATACTATTACACTTTATGGGCAAGGGCAAATAGATTTTTTTTTTTTTTTAAAGTTTTAGGGAGAAGACCCAGTATGTGAACACGTCCCAATACTTGAACAGTATTTTGCATTAAAAATATCCAATACTTGATGGAATAAAAACCAAAATTTTGATTATTGAAGTTCAAAAATTTGTTTTTTTATAAACCATATGTGCATAGGGTCAACATCTCAGTATTTCTTAGTACACAATAAATACTGATTGGTACTTTCATTTTCTACAATAAAAGACTCATTTGTTCAAAATATAAAAACAACATATCAGTTGACAAACCCATCATATCTATTTAATGGGTTGAATATTTGTCTTCTCAATTCATCTCTTTCCATATTCCAAGTTGGGTTGTTCAATCACCAGATCTTTCATATCCAGACATTAATACATACCTGCAAAAAAAGAGGGAACCTTCTTCTCAAGATTCAAATTCATCCATTAAAAACACAAACTAAATTGTACACTTGAAGGTAAAAAATAAATATGAATATCAAATCAAATAATTTCAGCCACAAGATCATCTCAAAATCAATTTCAACCTTTGATTAAAAAGACCCTACACCTTGATCCATGTCTTACATTTTGATTGGATACTCTCAAATCAATGTTGGTATTATATATTCACTTTCCTAGTCTTGTTTACTGCTGATTTACTTCTGCAGGGTGCCTGATAACAGTGGAGTTTATAAGAAGAGATTACTTCTATCAAGGAGGAAAGGAAAGGTCCAACAAAGCAAAAATTGTAGGTTAGTTTTCATACCTACTGCAAAAATTGCAGGTTAGTTTTCATACCAAAGATCTATTCAATTAGGTTAGAATTAGACATACAGATTCTTTGAGCGAAGCTGCAAGTTTATGGGTGATAGAATTATAGTAAAGAATTATAGTAAAGAATGAGTCTGGAATAATAGAATTTAAAGAAAGGCCCTCAGCTTTGTTCTTTTTGCCTTTTACAATTTATTTTAATTTAGATACCATTGTGGACTAGTTCTGAGAATGACCACAGACTGCTAAAATATGCACATGATCAGAGTAAACAATGAGAACCTAGTGCCTATCTGCGCAAAGAAAAGCTCCAAACCAGTAGTACCTACCAAGGCAAAGGAAAAATTACTAGAAAAACAAGCCTCGAGAAACCCTGCAGTAGTAGTCTTAAAACACAGCTAATCGAAAAAATCGAAAAAGCTAAGCTGAAAAGAAATAGTTAAGATTGCACACGCATTTTGAAAAGAAAGAGCAGGATTGCACACGCATTTTGATGTCTATTCAATTAGGTTAGAATTAGACATAATAGATTGCTGAGCAGAACTGCAAGTTTATGGACTGATTTCTATTTATTTTATCAAAAATTGGCCCATTTTGCAGAGCACATCAAAAAATATTAAGATTGGAATTGAGTGATTCTTGATCATAGCATCCTGCTAATTAATTTTGTGAACATCTATTAGATATTGGCTTTATGTTTTCTCCCTTAAAGTACCTTAAAAGCAAACAATATTAACTTCACAATAGAACTAATAACTTCAGAATGTAAATGTGTTTTTTTTGAGATATTTTATTTGATCGATCATATGTAAGCAAATAATATTACAATATGATTCGAAATTAAAGGCTTAGGATAAAAAATTGTTAAATTATAACTAGCTGTCAAATTGGTGATCCTACGTGGCAAGGAATTGGCTCCATGGACCTGCGATCTTAGGGTGTTCGCATACTGGCCCTTCTCCCCTATGTGCAGCAAAAACGAGGTAGAGAGTTTTCTAAATGATATTCATAAATGGTTTTCATTAAGCTAATATGCAGTCGGCGCCCCACATTTCCCCAAGAGCGGCTTCCATCAAAACCAGTTATAATTTCTCAGCTGAAGTCTCTTGTTATCCAGTTGAAGTATTTTCCTTACTTATTTGACAAGAGAACTATTAACTTCACAATGTCTTCCCTTATTACCCATCTGCCTTTTCTTTCCCCAAATGATCATTATAATCTGAAATCTAATACTTACGAGCAAGTCTTACATCACTTTGATGTTATGAAGCATGCCCAATCCAACGAGAAGCAAGATATCAATATTTTTGTAATCTGTGCAGGAGCACCGTAAGGCCCGTCAATGAGCAGCAAACATGGTGGTTGAGCATTTATTTGTTTTTATCTATTACGCGGCGTCAAAATTGTGGAGGACAGATTGCATTTCCCTCTTTTATTTTGAATTTAATGCTCAAACACTGTCCTTTTCGGTGAACCACTTTGGGTCTCCACCAAAAAATGTGTATTTAATGAGATATTTTATTTGATCGATCATATGGAAGCAACCATTATTAAAATTGGATATGAAATTAAAGGCTTAGGATAAAAAAATGTTTTTTTATAACTAGTACATCAAATTGGCGCTCTACGTGGCAAGGAATTGGCTCCGTGGACTGCGAATCGAGGGGGGATAGGCCTTTTCTAAAAATAAGTCATCTGAGATATATCAAGAATGTGCAGAGACATATCAATTGGTTTCGTCCTCAACCCATAGACATCTGCAAAATATAGCCCTGAATTTTCTCACAAACAACATCCACTTTGCATCCTATACATTTGAAAAACTAAAATTCAAACCATTATCAATATCCACAAAGATTAATGGTAGTGAATATAAATCGTAGTACGAGTGTAGGTAAGAGAGAAATCATCTAACATACGTGAACCAAAACATTGTCACCTTTAGAAATAGAGAATGTAACAAAAGTCCAAAACTTGACTCAAACATATTTTGAGTTGTGGCTTCACCTAAGATGTCATTGGCTTCACCTAAGGATGCAACAGCTAGCAAACAAATCAAAATTGAATCTTTCATTACAATGAACACCGTTGAATTTTTAACAGAAAATCCTTCTCAACTATACTGAGTTTTCTCGAACTATACGTGCTTACGGATCTTTGAATAGACAATTGCTTCATATGAGACCACAAAATGAACCTAGTTCTTTCTACTTTATATTTTTCCCTTCCACCACTCTCGTAAACTACTCTCTACAAGGAACTAGAAGATGAGAGTAAGTGTAATTTTTGCAATAATCATTTTCATTTATCCAAGGATTCAACATCGACGAGAAGACAAAATGTACGCAAATCTAATTTTCACAAATCCTTGTAAAGCACAAGACCGATGAAACTAAAAACTGAAAATCGGCTAAACTGGCAGCTTTACCAACTTTGGGATGGTTTCCCCTACATTGCTTATGCCCGTATCTTGTTATTACTTAGGGTAGTCGCTGTTAGTTTCAAAAATCAAATTTTTTCATCATTCTCTGACATTTACTTCAGCTTATAACATAAAGGAGAAGAAATCCAAAAGCCCCCCTCCATGGCATAAATTCTCCAGAGCATCCAGAATTCTGGCCTGTTTTACAGTCACATGGACCAGTGCCTTCACTGTCGTAGGAGTGAACACTTGCTGTGTCCAACTCTATTTTCGAGTCAGGAGAACAGAATGTTTCCAACAATAAGTCCATTTATAGAGCCTTTAGGAACTCTTATTGACGTTAGACGTTTACATCCTCAAACAAACAAAGAAGAGATTGTGTTCGTTCAAGCTCCATCATAAACATCAATCAATTCTAGCTTCCCCCAGGTGCCCAGTTCAACCTATCTTCACAGTTCACACGAACCCAAAACTAAAAATAAAACTAGAACTCCTATTTACAGCCACTTCTACTTTCTATTTAGATCAAATTGAATTTATCTGGTCAAAAACCAAAAATAGACGAGTAATTTTTAAGCCCCACTTCCGCTGGATGTTTTTCATTTGTCAAATCCAATTGCAGATCTACAGTAAACCCCAATAACTTAACCAAAAAATAATAATCAAAAATTTGAATTTTATGATCACGAAACCATGAATATAATAGAAAATTTTGAAAATCCACTAACCTTCTCACCCCTCTCGCTAACAAAGAAAAAAAATATGTCCAGCACATTCTTTATATATCTCTCGCTAACTCTATAAGATATAAAATCTGTACCATTTAATACAAAACAGAAATCTGTAACTCTATGTGAACACTGCCCAATACTAAACGAGATAAGATAAAGGGTTTCCAAACTAAAGAGATAAGATAAATAAATGTTTATTTATAGCTAGCTGTAAAATTGATAAACCTACATGACAAGGAATTGGCCCGATGGACCCGTGAACTTAGGGTGTTGACATAATTGCACTACTCCCAGAAATTAAAGATATAGGAAAGAAAAATGTTTATTCATACCTTTCAACTTAACTATTTATAGGAGTGACGAGTATGCCCGACTAGGTATAAATAAACATTTTTTAATCCTATATCTTTAATTATTTATCATATCTTAATATTATTTGCTTCCATATGATCAATCAAGTAAAATATCTCAAAAAAAAAACACATTTACTGGTGGAGATCCGAAGTGGTCCATACCAAGACCTACAGTAGTACAATGATTTGCTGCCACCATAACAACATATGTAGTCAAGCTATTACAATTACGATTCTTACATGCATTCACTTCTGAAGATGATTTGATGTCACAAAACATTACATTAACAAGACCTGCGTCAATTGATCGATATGAATTACAATGTCGAAAGGGGTGACTGCATGTTCCAGTGAAACATTCTAATTGATATTGATCAATTACAAACAAGCCGACGAATGTAGTGTTATTTGATAACACCTCATCTTTAGAAGAGTTTAGGGGAGAAGGGCCAGTATGCGAACACCCTAACTTCACAGGTTAAGTGAACCAAATCCTTGCCACGTAGGAGTGACAGTATGCCAGCTAGGTATAAATAAACACTTTTTAATCCTATATCTTTAATTTCAAATCATATCTTAATATTATTTGCTTCCATATGATCGATCAAGTAAAATATCTCAAAAAAAAAAACACATTTACTGGTGGAGATCCGAAGTGGTCCATACCAAGACCTACAGTAGTACAACAGATTTGTTGCCACCATAACAACATATGTAGTCAAGCTATTACAATTACGATTCTTACATGCATTCACTTCTGAAGATGATTTGATGTCACAAAACATTACATTAACAAGACCTGCATCAATTGATCGATATGAATTACAATGTGGAAAGGGGCGACTGCATGTTCGAGTGAAACATTCTAATTGATATTGATCAATTACAAACAAGCTGATGAATGTAGTGTTATTTGATAACACCTCATCTTTAGAAGTGTTTATAGATGATCTTATTGATATATTTATACATATTTTACTAATTTTATATTGTTTCATCTATGGCATTTAGAGAAGATGAAGAGAAAGAGGAGTTTACATCGAGCACAATGTATGCCCAAAAAAGCGAGGTGTATAATTTGAAATTGAAACATCTAACCATGGAGCAGGATGAACAAGATGCTACAATAATAAGCGAAGAGGATGGTGCGATAACAAATCAAGGAGATCTGAACACTGGCGATGATCATCGGCCCGGAACTCTTGGATGTGAACTAAATAGGCATGAACTGAGGAGGTGTGGTTGTTAGAGGCAACACTTCGACCAAGAAGGTTAGAATTTTGTCTAGTTGGTCAAAAGAAGATATGTTAAAGGCCATAGATGATATTGAGTTTCTCGCATTATTCAATTAGAGCTGCTGCACTGAAATATCATGTCATCTGTGACATGATATTTCACTTGAACATTATTCTGCATTTAAAATATCCAATACTTGATGGAATAAAAACCAAAATTTTGATTATTGAAGTTTATATAGGGCCAGTATGCGAACACCCTAAGTTCGCAGGTCCATGGAGCCAATTCCTTGCCACGTAGGAGCACCAATTTGACAGCTAGTTATAAATAAGCATTTTTTTATCCTAAGCCTTTAATTTCGAATCATATTGTAATATGAACAGGTCAGGTGTTGAGCATTAAATTCGAAATAAAAGAGGGAAATGCAATCTGTCCTCATGGTTTTTATTCCATCAGGTATTGGATATTTTAAATGAAAAATAGTGTTCAAGTATTGGGACGTGTTCACATACTGGCCCTTCTCCCCTATGTAATCAACAACCCAGCTTATAAATTCTGTCTTTATCAAATAATATGAAATTAATAAAACATGTATTCGATCATCGTTAATGGCGCCCAACGGGGTAATCACAAGTTCACCTACAAGTTCATAATTCATACTGTCATGTATCATAAGCTTGCTAAAATTTTCCCATTGTAGATGATCTTATTGATATATTAATACATATTTTACTAATTTTATATTGTTTCATCTTTGCTGCGTTTGGAGAAGATGAAGAGAAAGAGGAGTTTACATCGAGCACAATGTATGCCCAAAAAGCGAGGTGTGTGATTTGAAAATGAACCATCTAACCATGAAGCAGATGAACAGGATGCTCTGATAATAAGTGAAGAGGATGGTGCAACAACAAATCAAGGAGATCAAACACAAATGATGATCATCACCGGAACCTGCTTTGGATGTGAACTAAATAGGCATGAACTACGAGGAGAGCGTGGTTGTTAGAGGCAACTCTTCGACCAAAAAGGTTAGAATTTTGTCTAGTTGGTCAAAAGAAGATATGTTAAAGGCCATAGATGATATTGAATTCAACAATTATTCTATTAGAGCTACTGCTTTGAAATATAATTTACCTCCTACATACATCTGTTCATTATTGGTGAATGGTCGACCCATACAAAAAGGAAGGGCCCCGCACTGTTTTGAGTGAAGGAGAGGAGAAAGAGATAGTTGAATGGTGTAAGCAAATGGCAGATTTAGGGCATGGAGTGGGATTTATGCAAGGCGAGGGCATGTGTTGCACAAATTTGTGAAACTAGAGAGACTCCATTTCGAGAAGGATTACTGGAAAATCTTGGTGTAAAGGATTTAGAAAAAGACACCAGGACATAGTCCTTGGATTCTTGAAGGTCTTGAAAGAGATCGTGCAATAGGTTTACGTCTAGAGGTGGTTAGCAAGTTTTATGAAAAATAGCTAACATTTATATCAATTCCTATGGTGCGGGCAAAATATGGAATTGTGATGAGACGAGGAATCAAGCGGGGAGAAATTGTGGCATGAGGGTGCTTGCCACCAAGGGTTGCGGGAATGTTCCCAAAATCATTCCTCGTAGCGAGAGAATGGATGACAATTCTATGTTGTGTAAATGTTTGCAGGCAATGTATCCCTAGTTTTTACTTATTTAAAGGTCGGAAAGTTTCACAAAATTACATCAAGGATGTGAACCAGTGCTTGCATGGCTGCTCATCCAAGTGCTTGGATGACTAAAGAGCTCTTTATAATTTGGTTGTATCATTTTAGTAAATTTGTACGGAGGGGTGTGCCACTGAAAATAGGCATTTACTTATATTTGATGGTCATGGAAGCCATGTGGCATTGTCAACTATAGAAGAGGCCGGGCGATTGGGGATTGATTTATTGACATTGCAAAGCACACTACTACACACGAGGGTGCAACCCTTTGGATGTTAGTGTCTTTGGTCCTTTTAAAGCATATTTCAGATATGAGAGGATGCGGTGGATGTGTAATAATAAGTACCAAGAAGTCAAACGTTCGGACTTGGCGAGAAATAGGTAGTAGAGCTCTCATGAAAGGCCTTGACACTGCGAATATTCGTGCTGGTTTTAGGCCTTGCAGGTATATGGCCACTTGATCCAAATGCATTACGAGAATGACATGGAATGTAGTAAACTATATATCATTGAAGAAGATGCCAACGAAGATGATGCTTGAAAATGTCACAGGATGATGATACTCACGAAAACATTATGAATGTTGATGGTCTTGCGAAAACATAATAGATGTTGATCTTCTTGAAAACATCCTAAGTTTGTCAAGAGATGTAGCTCCACCGAGTTGGTGACAAAATTGGAGAAAATTACTTAATGGAATCGGTTGAGAATCATCAACAACACAAGAATTCCATCCAACCATTGAAACAATGGTTGTTGCTAATCTGAGAGACGGAGGAACCAAGTATACAAGGAGAAAGACAAAGTATAATGCGAGACCAACGATTATGAAGTGAACCACATTGTGAATACTCGTGACCAAGGCACATCCATTTGCAACACCGAGGCCCGGGGATTTGGAGAGGACGATATCTCATTGCAAGTGCACCGAACAACCTACTTGGCTGCAGAGCATATTGCGAGTTGGGACTTGATCAGATTGGAAACACCGAGGATGAAAGTATATCTTTACCTTCGATGCCAACCAACCTTGAGCAATGAGACTTTGAACCAGCAAACTTTACTCATTATTATCTTGACACAGAGGAAATTGAGGTCATTGATAAAGATAAAAACGAGGAAGAGACAATGGCCATGTTGTTGAAAGTGGTATATCAAATGATGGTGTTGCTGCTGAAATGAGAAAAATTGGGTAAATTTTAAGGTTATCGACACAATTTATGCGGGATCCTTCCAAAGGTAAGAGTGATGTTGCACTCCGGATAAGTCGCGCTTCACAATTGTTAACATCTCGATGCTTATGTTCGGATGTTAAAAGATACACAACAAAAAAAAAAACAAAATGTGAAAGGAAACATCGTAAAAAGGAGCATATTGAGGCAAAAAAGCAAGAAAGGTTGGCAAAAGGAGCAAAAAAGGAAGAGAGATTGCGCAATGCATTAAAGAGAGGCAAGAAAGGGATCTACAAAAGTTTGTTGAAAGACAGGGCGCGAGAAACAACGGGAAGTAGCTCGCCAAAAAAAGGAATTGGAATTACAACAGAAGGAAGCCACTCGCCATCAAAGGGAGAAAGAGATAACAAGTTCAACAATCCGCAGGTTTTGTTTCCCATGCATCATTCCATGCCCATACTGTGAGAACTCCATGTTACAAGATATGTTGAAAGTTCTCATCCCGATTACCACCCTTACTTCCTTGACACAAAGAATGCAAATAACTTCAACTCCAACTACATACCCCATTATCCCACAACCTCTTACTTCACATACAACCTTTCATACCATATCTGGTTTTCCTATTCCACAATGGGTTCATCCGGTGAACCTCTTAATGACTCAACAACATCATCAATGATACTGATCATTCACGATAGTCAAACTAAGGGCCTTTTTGAAGGTGTGACATGGTTATGGACTAACAAACCGATCCCAAAATTATGGCGGCATTCGAGGAGAATTCTTTTTGTGTTGCGAGAAAAATATGTATTGAAATCAATTGAGAATGCATTATTGCATTCACGATTATAGTTTATAGTTGGTATATTTTGCTCAAGAATGTAATGAATATGGACACATACGGTATAAGTTTATATGTTTTGCTCCAAATGTAAGAAAGATAAAGACACGCAGTTTATATTACTACATTTTGCTCGAAATGTAATCATTGTTTCAGATGTGGAAACCAAATCAGCTCAGAATTTGTTCATAACCTTATTTAAATTGTTGCAGCTTAAAATGAACACCGTTAAATAAAAACTGAAAGACAAGGATTTATTTGAATCTTGGTGAGGTTGAAACCTCACCTCTATATGGCTTAAAAACATAGAATTGTAGGTAACATTTTCCTTGAGTATTAGTAGTGTGAATACACACTGTTTCAACCCTGCTGCAAACGATCTCGCCGCATAAAACTGCCATTCCAAAGTTCTCAGCTCTTGCGCCAACACTGGAGCTCCATAATAAAATACTCCTACACGTCCATCCAAAAACAGAATTTTCTTAATAAATAATAAACATCACATTCTAGAAGCTTGTACTAGACCATGCGTATGGACTGTGGAAATGCCAAAAAATATATGCAGGGACCTAATGGGAATAGACACAAAGTCCATGTTGATATAATACTCACCAACTTTGGCATTGGGATGCTTTGTGCATATTCGTGAGAAGACCTTTCTCCAATTGGGCCTTGCAAAATGAGTGCGCACCTGTATGGAAAAATGAGTGGGTATTAGTTGTTACGTTTAACAGGACACGACAGATCAAAGTCTGAAAAGTTCTAAATGCTTAAACTCGAAACAATCCTACAGCCTCGAGCAACCAGTATACTCAACATTATTCTATTAAAAGCAGCTTCAGAAAATCCGTCTACCAGATAAAAGTTCAAGTCCAAACTACAAGGTAAAAATTTGTCGGCTATGTATGCTGTTAATTTTGGGTCCTAAGCAAAAAATCGCCACCGAGTAAATGAAAACCCCCATCACCCCCAACAAATAAAAAAAAGACTAAACAAAAAGTCATTCACGCTGTCTTTCACTCAAAAACAACTTTACCTGCTCTCATCCTGCCAAACTGTTAAGATTCATCACAGAACTCCTAAATCCCGTATAGATTATAAGCAAATTTCCGTAACATTTAAACAAATTCAACTTCTCCCCACACCGAGTTAACAAAACGAAACGAAAAACAAGAAACCGAAGAGAGCGATACCGCGTAAATTACAAGGCTTCTGAACAGGTGAAAAAAATTACCTCCCTCCATCCGAAGCTGAAACGATGTCTCGACCACAGCCTAAATTGTTATCTCGTGTATGGCGACAGCTCATCTCCCGCAGCAGAAAAACAAGGGTTTCATCACTGCGAAACAAAATGAAAGGAGTCGCTCCGATGCCCAGTCCAACCAGAAAGAAGAAATCCAATTTTTTATGTAATCCTGCGCAGGAGCCCCGTAAGGCCCGTTAATGAGCTCCGAACAAGGTGGTTGAACATTTATTTGTTCCTTATCTAATACGCACGCGGAAATGGTGGAGGACAGGTTGCATTTCCCTCTTTTATTTGAATTTAATGCTCAACACTGTCCTCTTCGGTGGACCACTTGGTCTCCACGGTAAATGTGTTTTTTGAGATATTTTATTTGATCGATCATATGGAAGCAAATATTATTAAAATTGGATACGAAATTAAAGGCTTAGGATAAAAAAATGTTATTTTATAACTAGGTCATCAAATTGGCACTCCTACGTGGCGAGGAATTGGCTCCACGTGGACTGCGAACTTAGGATGTTCGCATGCACCTTGGCTCTTCTCCCTACATGTTTTTATATTTTCTTAATTGGTCATGTATAATAATGGCAGCAAAAAAATATTGAAAAAAATACATGTTTCTTTTGTTATAGTTTACATGTTTTATATATTTATCATGTTTAATATTTTTTAAATTATTTTTATTATTTTATTTCCTTGGATATGGCTTACATGTTTTATAATTCTATTAATTTGTTTTTGTTGAAATGGACGATTAGGTTTCCTTTGTTATTGTTTGCATGTTTTATATTTTTATCATCTTTATTTTTTATTATGTTTAACATTTATATTATTATTTATTTATTTTTCTTGATATAGCTTACATGTTTTATAATTTTATTATCATTATTTATTTATTTTTATTCAAATATTTTTAATGGAATATTATATAAAAATTGTTTAAGAGTTAAAAAGGGGAACCTTTTTATAGGTTATTAAAAGAAAAGCTTTTAAATATTCTATATTTTTATTATTATTATTTATTAGTAAATTGTACTTTAATATAGGTTGTAAAGAATTTCTTTGTTGTAATTTATAACATTCTATATTTTTTGATTAACAATTTATTCCCAAGCACATAGGGTCACCTAATACAATATCTTAAGCTAGAAAAATTTCCTACCTACATGTGACAAACCTTGCATGGGGAAAGATAGTACCCTGCCGTAAAATGTAGAAGCATGTTGTTTATATGGAAAGCAAAAAACGGGAAAGCGGGAAATGGGTAAAGAACCCATAACAGAAATTGATTTCATGAATGTCTATTAGTTATTAGTGTCCCTTCTATTTTATCATATTCAATATATCATAGAAAATAAGAAATCATAATATCTCATAGCAAACAGCCATCCCAAAGCTAATTGGTTGACTTACAATTTGAATCAACTTTCACTTAAACCAATTCAGTGGTAGGGGTGGTCCTGATACCGGCTTGGTGTAATCATCAAATATGACCACATCAGCACGATGAAAGGTTTCCTTCCAATCATTTAATATTTCCATATGTTGACTTGATGCATACTCCTTGAGGCGCACACCCAGCCCATTGTCATGAATGGTCCATATTTGAGGCACTGCATTAAAAGGTTCCTGCCTGAGACTGTAAACAGGAGCTTAAGTTATTTTCCTTTCAAAATATAGAGAATGGATTCTACGATACTTGCCACTAAAAGGTATAATGAAAGAAAAATAAATTAGGGAAAATTGTCGTCAAATAAAAGAACAAAGATATTTCTTAATAGATGTTGGATAAGGACTGTCACCTAGAAACCAAACTTTTAACTTCAAGAGTATTTGCAAGCACACCATCAAAATTGCATTGGGAAAAAGTAAAACAAGTCTTGTCAAAAGTAATGCTTGTCAAGTTAATTAATGACATAAAATCAAGTTGTGTGAGCTTTTCCACTCCTCCATTGGTGATCCGGAGTGAATAGACATGAAATTACAAAAAAAAATATTTTAGTATACCAGTCCTTCAGCAAGTTATAGAAGCAAAGAAAGACAATTTTGATTATTGTGTCTAGACATCTTAAACACTAGAATAAACTGATTGATTGGCTTACTATGTGACCTTGGTATGGTACCTCCAATGTTGTGCAATAGAGAACCCATAGAAGTGGTGACAAATGACTGTGTCAAACTAGCATAGAATTCTTTTCAGATACAAACTACGGTGTTCCAAATGTTACAAGGAAATCCAGTTATGAATCCCATGCCATTGGTTGACTTTGAATTTGACCCTCAAGTTTTCAATAGATGAGCTCCTCATACCAAGTCAACAAGTTTTGGCGGCCTTCCAAAAAGATGTAACGTGGCGGAAGATGGAACAATGCAGAGCATGGCCTGTGCCAAATAAGTAGTAGTGTTATTGAAAGCATCTGGTTGGGAATTGAGAAGATATTACGTGTGTAAGGAAAGCCAAGTCTTCAGAATCATAGACAGGAAGTAACTTAGTAGGGGGTTAATCTCTAAGGTTGTGTTAAAGTTATACCCTTGATGAACTGCAGTTTCTACCTCTTTTTTAAAAAAATTATATAATTCTACAGAATGTTCTAGTTATGTACGAACAAGAAGGTAGAAGAAAATTAAGAAATGAACATAAAAAAAAAGATATAGAGTGTCCGTATGCAAAAACAGTATATTTATTCCATAAATCCTTGAGATGGATATTTATTGCTATATATGGGGAATTAACCATATGCTTTGCCACATCAGAAAAACCAATGGCCAAATATTCAGGGGAGTGTCGTGTGTGTGTGTGTGTGTTTCCTAGCTATTTACAAACAAGAAGGTAGAAGAAAATTAACAAAAAATTAATAAAAATAAAAAAACATATATAGATTCTGTATGCAAGAACAATATATTTATTCAATAAATCCTTAAGATGGATATTTACTGCTATATATGGGGAATCAACTGTATGCTTTTCCACATCAAAAAAATAAATGGCCAAACTATTCAGGGGAGTGTTGAGTGTGTGCATTGTATATTCTCACACACACATTTTCTATCTAAGAAGCAATCGGAAGTTTCATTTTCCCTATCCCAAAGACAGTGAACCGATCAAGAACATGAATAGCAAAAAATAAACTTGAAAGCATCAAAAATTTCTTACTTCAACCAATCTACTTTGAGTTTTAGTTCTGAACCACTTTGCAGGATATGAACAGATGTTCCCAAATTCTCCCAGAGTGCACGCATTGGCCCATCTTCCAGTGAATAAAGTTGTAAATGCAAGTTGTTTATATATAATAGTACTGCATTAGTTTTCATTTCCTCTGAATAAGAATAGCTTCAAATTCATTTCAGCAAATAAAGAACAACCCGCTTTATTAATTATCACATTGTTTCTACAAAAGACATGAGAAAATGATCTTTACATGCATAAGTTGTTTTGATGTTTATATTTCTCAGATCAAGATCTATGTTATCTATGCTCTACATTTAATTTTTCCTTTTTTTACTAAAAGAAGTGAGGTCGGTACCTCTTGGCACAACTATACCTCAAAGTCATATCCAAGAGCTTGTAGACCAGTTGTAGCAGCAGTAAACAACAAAAGAAGGTCAGGGCCTCTTGAAAGATCAGAGCATACCTGACAAGCAAATGTATAAGTTAGTTAAAGCAAGTAATCATTCTGCTAGGTAAAAAAAATCCAAACTACTTTCTGAAGAAGTTGTGTTGATGCTACAAAAAGAAAGAAAGAAAGATGTCATAATAGTGTCCATGGATGACCAATGTACGTCAAGGTGTTTCCAAAGTACAGTAAGTTACAATAGCTAATCAAGAGCACTAAAAGGAAGACCAGCAACTAACACAAAATTATATAAAACTCAAGCTAGGAAGCAATAAAACCAAAAAGAGAGAAGGCGAATGAAACCAAACAGGTAAACCTGAGACAAGCCATTATCTATAGAGGTCATATGGTAAAGAGAGAATCCTGCCAAAGGGAAGGGCCCTTGCCAAAACAAACCACCAATGGACACCAGGGAAGGGAGCATGGAGAACAAGGCTCTAGCATGTGTCAGAGTCAGGAGCACAAGAAAGGTCATCATCCTCGCCAAGCACTATTTAAGAGCCATTGCAGAGACTAATGAAGTTATCAGGAGAATGACTTAGGCTGAGAGAGACTGACTGAACATTAAATCCTAGGAGGAAGCCAGGTGCTCGGATCGCCTATCATCCAAGGCTGACACAGGGAAGGCTTTCTCTGAAAGGGCACACTTCTGGCAAGCAAACAATAGGAGAACAGAAGAAAATATGTCCAAAGTGTACATGGGATAGAAATAAAATGGATTGCCTTTGAAGGTCTCTTTTTAAAACAAAGTGAAGACAAGACTGGTTAATTTCTACTTCAGTTATGAGAAGACTTGCAAATATCAATCAATATGCAAATTTTCTCGCTTTGCATATCCATTAGCTATCAGCCTATCAGTCTGTGGAAGTATCTTTTTCCCCTCTGTTTTGTCCATTTGTCTGGAATTAACTATTTAGTGCATGTAGGGGATTAATTCACATAGTTCAAATGTTCTTGAGACATCTTAGATCCTGATCACCGGAAAAGTTGACTACACCTCTAACATGTGTTGATGTATTCCAGCCTGTCAGAAGGAGGCACACCACCACGGTTTATTATCATTGATGATGGTTGGCAATCTGTTCAAAAACCAGAACATGTCTCTGATAAGACGTAAGAGAATTTACGTTGCTAAACTTCTGAAATACTGACAATCCAAATTTTTAGAAATCTCCGAACAGATGAATAAGAACAAAATATTTCCTATAACTTTTTTAATTGTGCTTTTCAGGCCTTACAGCCGATTAAATCACATAAAAGAGAATATCAAATTTCAAATTGATGTTGAAGAAGGTAAAAGGCAAGAAGATCCCGCTAAGGGCATTCAACATATAGTCCAGATAGCCAAAGAAAAACAATTTGAAGTAAGTCATTGCAACTTATGGAGAATGTCGATAGAAGTTGTTTTCATAGTTAGGAAATGGTAGGTCAAAGCAAGAAAAATGGTGATTTCAGAGCCACAAAATTGTTGGGTATGCTTGTAAACCTGGCTATCCTTGCCTTCACAGGTATGTGTACGTATGGCATGCACTTACAGGATACTGGGGAGGAGTTCAACCAGGAATCGATGAAATGAAAAGCTATGACTCTATAATGCAATACCCTGCATCTACTCCTGATGCCTTCCAATATATGGCAGAAACAGATAGTCTTTCTGTTCAAGGACTTGGCCTTATGAATCCTAAAAGGGTCTTCCTATTCTACAGTGACTTACACAGCTACCTCGCAGCATCTGGAGTTGATGGTGTTAAAGTTGATGTTCAGAGTATTCTTGAAACTTTTGGGAGTGGTTTTGGAGGTAAGAGTATCACTCGCTAGCCAGTACCACCAGGCATTGAATAACTCTATTGCTCAGAATTTCCCAGATAACGGATGCATAGCATGCATGAGTCATAGCACATATGCTCTTTATTTGTAAGAATTCCCATCATTTGATTCAAAGCTACAATAACTAATCTCCCCTAGCGAAATAAAATTGAAAGCCTTCAATTTTGTAAACATTACATTTTTACCATGTAGTATGAATCTCCCAACTGAGATGAAACACACAGCCACACACAGCCATGTAGCAACGGGAAGAACAGCGGAGGGCATGCCTTGATGTCCAGTTCTAAGTCTTGTCGCTTGCATATAGATCAAAGACGTTGAAAATTGCTTGGTACTCATTAATAGTGAAACATCAAAAATACTTATGGTAGACAACATCATCCATGACATGTCAGAGATACACCAAAGGTCAATTGTTCCTAATTTTCTCTTCAATGTCAGAGATAAAAGGAATATGATGCGGTTTCAAACACTCTAAATAGAAGCAATTATGTGAACTAGTTCTCATTTTTCTCCATGTTCATCTTGCCCATCCACCTAAAGACCTTATCGTAGTCATCTTTAATAAATAATGTTAGGCCCAGATATTGGTAAAGTCATATGAATATAAACATATCGTCTTATATTATTGAGAATCTTCTAGCTTATAATCTGTTCAGTGCAGAGTTGTTTGAACAGGATACAACCAATAGCATTACACGTATTAATGTATTGTAAAGTGAATCATCATTGCAATAAGTCATTGTCACATATACAACACGCCTACAACTTTTTTCAACAGTACTGCAGATTTACCAGCAATGAGGACAAACCATTTTACCATGATTCAAAGTTCAAACTATTTAAACACATCATTTCTATCGGTGATCAGCTGCAAGAAAGACAGCCACTTAGTCCATACAATGGCAATCATTCCCTAAGCCAGAATACGTTTGTAGTACATTAGCTTATGTTCTTTCCTCTTTGGCCATTCTCCATTTTCTACTTTAGGCCATATATAGATTCTCTAGGGGGTCAACGTGCTGCGGCTCAAGTGCCCTCCAAATCCCCTTCATTTTTTTGCTCTGAATCTGTCTGGTTAGCTAGCTGCCCCACCCCTGTCCTAGCATCTTTCGGTTGCAACTTCTGGGTCTTCTACTTTTTATCCCTTAACCAAATATAATTGCATAAAAAGACAAATACACTAATTTTGTGTGAAAGCTATTTGCTCAAAGAATGCCAAAGAAACTTAGAAAATAAAAACCCCAAGACAACCATTACAGTCGAGCAGAGAAACCCTTTCTCTGTATCTCATTATCTGTGGCCGATTTTGTCTCTATTTCCCTGACTACACATAGCTAAAGCAAGAAAGGGAAAAGAAATAGCAACAAAGCAGGAAGGGAAAAGAATTACCCGCATCTTGAAAACCGCAGGACCTCGCAGCAAACACAACACACAGAGGGGAGGAAGACCCTTCTATATTTGGCCACCGCCTTGTACAGCAAGCTGCTGCATGGAGGAAGGTACGTGGGCGCAACAGCAGCGGCCGCTGCAGCAACCAATGGCCAAAAACAGTTAATGCCTCCACCAAAGGAAACTTTATAGAAACAGGTCGTATCTACCGCGCTTACAATAAAATTCGGCAATGAGGGCAGAAAGCTCAACCAACCAGATGCGAGGGATTATAAACCAACATTAGACAAGCAATTATTAAAACAAATATGTATAAAAACATTAGGGTATGTTGACTCCGCCCGAGCCACATGCAAATTAATAGGAATAGGCGAAAACAATAGTACACTGCCAGCGGCAGGTACTAATAAGGATTCTCCGTGACCATAAATGGAACCTTAAAAAGATACCTTACAATCTCACGATCTGAGTACCCCGTTTACAATCTCAATCCCGGGTAATATTATTAAACTCTGCATTTTAAATTAGATTAAATCAACTAAATTTGAATCCAGAGGAAAACCACTATATATATTTTGTTGGATCTGATATGTTCCTTTTTTATTTTCGATGGTCTAAACTTTACTGCTTTCTTCTTCAAAATAAAAGAAAACCAAAATCCATTAGTAAAGTACAACAATTCACAACAGAAGAAAATACATTCACAATAAATTTATTTTCGATGGCACTCGACAAAACAACAATAAAATGAAAAAATAAAAGAGGACATAAAAAGGACATAAATGTAAATTGGTGCTGGGACTGTAAACTCACTATCTGGATAGAATTAAAAGTAATTAAATAAAAATAAAAACAAACATAATATTATAAAAACCATTCAAACCATACAATAGATTAAAAACTAATCAAACCAAAAAAAAAGAAAACTCGACTTTGAGTCTTTCATCAGCTATCACTATAAAATCATGACTACTCTTTTATCCTTGGAAAAAGAGTCCAATTAATTCAAATGTTAATAAAAATATACACAACAGACTAATACATAACAATAAATAAAAATCTTATATTAATAAATAAAAACTTTGAAATTATATACAACAGACTTATACGTAAAACTTGAAAATAGATGAAACATCTAAATGATTTTATTAGGCAGTAGGGAAGAAAGATGTGAGAGCAACACATTATTTACAGAATGAACGCGAGGGCCAGCCTTACGTGACGCTCCACCACACAAAAACTGAATGCATCTACAGAGGGATAACTATCAATTTATGAAACTCCTTTGTTATTTGGTTGATTAGGTCTTTCATTTAAACTATTTTGCTTATGTTACGACTGAACATCTTATTAATAAAGATAAAAGACCTCAATAAAAGAAAAATCCAAAATGATTTTACCACAAATGTCTCGTTAGAAGATGAGTTGCATTTTAATAGTTTTTGTTGATTACTATATGTGTAATGTTAATGGGACAACAAATGATGTAGATTCCTTACCTGCCACGTTTCTGCTTCTATGCCATTTGAATGATCTGGGCAACTACAGAACAGAAAAATAGAGAATACCCAATCACATCCGAGGGTCAAATAGGCAACCAGAACAACATTTGCATCAAAGTCTGTATGAAAAAGAGATAAATCTAAACCACTCCAGGATTTTCAGGAATTTTAGGAAAAATAATTTTAGATACACCCTTTCATATTTTGCTGCTAGTGGTAACAATGTTTTCAACTAAGACAGAGAAAATAGATTAAAAAAAAAACTAGAAAACAACTAAATACAGCCCAACCACAAAAATACATACAGAAGCTGCTAAAATCACCAAAAAATAGAGAGAGAACGATTCAGAACATATAAAAGATAAGGTTTATGTACCCTAGGTTTCAACTGGGCCAATAAGGTTTATGTACCCTAGGTGTCTAAGAGAACTGTTTCTCCATCCGAAAAGAGGTGGAGAGTTTTTAGTTGAGCTCAAAAGGAACATAATTCAGAATACACATAATAGCGAATGAAAGTACATACCAAAATAAGTTATGAAACAACCACCCCTTTGTCATCAAGATAAGGTCTAATACAAGCGCAATTTCGTAGCATGACCATAGATTAAAAAAGCACCAAAAACAGGGGAAAATATAGAAATTTTCAAAATGACACCTAAAACACTTGGGAATAATTTACAATTTTGAGAAAGCTTATTTTGACACCAAAAGTTGAAAATATTTTACAATTTTGCGGCATGTGACTGTTGTTTTTCTAAGGAGGAGCACACAGAAAAACACAAACAAAAAAACAGCCCAACCACAAAATACATAATTGTAACATATAGGTTGAAACAACACCGGAAACAGGGAATATATAGAAATAATGCAAAATTTATTCATATAAAAAAGACAGTTATTCATATAAAAGGAAAACAGGGAACATATAGAAATAATGCACAATTTATTCATATAAATAATGATCCCATTGGCCAAAACATCCAGATCTGGAGAACCCTAAGCGAAGAAAGGAATCTAAACCCTAAGCAGAAATAAACTCTAAGCATCTTCAGTAAATCCTAGGCGTAATGCAAGTAAGATATAAAACCTAATCGACAACACTAAACCCTAAGTATTTACTTTCAGAAATTAGCTGTAAACTAAACCCTAAGTCAGACATCAGAAGGAACAGACGTGTCTATTTATTTTTTAAAAACTAGATGTAAAATTGCATTTACAAAATTATACCTGTGCATTTTCCCGAATAAAATTCATTAACCAAAACCAACCATATCAGATGGACTAATTAAACAGAGGCACCCAGAACCCTCTACATTTACAGGATAAAAATAAACATCCGGCTGAAAAATTTCAGAATAACTCCTAAAACACTTGCGGATAGGATAATCTACAATTTGTATAAAAATAATTTTAGCACTAGAAGTTGGAATTTTTTTACATACCTCAAACATTGTTTTGTTGTTCTGCTACCTTGCTGCTGTTCTGCGGCTTGCGACTGCTGTTTTCCAGAGAAGGAAGACACAAAAACACGCAGAAGAAACAACCCAGCCAAAAAAACCATACAGAAGCTACTCACATGACAAAAAACACAGAGGTAAAGCGACTCAAAACATGTAAAAAAATTCGCATGGCCATGCGACGCACACACTTAGAAGGGAAAACAGAAAAAAAAATACAGAAATACAGAGCAGTAAGAAAAACTAGACTCGAAATGTAGAATCCCAGGGAGACTTGAAGGGTTTTTATAGTCCCTGCGTGAACGGCTCTTTCGCCAGATGTCAGCCACGTGTCTGGCTCGCCCGCTCCTCCCGAACTATTTTTTAAATAACTCTTTAAGAAATAATTGCAACGGATTTATTGCTTTTATTTGAAATTGACTATTGTAGAAAGATTTATATTTCCTACGGATTTGTTGCTTTTATATCGCATTTAACTTCATCGTCGCTGTTAATATTGCTTTTATCATGTGTGACTCGGATTACATTGTATTCCATGTGTGACCCTACCACTTACCCTAGATAGTTTTTATAAAAGCAATTTAAGATGTTTTAATGACGTCTTTTACTAAGTAATTTTATGAAGATGTTTTTAGTAAAAGATATTCGATTTATAATAAGGTCATGAAAATTGGTTAGTATTTATTAGCAAGTGCATTTGGAACGGGATTTACAGGTTTAAGATGAGTGAATTTGAACCAAAAATAATAATATTATTTGTGTTCTAAATAAATTTGGCACTTATTTGGTTTATATATTTGGTTAAAAAGTGTTTATTGATGAAAAAGATTTAAATTTTCTCGTCAACTAACAAACTATATGGTATTAAAAATAATTGTATAATATATTATGCATTATGTTTATATATTGTGATATTTAAAGAATGTGATATAAAAAAATAAATAATCATTCTAAAATCATAAAAATAATATAAGAGGAACCCAATAGAAATTTCAATATTATGTATATTGTTATAGTTGTTGTGTAATGTATGTATTGATGTTCTTTTGATTTGTATGATGCACTTGGAGATGGTTAAGATTTGCGAATTATGAATCTAAAAGATGAAAATATCATGCCCGGACCCAAAAAGATATCACGCAAGAACCAATTAAATGTAAAAACCATTTAAAATTCACTCTCATAGTTCATCCATAGCCTAGATTATTACCTTCTCTTCTCTGGTAGTCAAGATTCCCATTCTATGGGATGCCTTGAGTCAAACCAAACTTATCGTTTCATAAATCTTTTGCAAATTATATTAAACCACACCTAGCACAAGTTCAACCCTTTTCTAAATTGTATTCTCTCCATTTTGTTATAGGTTTTGTGCATATTTATAACGTGAAATGCGGGGATTTAGCACATCTCAAGACACCTTTTTTATGGCACACGAGACTCAATGATATCTTGTATGACAAAGGTCATCGAGTGTCGAATTGATAATAGATAACAATTCAAATGCAATCACCAACTTCTCACAGTAGTAATAGAGGAATAGTTCTTTTGCTCATCCACATCACTCAACAAATTTTAAAAATATCTTATTGCTTTCATCTCCCAAGTCGTTTTCTCTAGCTTTACACGATATCTTTTATAAACAAACATCATGACACTTTATGGAATTTAATTGAAATACATGAAGGTATTTTTTAATCCCTTTATCCTCTATCAACCTCTCGTAACATTTGAATCTCAAATCAGCTACACACTTCTATGTAGATGCTTGACAAAAGAACATAATTTTGCAACATTTTGAGGATCAAACTCAAAATGAAGAGTTAATATAAATAATCCTAACCCCATAATGTACACTTATTATGTGCTCTATGGGCACCAAGAAAACACAATCGCTATAGGAATGATTGACATGTTGATGATAAAGTATTATAGCCCTCATCTTAGACTCCGTAATTCGAAAACCTAAGCTGACCTTCCAAACCAATGAGATATCTCCATCAAGGAGACCTATTGAGTCTTTATTTATTCATAATATTAAAATAACTCTAGTACTAGACATCATGTTGTAAAAAACTAAAAAATCCAACATTGCTTTCACAAATATAAATATAACCCCAAGAATTGAGATTCTCCAACTTCCTAAATTTCAAGACAACAACTTACCCATAAGATATTTGGGTTATCTACTACATAATGATGTGACAGATGTCCACACATTGTTTCAAAGCTCCTATTTTGACACAAGTTGGGAGTATGTTAGAAAAGATGAATTTATCAAATCTAAAAATGAAAGCATAACACGTTATTTGAATGAAACTCATAACATTCTAAATTTCCTTTATTAATGTTTTAATCGAACAAAAGAATTCTTGAAATAAGGGCTTTTCAACAAACCCATTTTTCGTGTATCCTACAATCTTTGCAATCCATGAAATGACATACCTTTTAGGCATTTTTGTCGAATAGTTCACTTTCTCAAGAACATTTTGCATACATATTTTCCAAAGAACTTGGGATTAAAACATATAACAAATTGCTCCTCTCCATGATGCTTTAGTGAATGTCCACACCTGTTTCAAATCTCCTATTTTGATATGGAATGGGACTATGCTAGCAAAGATGAATTGATCATGTTGGATAAATGTTAGTTACATTTGGTGAACTAATGTGATTGCTTCGTGAAGAAGTCCATGACTTTTGATTGCTACAATTATGATATTCCATGCTAAAAATACAAGAGAGAAAAATAATACCCCGACCTTCTATATTACTATAGGAATGACAAAATGCACCTTGATATAGTGGAAGCCTATGGTTAGAAATTCTTTCACATAGAATCACCCATAATATTTCACACAAATTGATCTATAAACTAACACTTACCTCGTGTATTAATTTTTTTACTAAAACAAAAATAATCATTTTCCCGATTTTAATGAGTAAGAATTGATTAAAAAAATTATCCAAATTGATTCAAATGTTTTTTTCAAAATGAATCGAAAATGATTATAAACTCAATTGTTTTGCGATTGCACATTTGAATTGATTAAATACGATTTCTGAAAAGATTATTAAAGTGTGATTATTTCATTAAAATAGATTAAATACTAATTTAAATATGCACTAAAATCAGAATAATATTGATGCAAAAGTGATCACACAACACCAATATGATAATGGAGTTCACACATTGTTTAGGTTACATCTCAGGGCTTTCTTAAAACACAATTTGATCCATTAAAATTTAATTTACAAATAAAAATAATAATCTCACAAATAAAAATGGACCTTAAACCTACACATCGAGAGAAATACAAATCGAAACAACTTTGTAGTAGATAACAACACCTCAATCTGCATTGTCTGCTTCTCCACAAGGATTCTGACGAGGATCAATGTCAAATTGAGGGAAAAAGTATATTTAAATGAGAAAAAAAATCAAATCTTGGAATAATTACAATAAGCTTAGATTAATCATCTTGGAACTCGAACAAATTTCTAAACCTTTCAAAATCCTGAAAATGGCTCCAAATAGGCTAAAAATGCCTAAATATACAAATTTCCCTTTTAAAAATAATACACAGTCATTTTTTACCCCTGTCCAAATACCAATTACCACATTTTATACTATTTGTAACTCGTAGATTGGTTCGTTAAATATCTTATCTTTTTACCAAGCGTTACGGGGTTCGAATCCTTGTGAAGAGTCTTTGTTTCGGCACTTGAGGATGGGGTTTATCCCACATTTGGTGGGTGGGTGATCCATAGGGATCTGAAAAGAACAAAAAATCATCAAAACAACTTGTAATAGAAGGAAAAATTAGAAAAATGTAGAGCATCTTTGTAAAGTTATAGAATCACCCTTTATGTAGAGATGTGGTTATGTAACTTCCAGTCGGTTTATGTAACCACCCCTGCATAGAATGATAGTTGTCAACCACCGATCTGTAGAGACCAGGTGGTTCCATCACTAATGGATGGAAAAATTAAAAAAAAACCATGAATAGTCACAAAAATAGAGCGTCAAGACTATGTCTCTTCCTCTCGTACATCGCTTCTCATTATTTAATGCGAGAGGACATGAGAAGTAACTATAAATACATGGAGAGCAAGTGGAGTTGGGATATTGATTCATGGGAGAAGTAAGAAAGAAGAATTCGGTGTTGGAATTGAATTGTAGGAGCAAGGTGTGTGAGAAAAGAGAAAACAAGTATAGAAGGGATGTGTTTACATTGTTTAATTTTGTTTATCTTTTGAATTGCCAATACATACAATTGGGAAAAAGAGCAATTGCACTTCTTGAATGGTTTTCCCTCAAATTAGGGGTTTTCAAGATAAAAGTATGGTTGTATTTTTGGTTTAATTTATTTCCTTTTGCTGTAAATAATTCTAAGCACAAAGATATTTTCACTAAATTCAAACAATCTGTCATTTTCAAAATTGAAAGTAGAATAGTAATTTCTTGTGTGGTCTTGTAAATTTCCAAAGCTAGAGGTTTACAGATCATTTTGGTATCAAAGCTGATAATAAGTATCTAGGACTGTGGTATTTATTCTTGTGATTTGTATGATAGTGACAAGGTCTAAAGGTGAAGAAGTTTTACCTTATGATCCATACATATCTACAAAGAAGTGGAAACAAAGAATTCAGGATCAAATGGAGGAAGAGAACTTGGTCCATATAATTGAGATGCTAGAGACCATGATGGATAGGATGTATAGACACCAACAAGAACTCTCAGATCTGCAAAAGATGACTTCAGTCAAGCAAGATAACATGGAATTAGTGGTTCGATTTTTTCTTGAAAAGTTTGGCATAGGAAAGAGCCATGATAAGGAAGATGTAGAAGAGCATGAAGAATAAACTCCATTTGTAAAGAGAAGGTAAAATCTGATCATTCTCCTTTTAAATTTGAAACTAAGGTTGAAATTAAGAGCTTTGAAGGACAAGTAGATGCAGAGTTATTAGATAAATGGTTAAAGAAACTAGAAGTTTACTTTAGTGTGCATAATGTCATGGAGGCACAAAGGATTACCTTTGCATGTCTCAAAATGGAAGGTCATGCTCTAGTTTTGTGGGAAACCCATCTAGCCACTTGTGAAAAGAAGAAACATCCTATTGTCAATACTTGGGAGGGTTTTAAATAATTTATTAGAGATAAATTTTATCCTATTGGCCATAAGACTAACTAGATGATTAAATGGTAGTACTTTAGACAAGGCAGTGGTCAACGTGTTCAAGATTATACTACGAGTTTTGGAGGCAAGCCATGTTGCTTAATATGGACTTGGAGGATGAGGACATTCTAACCAAGTATTTGGGATGAATTCACACTCACCTTCGAAGAAAGGTCATCTCCACAAATCCCAAGGATCTCAATGAAGCTTGTGTGCAAGCATATTACATAGATGATGAAATGAAGCAAGGAGAGGTGGAGTCAAAGACAAAGTAGTCAACAAATTAGCCAAAGAAAGAGCATGAACAAACAAGTAACAAAGGTAAATGGAAAGGGAAAGGTAAACAAACCTCCACTACTTTGAATACTTGTAAAGATCCCAAGAATTTTTGTAAGAATTATGATATCAATGGTCATACTGACGCTACATGTTGGAAGTTACATCCGGAGTTACATCCAAATAACCAAACCAAGGATTCAAAGAAATCCATGAAAATGTAAAGAAAGATGGGGAGGTGGAAATAGAGGATGATTTTGATGTAGACGAGAGGATTGGATGCATGAACACCAACATGGACAGCCAAGAACAAGAAGAGGAGATGAGTAGACTATTCCATATCAAAATCCAAATCAAGAGAACTAAGGTAAATGCTTTGGTTGATACTGGTTCTCAATCTAATTTTATTTTTGATGCGGTTGTCAAGAAGCTTGGTCTTGAAACTTATGACCATCCACATCCATATACTTTGGTATTGGTGAAGAAAGGAGTAGAGAATTAGGTAACAAGAAGTTGTAGGTTCAAGTTTGGGATACACTCTCAGTATATAGATGTATTGGAAGTTGATGTAATTCCACTTGATGCATTTTATGTTGTTTTTGGGAGTCCTTACTTGTAGATCATGTATTTCATATTCAAGAGAAGGAGAACTGATATAGATGGGTCAAGGATGGAATCAATTACAACATCCAGGAACACCAGTAAGATGAACATTGTTATGGTAAGTGATAACCAAGAAAAAAGACTAATTCAAGTAAATCATAATCAATTTTGTTTACTTTTGTTGAAAGATAAACAAGATGGGGTGGAAATTTCATATGTTTCTAACCAAGGGATGAAGGATTTGGATAGTATTATTTAGTCTTTTTAGGAAGTATTTCAAACTCCCAACGAGTTACCACCAAAATAGGAGGTAGAGCATGAGATTCAGCTCTTTCTAAAGTCCCCTCTACCAAACATCGGGTTGTATAGGAAATCCTTATTGGAGAGTACAAAGGTAAAGAAACAACTCCAAGAGCTATTAGACCAAGGGGTAATATGCCCAAGCACCTCACCATGCAGTTTTCCTATTGTGATGGTGTTGAAGAAGGATGGTTCTTGGAGAATGTGCATCAACTACCATGCCTTGAACAAGATCACCATAAAGAATAGATATCTACTCCCACACATAGATGACCTATTAGACATGCTTCAACATGCAAAGTTATTCACAAAGTTGGATCTCAAGTTGGGTTATCACCAAGTCAGGATGAAGGAGGAGGATATATGGAAGATTTCCTTCAAGACAAAACAAGGTTTGTATCAGTGGTTAGTACCTCCATTTGGTTTATGCAATACACCCACTACATTTATGAGATTGATGAATGGTGTATTGTGGGAATTCATAGATTCATGTGTCATTGTATATCTAGATGATATTATTATTTTTAGTGCCACATGGGAGGAACATCTAACACATTTGCAGCAAGCCTTGCAAGTTCTTAGGGAGAAAAAACTACTATCCAATATGAAGAAGTGTGAATTTTATAAACAATCACTTGTGTATCTTGGACACGTGGTTGGGTGGAGAGATATGAGTGGATCTCGAAGAAGGTGGAATCCATCACCAAGCGGCCATCACCAATGGGGGCCACAAAGACTAGAAGTTTTGTGGAAGCGAGAAACTACATGTGGAAGTTCATTCTGCGCTTCTTCGCTATTGAAACACCTCTACACACATCAACCATAAAGAGAAAGGGTTTTGACTTGGGTAAGGAACAAAATAAGGATTTTGAATTGTTTAAATACAAGATTATTCATCCTCCAGTACTTTATCTTTCTAATTTACAACACCCCTTTGAAGTAGAGATAGATTTTAGTGACTATATTATGGGAGCATTGTTAATACAGAGAGGTAAGCCAAGTATGTTATCACTCGTAAACTTTCACTTTAGCAATTAGAATATATTTTGGTTATGATAAAGAGATGTATGAACTAGTTCAACCAATAAACAAATGGAAACATTATTTTTTGAGAAAATAAACTATTGTGCACAATGGCCACAAATCTCTCCAAGTATTTGTAAACACGGTCTAAATTAGAGGAGACAAGGCACTACAAGTAGATGGGGTTCCTTCAACAGTTCCATTTGGTGATCAAGTATAAGAAATATAGCAAAAATTTGGTGGCATACATGTTGTCTAGGCTACCCACACAAGAGAAAATATCTTGTTTGGCCACTATCTCTCATATTGAGCCCTTCACAAAGGAAGCTTATGAGGAGGCATATGCTCAAGAAAAATATTTTGGGGTAACATATCAGCAGTTACAGTCTCAAGGGGATGAAAGGATGGGTATTGAATATTGTTATCTCAAATATGGGATACTCTATTGATGGGGGAAGCTTTGTGTGCCAAAATAAGAAAGGATTTTGTTGATGAGGGAAGCACACACCTCAAAAGTAGAAGGACATTTTGATGTTGGAAAGACCATATCCCACTTTCAAAGGTATGTGTATTGGCCCAATATGCAAGAAGAATCTTCTAAATTCATAAGAGGATGTAAACTTTGTTGTATGAGAATTCCTAAAATCAGGAAGGAAGGTTTATATATGCCTTTATCGATCCCTACTCATCCTTATGAAGATATTTCTATGGAGTTTTTAGGAGGACTACCTAAGTCTAAACATGGCGATGATTATCTATGTGTTGTTTTATATAGATTCATTAATATGTGTGTTCTTATGGCATGTAAAAAGACAATAAAAGCATATAAGGTAGTTGAACTTTTATTTGCTAATGTATGGGTGCATTTTGGTTTTCCAAAGTCTATTGTTTCTAACATAAATTCTAGGTTCTTGGGGAAGTTTTTGAATACTTTATAAGAAAAGATGGAAACCAAGGTACAGAGGAGCAAAACCTTCTGTAGACACCAATTTTTGCGTAGCTCTTCTCCTTTACCTTTTTTTTCCCACTTCTATTGGGCTTACCCACTTGAATCCATTTTCCACAAAAATACATGTTCATTTAATTAATACATTTCCCACAAAAATACATGTTCATTTAATTAATCTTATTACTTAATTAATCCCCTTTCACATACTTAAACCCCATTATATGCTAAATTAACAATTATTCCAATTATGTCATATCATCGATCTCATGATTAAATAATCCAAAAACCACTCAAATCATGAACCGCACTCAATCAAACCAAATCCATATCAAATCCATAATTCCACCTACTGCCTTAAATAATGTCCCCCCCACTCACTTAATCAAGGTTACTTTATCCAAACTTGATTACTTGATAACCCCTAATCTAACCCCATTTATAGGATATAAATACACATCTTTCCCCGTCTTTTGAACAAAGGAAGGGTGATAGAAAATCTGTTGCATTATAGCTCTCCACTATTGTAGTCTCTATTTACCCCTAACTTTTCTTCAAACCCTAAGCAAGTTAGCATATCACCCAACGACTAGGAGCTCACCCAGGCGTGCGCAAGTGTCGAGACCCTCCTTTATCTAAGATTCATGAGAACTTTCTCCATTAATGAAGATATGTTTGCGAACATAAAAACTAGTTACGTTCATTCTTGCAATTCGGATCAAGAACTAGATCTAGGTTCAAGCGCACCTTATATGGAAGTAAACATGATCATATTACAAAATATCATAGATAAACCTAAGTAGAATCAAGAACACAAGGTTCAAATTCATAGACAATAAAGAAAACACATACATCAAGATCCATAACACAGATGTTTAGAATCACTCCATTATATTAATTCATCACATTATAGTAGCCAATAATACATTATGGATTCCATGGACGGAGATAATACAATAGTAGGAGTCTTAACATGCTCTTGATGATAGCTTCATCACAGAGCTTACAATCACATATCACACTCACATTCTATCCTATTTTCATACACCCTCTTCCCTATCTCGAATATATGCAAAAACCATACAAAAGAAAGACTAGAAATGAATCTCCTCTAGCTTGCCCATCATTACAAGAAAAGGCCTAAAGGAATCTTTCATGATCACTTAACCACTACCAAGAACATGCCAAATGTCATCTTTCCTTTACCCAATCGATTATCCTTAGCATATAGGTGTCAGCTATCTATAACTAACTCCACCTTTCCAACCCCGATCCATTCATGATAAGCTGTAATGATACCCAAGAATATTCCTTCCTTGAGTACGCAAGGATTCATATCTTAACCTTATCCATACCAAATATAGGCACCTTTCCATGTTCTCTCTAATATGAATTTGATCAAGGCTCAAAAGAAACTAAGACTCGAACCTTTCTTGCCTGGGTATAAGCCTTCACGCATCCCCAAAGGTTACTTCTACATGTACCTTCGCGCCCTTTTCTTATGCACCACAACCCTTCGCACCTTGGGTACTTGGTAATTTTAGGGGCTCAACATCACCCCACACTAGTTTGATTTCCACCCCGATAATCCTCCGCACTTCCTAAAGAAAACTTCAACCCAAAAATCTACGAAGGTAAAAATGTTGCATGGTTTAACCATTAAGCAACTAATCTGGAGGATTTGACGGGGAACTCCACATTTATTTCATTATTTAGCTTCCCCCATGCCTTCAATTCTACTAAATCCTTTCATGGCACCTCTCCTTTAATGTTGGGCACCCAGTGCGGGTAGTGACCTCCACTTTCCCCTTGAGATCATTGATGGCTACCAACAACTCCACCTAAATACCTTTGAACTCAACCATCCACTCGGTGATGGAGTCCCGAGTTCACCAATCCTGAATTCCATTTTCTCAAACTTTTTTTTTATCTTATCTTTTTGAGTTGTGGTATCAATGATGAACTATGCACACCTAGACTTATTAGTTGGGATCCTATTTTGAGGCCTTGAGGAAACTTCCTCATTTGTTAAACACTTGTCAATGATGGGCTCACACTTCCTGTTTGAAGCCCCTATCCGCAAATATGTTCACTTCCTTGAGTTGAGTAAGTAAATCCTCTAACTCAGTGATCCAGGGCTTCAAAAAAATTTGTTCTCTTTCTTCTCCTTGAGAGATCTGTAGTTATCGCTCCCCACACCATCCTTGATGTTTGTAAGTAACATCCCTACAAGGTCCTTGAGATACTCCATCTCATCCCCATAATCTATCTTATCCTGGCTCACCAAAGTGCGAAATTGTCCCAAAATGCTTTTAACGAGGGAAATAGATTGATCATAGGCCTCTTTGGTTCATACATGCTCACCTTTCATTCCTTGGCGCAATCTCTCTATCTCCTTTTATTTTCCTTCTTCTCTGTGACTAAGGTTCGAACAGGGGCCCCTACATCTAAGCTATGTCACACCACCTCCAAGGGCATCTTCTATTGAGCATTGTAATATTACTCATTTGTGAGGTGGCTAGGATCCACCACTTGGTATGTATCTCCTTCCTTCTTCTTCAGGTGAATGGTCTCGATCGCGTGATCGTTGACCTCAAATTATTTCTCTTCTGTATGACAGTACAGGTTCCAACTTGTCATCTTCCTCATTCTGATCACGCCCCCTTATTGATCCAAGATATCCCATATATGTAGTTTCTCTCGGGAAGGGTGGCCTGAAACATCGCGCACAATACCTTTGTGGGTCATCCATAACTTCCATATGGGGGACATGGGTGTCACTGTTTCCTTGTCGGCTTGCACTTTGAGCGCTTCTTCTTAGATCCATGAGTGAACCCCTTATCCTTAATTATGAAAAAGGATTATCCCTTAATTTCTTCCTCTAGATTGGTGTGCTATGTATGAGAAGACTCTCACGTTGGGATCTTCTCGGTTTCTTCCCGAAATGAGCCTTCTCCTTGGTGGGTGCATCAACTACCACCTTAGTGTTTTCCTCAACTCTTCTTATCTCTTGGCTTCAAGCTCGAGCCTCGAGTTCCTCCTTGAAATTCACGTTATCTTCCTCTGAGCTTGTTTCCATTTCTAAACTAACAACCTCATGTACCTTATGTTTCTTCCATCTGTCACCTCTCCTTTAGGTAACTCTCCTCCCTCACACCCCGCAAAGTATCCTCGTGCTTCTCGACTATGAATAACTTGTGCCCCCACTTCTATCTCGATGAGTATAGTATTTCCACTTAGGAGGTGTCCAACTTCTCCTCACTTTCTTCTCCTCCCACTACTACCTCCTTGCCTTCCTGAACCACTTTCATGGGTGGGACTGACACTTCTCATGGCTTGGGGAAGGGCAAGTCTCTAACATCCATCTCAAATCCTCCTTACGTCTTTGGGTGCAACTACACAAACACCCTCAAGATGTATCCCTTAATGGTAACATTGATTTGTGGGTGTAGATCTAATATTTTAGGCTCCAGGGTCTCCACATATGCCGGTCTCGAGTTGTATCTATAGGTTGCACGTAGGGTGTGGATATATATCCACCTTATCTACATCAAAGGTCAACAACTATGCATCCTTCAACCGGTTGATGGCACACTTAAGGTACTTAGCGGTGATTACAAATGGGAGTTTTCACCACGACCCCTTCTCTCCTTTGGCCATCACAAACCATGCCAGACTAAAATGTTGCATGACTGCAAACTGAACTTGGTCCCTAATAATCTTTAGAAGCTCATGTGGGATGCACCATTCATTTTCAAAAGTTGTGTGTAGTCTCTCATACCATTTGTTCATCCACACCTTGTACGCATTAGATATACTCTTGTCATAAGTGAATTTTTTGAATTGTATTTGTGAGGAGATGGGTGCACCGGTGGGTAAACCCACATGTTATCATCTGGTCCATCTGGGACACCAAGTTCCCAAAATATAATTATTAATAGAATGAACCCTAAGTTATCTTTGCTCTCCGAGATCGTTTTGCGAGTCATGCCTCTTCCATGATACTATCCACAATAAACTATACAAAATTGTAATGTAATTTTCTAAACTTGCAATAAGTTTGAGCTCCACTTCCCTACCTTATTAACTTACTGGGGATACTACATTTCGAATATACTACCACATGTTCTTCCTTTTCCACCATTGGTCTATTTATATGATCTTTCTTGGGTGATATCTCCTTTTTATGTCATTCTTCTGTGCCCTAGGTGCTTCCAACTTTTCCTTCATCTTCCCTAACTTGAAGACCTCTACACTTCTCTCTCACGCAACCCCATCCACGATCTGTTGTCTTCTTCCATGCTTGCTATACTACAAGATCATAAAATAGATTACACAATCTTACTAGTTCACAAAACGTACCTCGCTCTTCTTTGCAAAACCCTCATCACACTTCAAGTCGGGAGCACAAAAAATTCGCTAAGGCAAAGTAGTTGAAATGACTACCTTTACCCTCTATTTATACTTTTTAACACCTTAAACTTGCTCGACCATGTGTCTTAAGATATCTTTTAATAAAGAACTTTATTTCACTTAAATCTACTTTTGTGACTCCCCTTCACACATCATAGTTATAGCCTTATGGCACTCCAATACTACTTCAGATTACCACGGATCTTCTTCGTGCACATCACCATGTCGAAGTACATAACCTCAAGATATTTACCAAGTAGTTCCCCATGGTTTCACCTTCCTCTTGTTATAATGTGTGATCATTGTTTCTCTTTTGTGTGGTCTTTAAAATTTTCTAAACACACCTTTATAACCGCACAAATTCAAACACCTTATACTGACGTGCCACTCATTCTTTTACCTTAACCCTAATAGTGCTTCTTTCTCAAGGAATTTGTCACCATATCTAAACATATCTTCCAATCCATCCACCCCACACTAAATGTATGTGCGGTCCTCTGTGTATGGAATCAATTACAATGTAATTAGCTACTAGCACACCAACATGCAAGACAACACCTTTGAATAGAGAAGACAAAGAAAAAAGAATACAAAAGGAAACACACTGTAAAAGGGCGGTGCGTTAATGAAACCTAATCTAACTTGAAATAATGCCTTATTTACAAACACATAGAAGCCTTATTTATAGTAGGGATTCATCCTACTCCCATTGAAATAACCTGAAACCGGGTCCCATCCGGTGCTTTATGACGACACGCCTAAATCCAATATGAATCATATAATATACAGCCCCAACCAATGGAATTTGAGCTTCCTAGGATGGTGTAGAAACTTAGAATCATAAAGTAGAACCATCTTCCCAACCTCAAATTACTTATTCTTAATGTGATGATCATGTCATGCCTTTTTCGTGCCTTCTCAATCCTCTAACTCCATCTAGCAAGGGATCATCTTTCATCCAACTGCATTAACTTATAAATGAGCTCTTGAAATGCCTACCCGTTAGGCAATCCTCCTACGTGCGCAATACATAGAGAGGGTAGCATGAACTCTACCGACAAAAGAAATTATGTGCCAACCACCAATTGAAATGGTGTGAATTTGTTCAATCTTTTATAAGTTGTTCTATTCACCCATAGCACATTCGAGACTTTGTCATCCCAGTCCTGTCTCCCAACATCATAAATCTTGGTTAATGTGTGACTCAATATCTTGTTAAATGCCTCAGAAGTCCCATTAGTTTGAGGGTGATAAGGAGTAGTCTTGTGATGAGCCACCTTGACCTCGCCAATAAAATCGACAAACTCATTCAAAAATCATTACCCGGTCACTAGTCAAACTCGAGAGGGCACCCATACGTGTCGATTATATTTTCTCATAGGAATCTTGTTGTTCTGGATGCTTGCACGATCCCTCGTAGGTGATGCCTTCACCCACCATGTTATATAATCATTGAAGGTAATGATACACCATGAATGTTTCCTTCATGTGACATATGAAATATGGCCTAAAAGTCAATTGCCCATTTTCTCGAATGGATTCAACACTAGCTATTGGTATCAATGACATTTCATCACTTTTTCCTAGCTTACCAAGGCATTGGAAATGATCGTAGGCCTTACAATAATAAATACAATCTTGGTAAAGAGTTTCCCACCAAAGACCTTCAATAAAATCTTCTTACGCAGTGGAATTTCCTACATAGTTCCCTCTTCCAATTCCACCATGTGCTCCCTCCATGATTGCGGTGCGCTCATGTTCCAGTACACACCAACACAAGACCTCATCTCGGCCTAGCTTGTACATCTCTCCACTTATTAACATGTAGGGTATGGCACATGCGGTTAACTATTTCCTCTCTAAGGCATTCGTCCCCTACGGTGCCACACCCGTTACGAGAAAAAAACAATATCATGCAAGTCGGATGGTATGTGCTTTGCAATCTAAACAATTGTGCATCTAGAATTTTATCCTTAATGCTCTGCACATCCTCCCTAATTCAATCCTTGATAAATGGTCAGGCCCTAAATTACTCTTACCCAATTTTACAACAACCGTAAACTCAAACTCCTGAAACAATAGGACCCACCTACATATGCGCCCTTGCAAGATGAGTTTTTTCACCAAGTACTTTAATGCCATGTGGTCCGTATAAAAGATAAAAGGTGTAGTTAGAAAATACCACCAAAATTTGTGTAGCGCATAGATCATCGATAATGCCTTGCGCTCCATGGTAGTATAATTTTTTTCTGTTGGGGTTAGCTTCCAACTAGAAAAGAACAAGGGATGCTCAATAATTCCCTCTTCAAGTTATTCTAAGACTGCTCCAATCGACATCCCGGATGCATCGACATGACGTGAAAAGTTTATCAAAGAGGAAAGTGTAATATGGGCATAGTAATGATTTTATTCTTGATTGTGTCGAAAGCCATCTGTTGCACCTATCGCCGATGGAACATGCTCTTATGTTTTAGCAACTCCTCCAACGATGTGGTGATCTTGGTATACCCCTTAATAAATTTTTGATAATACCCCGTATGCCCGAATAATCCACGCCTTTGCGCTCTGGATGGTAGGTTCTTCCGATCATACAATACTTGAAAACTTTGGCGGGATCCACCAACAAGCGTTATTTACATATGATATGTCCCAATAGTGTGCCAAATGGATTAGCAAAAATACATTTCTTAATTTTGAGGGATATACTTAACTACCTGCATCTCTCAAACATCAACCTCATATTATTCTGATGGTCCTTCACTAATTCATACACCGTCCAATCATCCAGGTAGACTTGAAAAAAATTGTGGATGATGTCCTGAAATGCCTGAACCACAATGCATGAAAACACAATAGGTGCATTCTTCTATCCTAAGGTCATGAACGTAAAGGCAAAAATTCCTCATTCAGTGGCGAAAGTTATCTTTTCTTGGTTATCCTTTTTAATTTTAACCTGATGATATTATGAGAATCCATCTATGAAAGAATAGATCTTGCACTCAACTACTCCTTTAAGGATATCCATAGTGAAGGGGGTTGGAAAGGATCAATGACACACACCACATTCAAATCCTTTGCAATCGATGCAAATCTTTATCCTCCCATCCTTCTTAATGTTGAGGACCATCGGACTTATCCACTCGATTACTCAACAACCTTAATGATGCACGATGCGATCATCTTTTCAATCTCCTCCTTAACTTTGACATGCAGATTTGGATTCATTTGATAAGGCCTCTTTTGAATTGGGCATGCACCCTCCTTTAATTTGATCCACATTTATCCTAAAGAGTGGTGAACTCCTTTGAGTTCTTGGTACCCAAGTGGGAATAAATCCTGAAATTCATGCAATAGATCAATAATATTTGAAACCTCTATTTTCAACCAGTAATCTCCAATAGTAGATTCCTTAGGTTTCACCTCTAATCCAACGTTAACCTTCTTGGTTTTACAGGTTCATGGTAGGCACGCATTTTCTCATTGGCACTATCCATAACCTTGCACATACCAACAATATGGTTAACATCTAAGTTTTCTACCTCTTAACCATCTATCATGTAGACCAACTTTTCTTTCTCTTTTTCCATGTATGTGTGCTCAAGTTGTACCTCCTATGATTCTTCCTCATTGAAGCGCACCTCCAAACCATATTCACCCAACATTTCTAGTACTTTGTCCTCCGCCATGGCACTATCTCCTATAGTTAGGCATTTAACAACACCTGCAACGCATCATTCCGATGGCTTAGTACTTGATACTCAAAATTTTTAATAAGATCATTCGTAAACTCCTTCCAGTTTCCTATTTGATGGTGCAACCACTGAATGAATGTATCTTGCACATGCACAACCTTGTAAGGTGGAGTAAAGCTTATGCACCAATAGTGATGGAGCAAGGCTTCCATGCCTTCCATCAAGCCTTCCATCAAGCCTTCTCACATGTTGGACGTGATATGAGTCGAGTTACTTCCCATGATAATATTGTGTAGAAGTAGGTGCATTTCTTTGGAGAAACCTAGCAAAGAACATGATTCTCAATGGGTCACCCACAAACATGTTGTGGTCTTAAGAAAAGTATAGCTAAGCATACTTCTTGATAAATCTCACATCAACCTTTGGGTCTCCATTGCTCATAGGAAAACATCATGGTTGCATCCCCTAGTGTAACTCGAAAATTGTTTTCCTCCGGGTGTCAGTGAAGCGCGCCTTTGTTACTCTCATCACAAATCCTCTTAAGCGCCTTACGAATAACTCATGTGTCCGTGTGCCCAATTGTCACATACCACACTAGTTGTATCACTTATGGATTGAGCATCTTCCCCTTTGAATAACAACTTCTTTTGTTGGTTGCACAACCTCGGGGTCTCTAATAGTGTGCACATAGATTATGTCCAGGTCTTCTTCTCTCGAGGATTAGTATAGTTTGTTGACTTTCCATTTGTAAGAAGAATAATAAGACATTCCTCCTTGTTACGAAAAATTATATACCTCTTATTGAAACTTAAGTCGACATTGTTCTTATAATACAGGGGTGTGCAAGTAATGTTGGAAATTTGTTTGCCTCATCAAGCACCAAGACTTTGAAGTATACATTGAATTTCACCCCTTGGATAGTTATAAAGCAACATCCTTTAAAACACCAATGAGAATATCCTTTGTCTTGTTGTCCATATACAACACATTTTAAGATAGATATAATGGCAACCTTCCGATTTGATTCCATGCATCCAAGTTGAGAACATTAACTTCCTCGCTCATGTCGATCATGATATTACTTAGGAACCATCCATCAACAAATGTGTTTAAGGTAATCTCCTTATCATAGTCAAGACCATGAGGAGGCGATTACCATGAAGGACTGCCTCTCATGCTCTCCTCCGTTTCTTGGTACTTTTCCTCTCAGCCACTCTCTTAATAGAGGGATTATATTCTCTTGTCTCAGCATCTTGCATACCTCCCTGAATTCATCCAGATCCTTTTTTAGAGCCTCAATTCTCTTCTTCTGCTCTAAATGCTATGACTTCTCCTTTAGGCATTGGATCTCTCCTTGTATTCTTAGAATAACATCCATGGTTTCCTAATAAACTTCCTTCTGATGCGTAGGGTCTGGATACTTCCCATTCACCATTTCTTAACTTGTAACAAATGGTCTTTACTTTGGTATCTCCCTAGCATTTGTAGCCTCAACTCGTGTCGTCACTAGTATAGGTTCTAACTCTAACTCACGCGCCACCCTTGGCATCCACTATTGATCAACACACTTTACACTCACCATCCCAGTGCCCTTATCCTTCTACTACTTGAGCTCATATGCTCATATAACTCTAAAAATCTTCATATTTGTGCTTCTACCCACACCAAGATCACTACAAAAATCTAGACACTCACGCTTGTAATGTTCTATAGATCCACAATTATAACAAGTTCCATGAGGAAATTCACTTCTTCCTCCTCCGCGATTGCCACGGCCTCAAAATCCACCCCGAAAGCCTCTTTTGCAACCTCCTCCATCCATGCGCCCTTCATAGTGAAGACCATCATCCTTGGAACTAATTATGATGTTGGTGAGTGCACATGTATATCAATGGCATCATGTATACGGTATATTAATCTCTGATCCTTGGTGTCACGAGTAGTAAAGGTGCAAATTTTGCAATAACAGGACACATTCCTATGTATTTCACATTGTAGCAATGGACATATACTTGCATCATGATATTCATGGTAAATCTCACAGTCCCCACATGGCATGAACTAAACTTCTTTGGAAAATGTCCTTTGTATGACCCTCTACTTCACTGATTTGTACACCATAACCCCTTTGCAAGTCTCTTGAGCTAAGTTCACGAGACAATATTTCCAGCTTCCTTGCTATTGCAACAATTTGGGCTTATAGGAATGGAATAACTCCTATGTCAACATTTCCTACTACCTCAGCGCTGAGGAAACCTCCAAGGCCTTGCGCAGATCTGTGAAAGTCTTCTATGAAAGTGACCTTGACTATATGATCAGTCCTCTGACGAACCACTAATCATGTTGTCAAGGGTAAATTTCATAACAAAACTTAGATAGGAGATTCTTGAAACATGCGTCATACTCCTACATGCTCTCTGTCATTCCTTGTTGAATCTCATTCAATGCGATGATGATTTTCTATTCATACTCAAGTATGTGGAACTCCACCAAAAATGCATTATGTAGCGCTGTATAATCCACCATCATCACAGTGCGGATCATATTTACGGTACCAACTATGCATGTGCCCTTGTAACATGGTTGAAAACTAACTTTCTCTCCTATTTATGGTAGTGATTCCCTTCACACACAATAGTAACTCACACTTGTGTACATGTTCCACGACATCCTCAAATCCCTTGTAATTAGGTAAGTGGAGTGACATCTCATAAAACGCTTGTTGATGGTGTTATTGACCTTGTCCTCAGATTCAAAACCTTTATTCCCTCTGGTGTTGCCTCCACCACCAGATCCACTAGATTCATTAGCTCTTTTCCCTCTGGGTCCATTTGATCCTGCTCTATAGTAGGAAAGGGCCTAAAATAGTTGCGCCTGTGAATCCTATATCGCTCATTTGTGCTCTTATAGCCTATGATACCAAACCACTCCCATATGTGTTTCTCGCGCCACTTCCTGATGGGATACCCAAATCTTGTGAACCCACACCTTTCCCAAATTTCATACCAGATAGGATATCTCCGAATATAGGAAATGACTATCTGACCATAGATGTACCAAATTTTATACCTCCCAGGTGTCGCTCGACTACCAATACCAATACCAATTGGATTATCAAAACTTATCTTAGGAACTCGGAAAAATAAGCGCAAGGTTCTCGTTTCCATGTGGGTTAAGATGTGTTCCTACCGATTTCCTCATTTTTTCATATGATGATCTCACTCAGGAAGTCGAGGGGTTTCTATTCCGCTCTTTCTACTATGGGGTAGCTTAGACTTCTCGGGTTCCATTTCCTCGGTGCAAACTTCAAATCCTTTTTGCAACGTTTGCCTCCATGAATCCATCACTCCTGCTGACTTTGTGTTATCTTACTAACTCCATCTCCCAAGCTTCATTATATTTGATCCACCTCTCCTCTCTCTCCATTTCTGCAGCATGAGGTCCTCCATCCTTTACCACGTTAACTTCCATGCCCCATGCCTAGTAGGAGTTTAGTTAGAATGGGAAAGGCTTCCAAACTCAAAATAACCGGGATCTTGATAGCTAGTGGAATAACACATAAGAAAAATCCTCTAGGCTCCCTCGAGAACTCAAACTCAACAATATCTTGATAAGAATAAGTTAAGATTGCATACTTGAACGTGTAACTAGTCAACACACCTCTCTACTAGTGATCAACATCACAAGTCTAGGACATATGAACGTCCTGCAGCTGCTGATATTCCTTACAGGTTAAAAACAAGATCTATAGTACCAACTTTTCCTTGATTCATATCCTAATATCCATTCCTAAAAATGTATTGGGAATCGATAGAATAATGTATCATAGAGTTTGTGATATAGGTTCTCCTCCACCCATTTTCATGCATCAAACTCAGATCTAGTACTAAACCTATGAGAAAAATAATCCTTCATGATTTTAAGCTAGGTCTCGATGCTGTCCAAGGTCAGATGCTCCATCATCACACATCATTCTCACAACAGCTTCAAAATAGGTCCTTATAATGGAACCAAAATGTAGTCCTTTTTACCCCTAGCTTCTCTTCAAAACCTTAGCATACTTAGGAATATCACCACCCTGGCATTTGGGAGCTCACTGAGGCACGCATGGGTGCCAAGTCCCTCCTTTATTTGAGCCTCATGAGAACGTTCTTCATTAATGAAGAGGTGTTTACAGAAAGAGACTAGTTACATTCATTCTTGTAATTCAAAACAAGGACTAGATCTTGGTTAAGGCGCACCACATATGGAAGTAAACATGATCACATTACATCAATATCATAGATAAACCCTAAATAGTATCAAGAACATAAAGGTTCAAATTCATAGACAATAAAGAAAACACATACATCAATATCCATAAAAAAGAGGTTTAGAATCACTCCATTGTATTAATTCATCACATTACAGGAGCCGATAATAGATTAAGGATTCCATGGATGGAGATAATACAACATCAGAGCCTTAACATTCTCTTGATGATAGCTTCATCAAAGATTTTACAATCACGTATCAAACTCATGTTCTATCCTCTCTCCACACACCCTCTTCCCTATCTGAATATATGTAAAAACCATACAAAAGGAAGAATAGAAATGAATCTCCTCTAGCGGCCAATCATTACAAGAAAAGTCCTGAAGGAATCTTTCATGATCACGTAACCACTACCCAAGAACATGCCAAATGTCATCTTTCCTTTCCCCAATGGATTATCCTTAGCATAAATGTGCCAACTATCTATAACTAACTCCACCTTTGCAGCCTCTGGCTTAACCTTATCGAGAACAAATTTGGTCTCCTTTCCACATGCTCTCAGCGTGAATTTGATCAAGGACCAAAATTGACTAAGTCCCGAACCTTTCCTTCACAGGTGTAAGCCTTTGCTCATCCCGGAGGTTACTTCGCATGTACCTTCACACCTTGTTCCTATGTGCCTGACCCTTCACACCTCATTGTTACTTGGGTATTTTTAGGGGGTTAACAATATTGAAGCATCCCCCTTCATTTTAAACAAGTAAAAAGGATAACAATTGCTGATATTATAAATTTTCCCATATCATCCTCATATTGCACTTATGGCACCATAATGTCATCCACATGCCCTTGAAGTACCCTCGTCATCTAATTTACTTAGCATACTTTACTTATCTGCTTCTACATGCTATCTACGGTTCATCATTTATTTATATCTTTCTAGACATGGGGGTTGACATCCTCCAAGGGAGTTAACAACCTCTTGGAACCGGCATTGTCCAGGAAGCCCCGCATATATCTATCTAATCATATCTATTTCAGTTTTGCAGACATTATCATAGATCCATCTATTTGGTGCCCACAGATCTACATCCACATTTGAGGCTCCTTAATCCCTCCATATTTCAAGGTTTTTGGTGGCTTTTAGTATCGGTGCACTCACTTGCATGAGAACGAGGTTTCTATCAATATTATGCCATGTTCGGTGGGACTAGACCGAGATCTAGTCAATTTTGTTGCTTTACCCATCTTTTACAAGTGTCATAAGTATAGCATTTATTGTCATGATCATTGGAAATGAGACCGAATTTGGTCTCCTTTTTATGTGCTCTCTAATGTGACTTTGATCAAGGCTCAAAAGTGACTAAGTCCAAAACCTTTCCTTCTAGGTGCAAGCCTTTGCACATCCCCAAAGGTTACTTCCGCACATAGCTTCGCACCCTATTCCTATGTGCCACAATCCTTCATGCCTTTGGTACTTGGTATTTTTAGGGGCTTAACAATATCGAAGCACCCCCCCTTCATTTTGAACAAGTAAAAAAAGATAATGAATTTCTGATATTATAAATTTTCTCATATCATCCTCATACTGCTCTTATGATGCCACTTATGGCACCATAATGTTGTCCACATGCCCTTGAAGTACCCTCCTCATCAATTTACTTGGCATATTGTACTTTATGTACGCATGCTATCTATAGTTCATCATTTATTTATATCTTTCAAGACACGGGGGTTGACATCCACAAAGGGAGTAAACAACCTCTTAGAACATGCATTGTCTAGGAATCACTTGCATATATCTATCTAATCATATCTATTTCAGTTTCTGAGACATTATCATAGATCCATCTATTTTTGCCTTGAGATCTACATCCACATTTGAGGCTCCTTAAACCCTCCATATTTCAATGTTTGTGGTGGGTTTTAGTATTAGTGCACTCACCTACATGAGAATGAGGTTTCCTGTCGAACATTATGACACACACCGGTGGGACCAGACCCAAGATTTGGTCATTTTTTGTTGCTCTACTCATCTTTTATAGGTGTCATAAGTATATGTCATTAATTTTGAATCATAGCTCTCGTCAATTTAGATATCTCTTGCAAATATTTTGTTTTTCCGACTCACTTGTTTACAGGGTTTAAAGTTGTCTCCGCTAGTGTGGTGTCCTTCTTACATTTAGTGGTATATGTCATCTTGGAGGTAAGTTCTCTTCTAGTTTTTAGTCGGCTTGTTATTTGGTGGTTCACAGTTAGTATCAAGTTTATTTTTATTATTAAATAAATAATAATGATTGAGTAAATAATTAAAATTGAAAAAATATAAAATTATTGTCCTAAAACTACCCATCTCCCAACTCCTCCCTATCCAACTCGACTCCATACCCCTTTCATCCTACATCCTTGACTCGAGATACTACCCATACCCATCCTCACTCCCCTCAACACACTCACCATACCTACTCTCTACCCAACTCTCGACCCATCTACCCATGGACTCTATTTCACCCAACCCTCCACTTTGTCCCAAACTCACGTCACACCGACAAGCTCGACCAATTCCCCACCTAAGTCCTCCACATTATAAATCTTCACAAATCCCAAGCCCTTAATTCACATACCATGCCACTCCCTATCACCACATCCCCATAGCTCCTCGAGCTCTTTTGAGCTCTCAGACCGCTTAAGCCATGAATTTACATATGGAGAAAGTGAATATTCATGTAGACTCACAAAATTTCGATGCTTGATGCTTCCAACTATTTCTAGCTTAGTTTCAAATTCAAAGGTTTTGGATAGTGACTATAAAGTATCTTTATAGCAATCAAATTACAATTCTTTACAATGCATTTATAAATAGTGCTCGTAGCACCATAGCCTATTATATATTTCTCATTTATATTTTTGTTGATTCTCATTATCTCATTGTACATGTGAAGATCCATGTCCATGTGTAGTATGACCAACCTTGGAGAACCTAAGTGTAAAAAAGAGATGTGTGTTGTCACCTTAAAATTCCCCTCTTGTGAAAGATGAATTTATGGTCCAAAGTGTTGGTACTTAGTTTTTAATCCCACTAGTTCCATTTAAAATTCCTCAGTCTGTGCATTTTGAAACATTTTTCTATCTCCTTTCATGGATGCATGGAATTTATCAATATTTTTCTATGGCTGTGGACCACGTTGAGCCTTGTATTCCTTGCATTTATCTTTCTACAGGAAAAATCTTTGATTCGGGCGCGAATGGTGGCATTTTCCCCTTCTTTGCATTTTTCTATGGGCGTATTTTCCTTGTCAATTTTCCCAAACATCCATGGGTATGTGGACATATCTAATTGGATGCGGCAGGACTTGTTATTTTTGGTTATTTTCGCAAAGTGTCAAATTGTCCCGAGGCCCCACTCATGCCAAGGGATTAAAAGTGGGGAGGCGGAGCATTGGGGCAATTTTGGAATTTTGTTTCATTTCCAAAAGGGTTAAAATTTATAAAATGATACATGACTTCGTTGGGGTCTTAAAGCTCGCATTGAAAAGTCAAAGAGAGGCGGGTGGGAGGAGAACTTTGATTTTTTAGATTTTCTTTGAAAAGAGTTAAAAATTTAAAAGTGAGCCACAACTCCGTCCCCACTCAAGTAAAGCCATGTGTCAAGCCCATATCAAAAGTGGTTGGGTGGGCCAAAATGTTCCGAAGTGCCATTTCTCTAAAAAAGCGCAAAACATAAAAGTTTTCCCAGTCCGCTTGACTAAATATCTCCCACGTGGATGGCTCAAATTCAAATTTTACAAAATTAGGATGAATGGCTATGATATGATGCATCTGGTTTTCCACCAAGCATGGAAATGACCGAGGCATTAGAGAAGTTTAGACATTAGTTTCTTGAATCAGTTTCATCATTTTTGTAACCAAATGTAAGCTGGTTTTGAAGCTATTTAGTGGGTTCTCAAGGAAATTATTGTGGTGGGATCACGGGACTCTGTAGATGCAATATATTCAAAAGTAATCAATACAGAAGTTTTTTCCTTTCTTCCTCTGCTATTCCTTCTTTCCTTGTTCGAATCTACGAATCATCCATATTTACATGCTAAGAAATTTTGTGTTCTTGTTAATATGATTTCGGGAACTTTGTGTTTGTGAAATTATATCTGTTATAAACACAAATGATTCCATTCTACATCTCCCTTGCTGAATATATATAAGGTTATACTCTACTATCTATATTTCCTGAAAGTATTGTTATGTTCTTCCTCTCTCATCTCCTTAGTTCTTCCATTCTTTTGTATTGATAATATTTTGGGCATAAAACGTTTCAAAGTATTAGGAATCCACACTTTGAAAGTTGTACATTTTTATATAATTTTTGTTTCTTTCTTTCAATAAGGGAACCTCTCCCATTAAGGAGGATGTCCCATTATTGTGGTTTGTTAAAGTACAATTTTAAAACCTATGACTTTTGGTGACTCCACTGGGGATTTTGTTTCAAACATATCCCTTTCTAAAAGAACAACTTCAAGATCATTTTTGATCAGCGAATCTAAGATATACTCATAGTAAAAGGCTCTCGAAATAGAACATTCCCATTTTCAACTTACGGAGCAAAAAAATTCTCTCTTCTTCAGTGAGAAGGAATATAAGAACTCGTTCTACAAGCATATCTCTTGTTAAAGATATAAATTCCAAGAATAACATTCCTTAAGAACAACTCGAGTCCTAATCTTTGTGCTTTGATAATTTTTGGTGTTTTAGTTCCCCTTCACCCAATTTTTTCAAAGATGGCAAGCCCTTTGCCTTGGAGACAATAGGTTCACCTCTTTCTCTTCCTCATCCATTTCATGAGTTACTAGGGGTAACGAGGAAAATTTTTCTGAATTAGGGGTGATGGGAAGATTCATCAAATGAACACATTGCAACCTTCATTATTGCATGTGGGATTATTGGGGTTGAACATGAAGATGTCTCTGTCGGGATTTTTGTGGAGACATTGTAGGAAAATGTTGCTGATTGGTTTTATCATCTTCATGTTGGGTCGATCACTAATTATAAAATCATGACAAATCGGTTTGAGCAATGTTTCAAACCTTTGAAGATGTGCATGCTCTATTAGCTCAAATATCTCATATCAAGAAGGAACCATTCGAGACCATGAGAGAATTTTTGGCCAAATTCAACAAGATCATTCATAAAATTCCACAGAACACTCGGCCTGTAGATCAAATCCAAAAATGCTTCTTCCTCAATGCTTATTTACGAAGTAAGCTATGCACTAAGGAGATCTTACTTGCTGACTCTAGATGCTTTGATCATCATTTGGCTATCGGTGTTGAAAATTATTTAATCATGTATGGTAAACATAAAATAGAATCCTCCAAATCTAAAGCATATTCTTCTTCCTCTTCTCCTGAAGCCAATTACGATCAATTAGTACAAAATCTTGCAAATGATCTCATTCTTTATCAAGAAACAATTAGCTCAAGCATACTCCTTACCAAGATATTCCAAGGAAGAATTTTCATCCCAGGCTATTTACCTTCTTCTCGGACCAGATTGGCTATTGAAGGCCCACCCATCAAGGTTCCATTCAATGCTGACTTGTGAAGTTCAAGAACCTAATGATGAGGAGTTTAATGAACTCTATGAAGAACCAAAAGAAGAGGTTGATGAAGAATTGGAGGAACTTGGTGGATCGCATGAGTTTATTTCCTCACCCTTTGAAGGTATGGATGATGAAGATGAATTTGATGAAAGAGTGGAAGATATGAATAGTGATTCATATGTTTTCATGACTCGGGATCAAGTGAACATAAAAGAAAAAGTGGTGCGACTGCGAAGAAATCAAAGAGTATCCTATAACTATTCTAGTGGTTGCAATAAGAGGAGCTCCTATTCCCACTTCCTCCACACAAAAGGTGAGTAATGCTAATGCGCCTCCTTCTACCTTTGTTTCCAAAACTTCTTTTCCTTCAATTCCTAAATTTGATAAATCAAAAGTTTCTCCTGTTCCTAGTAGTTATGCCCCATCCACCTTTGGGTCTTTTGATATCATTGATCACCTCAAAAATACCAAAATCCAAATTTCAAAGGCTGAGTTTTACCAAACCCATCCAAAATCCTTTTCTAAAATGGTAAACTTTGTCAATTACAAACCCAAAGCTTCATCTTATACTTCTAAAGGTATTTTTCCCACTCCCTCTTCCTCACCTCAACCAATCCTTGTGGCTGTAGTAACTTCCCCTAATGAGAAAATTAAACCATTTTATGTGGCTCTTCTCATATCTAGCCATAAAGTCAGTAACTATGTCATAAACTCAAGAGCATCGGACAATGTAATGCCTGCCAAAGTAGCTCATGCTTTGGGCTTGACTCTAACACATTCCTTTGGTTCCTGTTATTCCATGGAGATTAGAGAAGTTCCTTTGGTTGGGAGTATTAAAGATGCACAAGTAGATTCTACTGCTTTGCTAGAGAGAAGGGTCTTAGCCACTATTTTGGTAGTTGATATTCCTCCCTCATATGGTATGTTCTTTGAGTAGGAATTTTTTAAGGATGTAGGAGGTGAAATTTAGATGGATTCATTGTACACTTTGATCCCGGTCAATGGAAAAATGAAGAAACTACTACGAGAAATAGACAAAAGGCGATGATCCAAAAGTATAGATAATCTATGAAGATATAGAGCATGGTAACTACATGATCATGTCACAAGATGAGGCAAAACCTCCTAAGGAAGTGATTCATGATCCTAATAGCATTTGGGATTTAGAATTTGATGGAAGTTGTTCTTGATTAGTTCTAGATTTGGAGTGGTGTTGATCACTCCAGGAAGGGAAGATTCATCCTTTTTCATTCAATCTTTGTTTTGAAAATACAAACAATCTGACTGAATATGAGGCACTCATACTTGGATTGTGTTATGATCCTCATGTGCAGATTTCACTAACACCTTGAGGTTTTGGTGTAGTGTGATTCATTACATTTGGTATCGAGTGACCACACGTGTTTGGATCCCACTCACTTGGTTACATCATGTAGTCGAGGCCCGTTGGGCGCCTAAAGCGTCGGCGAAGTAGAGCTCATACGTATGGGATTGCGGGCACAAACCCAACCTGATTTGGGCTCTACGAAATTTTGGTGGGATGTTATGATCCTTATGTGTGGATTTCACTAACACCTCGAGGTTTTTGTGTAACATTTTTTAACAGATTGAACATGGCAAAATAAATGGGAGTGAAGAATCTTTTTGGTCTTGGTGATGCAGAGTTTATTGTGAAATACGTAAGGGATATTTACCAAGTCAAGAACAAGACATTGAAGCATTATAGAAATCTTGTCTAGGATTCCATTGAGTTTCTTTATGATTTCTCCATTAAATTTGTGCCAGGAGAAAGGAACACTAGAGCTGATTATCTAGCTATCTCGGGATCTTTGCTAATTCCTCACCCACGTTTCTCTCGGGAGAAATTTACCATTGAAATGATTCATAGGCCTAGTGTACCAGATAATGCAAACAAATGGAAATTTTTCATTGATGATCAACACTTGCTCTCATTCTTAGACCTTAAGGACAACTTGACCAATTATATTTGAAGGAAGTGAGACTTTTCCTAGAGAGTGTGTATCCTCTAATGAAAGAGATATCAAGGAAGAGATGGACCAAGATGGATGCATCAAATTGAAAGGTAATAATATCCCTAAAGGGAAAGTGAGTTTCGAAGATTTGTTTGATAAGCATGATAGGTACATTAATTCTAAGGCTTCCTAAGGAGCTCGGTGATCTATTGAATGTGAAAAGGTTAATATTAGGAGTCTTTATGAACCCAATATGGTGAACATTGGAAAATGTTGCACTCGAGAAGAGAAGAAGAAAGAAGTAAATCTACTAAAAAGGTATGTTGATGTTCTTACCTATTTATATGATGATCTCAAGGATTTCCAGCCAAAGGAAATGCAACACTTTATCCCTACGAAACACGGGATCAAACCTTTCAAGAAGAAAAAAAGGAAATACAATCCCAAGGTTACTTGCACCATTTTTCAATAGATCCGGAGTTCTTGAAGGAAAGATTATTTTAGCTATACATCATTCAACATGGATTGCCAACATTGTGCTTGTCAGGAAGAAGAATGGTGAGATTCACATTTATGTGGATTTTAGGAATTTGAATCAGGCCTCTATAAAAGACAACTATCCTCTCCCCATGATGGATCAAGTTTTACAAGTTGTTACGGGTTATGAGACATTGTCATGCTTGATGGATTCTATGGGTACAATCAAGTGGAATTCGGTACCCTAGATCAACATAAAATATCTTTTACTAATCCTTGGGGCACCTTTTCCTACAAGAGAGCGCCTTTTGGTCTTATCAATGTTGGCATCACCTTTCGGAGGAAATGAACTTGGATTTTGGTAGTCTAAAGGGAAAGTGTATTGTTTTGTACCTTGATGATTTGAATATTTTCTCCAAAACAAGGGTAGATCACTTTGACATCTTGAAGTAAACCTCTATAAGTGCGAGAGAACATGGAGTTTCTCTCAATCCTAAAAAGTATATCTTTTGTGTTACTAAAGGAAAGTTTCTATGGCATATTGTCTCCAAAGAAGGAATAAAGATAGATCTAGAAAGAGTTCAAGAAATCTAGTAGATTCCTCTTCCCACAAGAAAAAAGGGTGTTCACTCTTTCTTTAGTAAGATAAAATTCCTGAGGAGATTCATTCCTGATTTTGCAGAACTGACTATGAGCATTGCTCACATGATGAAAAGAAAGAAAAAGTTTGGTTGGACTTCCAAAGGTAAATAAGCATTTGAAGGTATCAAGAAATCCATTTCTAAAATTCCCATCTTAGCATGTCTGATTTGGTAAGGATTTTATCATCTATTGTTATGCTTCTAGAGAAGTACCTTGGCTACTATGCTAACTCGAGAAAAATTCGAGAGGATCATGAACTTCCAATTGCATTCATGAGATATGTTATGAAAGCTCATGAATTGAAATGTACTATGATAGAGAAACATGATTTTGCAATGGTGAAAATCACAAACAGTTTCATTTTTACATTCTTAATTCTCACTCTGTTGTGCTTGTACCTAATATAACCATCAAGTCTATTATTACACAATAGGAGTTTGGAACTAAGAGAGGCAATTGGGTAGCAAAAGTCCAAGAATATGACCTTGATATCAAGCTAAATAAGCTAGTTTGAGGTAAAGACTTATGTGAGTTTATTTTGAAGGAGCTGATGCGGGAATTATCCAAAAAGTAGTTGATGTTCGTGTTGTCCTCTTCCTCAATTACAACAAATGAATGGTATGCTTTGATATTGCACATTTTATTACTTATGGAGAGTATCCATCCCACTTGAGTGCTAAGGAAAAGAGAGCTATTAAGCTAAGGTATGCACAATATGTATTATGGAAAATGATTTATTCAAGCGAGGCATAGATGGAAGATTCCTTAAATGTGTGAAAAAGAGCAACAAAAGAAGTTGTTTTCAACTTTTCATGATCAAGCTTGTGGAGGAATTTCTCTTCTCTTCACACTTTGCCCATAGAATCCTTCATGTTGGGTGTTATTGGCCTACATTATTCCTCTTACTCTTCATGCATAAATTAAATTTGAAATCTTAGTCTTCATTCTTCCTATTACAAAGGAAGTATTACACCCATATATGTAGGAGAGGTAGTTCCTATATTTAAGGAGAGAAAATCTCCATAACTATCTCCACACACAACTCGAAAATAACTCCATGTTATTTTACATGATATTTTGTTTTCTCACAAAACTAATATTGTTAATGAGTTGTTTACTCAATAACTCATAACAATATTTACTCACCCACTCATAATTATATTTACAATAATGTAATTAATTATTACAACACATATTATATTATCCTACATAGTATAATCACTCACATAATATTCTATGTTCACACTACAACATAGATATTCCTAACTTTCACCCCCTTAGTGTGAACATGGGGTAAGAGCTCTGGAAACATTGAAACTTTTCAAAGTAGCCGTTGCTACTGGATCTTGTTGTCTAGATCTTACTGCTAATGATCATCCTTATCGTATTAACATCTTCATCAGTGATCAACTTCCAACGAAGTACCTTTTGCAATGAAGTATGGCGAGTCGGAGGACCATATGACGGTTAGAGGGTAATACGTAGATACTTCTCCCCTATAAGCTGAGTCAAGTAGTTTTCTTCTTCCACACCAAATAGACACTCAAGAACTGTTGTTAGTCTATGTGAACACATTAAAATCAAAACATGAAAATAGTTTCACCCCCTTGTTTATAAACACACCACACAACTGAAATAGAACATCACCACATCTTTCTGTGACCCCATCATTGGTGAATGATGAGAGGATGTTGATTGTCCTCCTTCCTCCATTGCCTCCTTCCTCCAACAAGTGAACTATTTACCATAATAATTCCTCATCACTAGGACAAGAAATTTCCTCATCTTTAGAGTATTCATCCCAATCAGTTTCTTCTTCAACCAAAAGAGATTTTTGATCTATTTTGTCATCAAGTAGATATTTTTCCCTCTTTTTATAGTTCAAGGCTACATGTCCCGATTCATTACAGTAATAGCATTTCATTTTACCTTTAAAAGGGAAAGGTTTTGGTTTGAACTTTCCTTTCTTAGATGAAGTACTTGCTTTATTCTGTACATACATTACTTCTTCATATTCTTCATAATTACTCTGATCAAGTAATGTGGAGATTACTCCTTCTAATATATAGAATACATAATTGAATCAGGTACTTTAAAAAATTTATATAGAATACCTTTGAACCTCCAAGCAAGCCAAGACTTTGTATTAACAATTCAACATTATTGGAAATTGGAGAAAACTTTCAGTAGAAGAATTGATATGCTGAATTTGATAGCTGCATAGTGAAATATGTATTTCTTCAAAAATAAGAACTGGGTTCTGCTGAAATTTCTGTTGTCATTTTTTGACAAACACTTGGTTCTATGTACAAAATTATAGAAAAACCCAAATCTGGAAATGAAAAATAAAATCTATTCTTTGAGATGGATTTGATCAAGAAAACACTGAAATTTCCTACATCAGACTGCTTCAGTACCAAATGAAAATACTATATCAGAATTACATAAATTAAATTCAAAATCTTACTCTTCATTCTTGCTATTACAAAGGAAGTATTACACCCATATATATAGGAGAGGTAGTTCCTATATTTAAGGAGAGATAATCTCCATAAATATCTCCACACACAACTCCTAAAACAACTCCATGTTATTTTACGTGAGATTTTGTTTTCTCACAAAACTAATATTGTTAATGAGTTGTTTACTCAACAAATCATAACAATATTTACTCACCCACTCATAATTACATTTACAATAATGTAATTAATTATTACAACACATATTATATTATCCTACATAATATTTTATGTTCACACTACAACATAGATATTCTAACAGTCACTTCCCATTAAAATCCTTCGTGTTGGGCACTATTGGCCTAAATTGTTCGAGAGATGCATCATGAAATGGGTAGGTAAGTGTGAAGCCTATCATAATTTTATTGGAGACCTAAGTTGGCTACTTTACTACTAAAACCCATAATGTTTGATGAGTCTTTTCAACGATTCGGATTAGATTTCACTTTGGAACTCTTAATCCACCTTCCATTTTGGGAATACTCATGTGCTAGCTGATATAGATTAATTCAAAAAGTGGGTAGAGGCTATTCGGTCAAAAGCACTACTTCGAGGTGGTGTGTAATTTCATCAAAGAGAATATCTTGATAAGGTGTGGGGTACCAAATAAGATTGTGGTGATAATTCTTCCAATTTTTCTTCTTCGAGATGATGGATTTATGCTATGGTTATGGAATCTCCCTTGCTCATTCTTTTGACTACTATCCCTTAGGGAATGGACAAGAATAGTCAACAAATAAGAATTTGGAAACCATCACTCGGAAGCTTGTCAATGACTCTCGGAGGAATTGGTACAAGAAGCTCTATGATTCTCTGGGAAGATAGGATTACACCCAAAAGGGAAATTGGGATGTCTCCATTTCAAGTGGTGTATGGTATTTAAGCTCAGCTTCTAGTAATAGTTGAATTACCATCCTTGCACTTAATGCGAGGCTATTAAAGATTCAAGTTTTATTAGTTCCTTAGACAAGAGGATCATGTATCTCCGGAAAATTTGGATGAAGATAGGTTGCAAGTTTTGATAGAATCTTAGCTCATCATTGAAGGTGAAAGGTTTGTGTGATAAAAAGTCTAGATCCGAGGATTTTCAAGTGGGAGACATTTTTCTAATGTGGGACAAAATACATGAACCTCGAGGAATCCATAGTAAGTTTGATTCTCTTTGGCTTGGTCCTTTCAAAATCGGACACTTTCTTTAGAGAAAAGTCTTTCTACTTGGATTATATGGATGGATCTTCTCTCCCGAGTTCCTTATAGTGGGAAATATTTGAAGTTGTTCAAGTTCTAGATGACTAGGCAGTCATACGTATATTATGTATTGTGTTTTGTTTTTGGATTTCCCTATTTTGGTTTGTTTCCCTTCCATGTGTGTTGTCTTCTGTTTTGTGTTGCCTTCGACTCTATTTGCCCAATGGATAAGGCATTGGTCTACCTTCCTAGAGTTTTTCTTGGATTCTTGTCTTGCCTCGTTCCTTTTTCCAAGTCAAGTCATCCCTAGAAAGAGCCAGTTGTTGTCACCCTAAAATTCCCCTCTTGTGAAAGATGAATTTGTAGGTCCCAAGTGTTGGTACTCGGTTTTTAATCTGCCAGTTCCATTTAAAATTCCTCAGTCTGTGCATTTTGAAACATTTTTCTCTCTTTTCATGGATGTGTGGAATTTATAAATATTTTTGATTGTTGTGGATAGTGTCGAGCCTTGTATTCCTTGCATTTATCTTTCTGTAGGATTATTTTTTTATTCGAGTACACGAATGGTGGCATTTTCCCTTCTTTGCATTTTTCTACGGTGTATTTTCCTTGTCGTTTTGCCCCAACATCCACGGGTACGTGGACATCTCTAATTGGATGTGGTAGGACGGGTTCTTTTTATGAACTTGTCATTTTGGTTATTTTTGCAAAGTGTCAAATTGGCCCCACTGCCCCGTTCATGCCAAGGGATAAAGTCAAATGATGAGCCCGCATCAAAATTCAAAGCGAGGAGGTGGGTGTCAAGGTACTTTTGGAATTTTTGTTTTGTTTCAAAAGGGTTAAAAGTTACGAGTCTCTTTGGGGTCTTGAAGCCCGCATTGAAAAGTCAAAGCGGAGAGGCGGGTCGGTGGAGAACTTTGAGTTTTTAAGCTTTTCTTTGAAAAGACTTAAAAATGTAAAAGTGCCCGTGACTCGACCCCACTCAAGTAATGCCACGTTTTCAAGCTTTGTATCAAAAATGAATTGGTGGGGCCAAAATTTTCAAGTGACATTTCTCTAAAGAGCACAAAATAAAAAGTTTTCTTGAGGACCACTTCAACTAAATCTCTCCCACGTTGATGGATCAAATTCAAAGTTTGCAAAAGTAGGATGAATAATTGTGATATGATGTATACGGTTTTTCTTCCGGGAATGGAAATGATTGAGGCGTTAGAGAAATTGGACATCGAGTTTCTTGAATAAGTTTCATAATTTTTGTAACCAAATGTAACCATTTTTGGAAGCTATTTAGTGGGTTCTCTATGCCATTGTTCATGGTTGGATCCTGGTACTTTGTAGATGCAATAGATTTAAAAGTAATCAATACGAAGTTTTTCCCTTTCTTCCTCTGTTATTCCTTCTTTCCTTGTTCGAATTTACGAATCATCCATATTTTCATGCTAAGAAAATTTGTGTTCTTGTTAATATGATTTCGGGAACTTTGTGTATGTGAAATTATATCTATTATAAACGTGAATGATTCCATTTTGCATTTTCCTTTCTCAATAAGTATAAGGTTATACGTTGCTATCTATATTTCTTGAAAGTATTGTTATGTTCTTCCTCTCTCATCTCCTTAGTTCTTCCATTCTTTTGTATTGATAATCTTTTGGGCATAAAACATTTCAAAGTATTAGGAATCCACACTTTGAAAGTTATACATTTGTATATAAGTTTTCTTTGCTTGGTTTCAATAAGGGAACCTCTCCCATTAAAGAGGAGGGACTTGTTGTCCCCTGACTGTGGTTTGTTGAAGTATAATTTTAAAACCCAATAATGTGTCAATAAATAAATTCTGATAAGATATTGCCGTCAACCGACCCATCTCCATCCTCCACCCTACGCTGAGCTCCTAACTCCTCTTTCCCAACTTGCCACTCCTCCTCCATACTTAGCATCTCCTCCTCATCCTATCCTCTCTACACATTCCATGCACAAGATCAACATGGACCTCCATCTAGTAGGGGGATAAACTTATTTGTTTGCATTACCATACAGATATCTTATAGACCCTTCTTTGATTCGGTGGGGGTAATATTAGTTTTCCCCACATATATGGTTGGTCATAATGGAGGATACTTTAAAAAAGGCATAACCGACCTATTGACTTGTGGCTTGGGCCACATATTCCCTTTTTTTTTTTAGACTTATCGCCTATGTCAAGTTGTTTTTGTCATTGTCAATTTGTGAGTTTGTTATCGTCGAGTCATAGACCATGACATATATGTGAATCCTGTAAATGGTTAACTAATCCTGACCATAGTATATATAATATTATTGAATCGGTCTTTGTCACAAATAAAATGTTTCTCAACATAACTCAGAACAAACTAATTTCCCGTTAGAAATATTTTCTCTTTGATCCAATCATTCTTAATCGATTAAATTAAAATCAACATATTATATCCCTCATCAAAATATTTTTTGAGTTCTTCTCAGTATCTAATCCTTCTTCATAGATTACATTTATCTCATTGATCATTATTATTGTTGTTTACGACATGTTTCTCATTGTTTAGATAAACTTCATTAGTAATTTTCTCTTTAATTCATCAATAGTTCGATGTCCTTATATAATTTGTAATATGTTCCACGATTCATAATTTCTTTTATTGTTTATTTTGTCATTTGTCATTTCATAGTTTATTTCCTAGTTTAAAGTCTATCAATTAGTTTTCATATCCTAATTAATCTAATTGAAAATGAGCATTGACTTTCGATTTTGTTAATTAATTAGATTAATTTTACTTTTTGCGAGGACACTTTTTCTAAACAAAATACTAATGACATTTATACTATTTTTCTTAACTACATCAACTAATTACATTTATTTTCTTTTGCAGGTGAAATCTACAAACTCCAGGAAGTTGTAACCACAACATCACCTGTCAAATACGATTATTTTTAAACCATAAAAATGCTACAATTATCCTTTCACTGACCCCATCTGTGATCATGAATGGTGCAATTTTAGGGTATCAAGACGTTCATGGCCATGACCATCACCTTCACATACGCTATTATCACATATAATCAAATAATGGGGAAAATGATATACTTGTATTCCTCATTTTCCCTATATTCTCCATTACGCATTGTAATTTCCCTTTCTGTGTGTTTCCTCATCGAAATTTCACACTCGTTTTGGCTTAAAATAACCTATATTTTTGCATCATGTTGGTTGTGGAGCTTGATAGCGACAGGGGTTACAAGGGGGCTTGCCCCCTTGCAGGGTCCTAAGGGGATGGCCCCCCGGTGGGGGTTTGGGGGAAGCACCCCCCTAAGCCACATTTTATATGTATTTATACATTGTGAAATCTAAACCATTCCTTATTAGGCCACAGATCTAACAGGTGGTTTTCTATGTTTCCCTGAAATGATAAAAACCCTAATATATTTAAAGGGTCATTATGTATGAAGCTCATTGTATTAATCATAGCATTATGAGAAAGATTTTTGTTGGACTGAATAAAAGGATTAGCTATTTTTGATGGACATAGCCCATTTTGGGTGAACCACGTTAAATATGTGTCTCTATTTTATTGCATTCTTTTCTATTTTACGTTTTCTACATTATTCATTGCATGCTTGTTTATCTGTACAACTGGTATAATCCTAACACATCAACTTTGATCAAATAGCTTAAATAGGGGTTTAACCTTCTACATATCACATTACCACACACTATCTGAAACTTCACGAAAAATATCAACACATTGAAACATTCCTTTCACCTAATTCACATAATGGGTGCCCAACAGAAACCGTTTAAGACATTTCCCTAGCCAAAACTACTTGAAACCAGCCTTAGAATGTCATTCTCTAGGAACCTTCATTATCCACTTTTCTTTTCACATCTCATAATTAATCATGATGATAAAAAACTTGTTGCTTGATTTGTTTGTTAATAAGCTTCATAAAAAAATGTTTCTCTATTTCATGCATGTGGTCACTCTTTCTCAAGATAAAACAAAACAACAATCCACTCCATCTAGTGACATCCCTTCCCCTAATGATATCTCCCAAAAATATTCTAAACTTAAGACCATACCTTCCGTTAGCCAATGTCTGGTCTCCATGGTCTCGCCTCATGAGGACCATGTCATCCAAAATTGTCCCCCATCAATCTAAACTTCCGAGACCAACTACATCTCCGAATCGTTTAAAAAATCTTGGACCTCCTTCTAACCCCAATTAAGACTTCATACTTTGTAAATCCCCCACAATGTCTCAATCCTATCAGTCTACTAATTTGGTGAATCCTATTCCACCCACATCAGTTCATGTCAACTCTATTCCATCTGCTACCAGTATGCATGTTCAACAATCTCAACCTCTTAATACTTACATTCCTACCCACCATATACTCCAACCATATCAATCTCGTAACACTTATATCCCCACTTATCACTTACCATAATTTCAACAAACACATCATGTTCCCATTGCTCAAAATTAGCCTATGCAAAAATCTCAACCCATGACACATGTTAATCGTTATCAAACATTTTCTTACACACCCACACATCTGCAAGTTTATCAACCACCTTATCAAACAATTTCCTAAAGACCTGCACATAGGAAAATTAATCAACCACCTTATCAAATGATTCCCCAAACACTCACACATCCACAAATTAATCAACCGCCTTATCAAATAATTCACCAAAAACCTACACATCCACAAACTTATCCACAACTTAATACTTATCAAGTTACATTTCATGCCACACAATCAATCCAATCCCAACCTAACATCATGTCAAATGATCCTATTCACACTATGATGAATAGGCTATCTAGTCTAGAAGCCGCCACCATGGCACCTAAGGATACCTTATCCTACAAACAATTCCATAATGAAAAAATTCATCTATCGGTTCCTCTAAAACCTTACCTTGCTTTTTGGAAACTTCATGAGTTTATTAAGTGCAATAGCAAGGAATATCCCCAACAACATCTCCACACATTTAAGCATGCATGTTGTCTTATTACTCATGAGCAAGACCTATTTTTTCACACTTTCCCCATGTCCTTATTTGGTCCCACATTGGAATGGTACAATAGTATCTTGTAATATTCTATATTCTCCTTCACCCAACTTCCAAAACTATTTTTAAAACACTTTTTGATTAACATTTCATAGAAGATCACTATCGCTGACCTATATACCATCCGAAAGTTTGTCAACGAGTCAATCACAATTTTTTTTGCATGATGGCGTGGCATTATAAGAAAAGTATCCTTCTCTCTTATGCAAACCAAACTCATTGAACTCTTCTTGGGATCATGTGTGAAGCATATATCATCAACCTTACAAATCCAATCATTCTAAACCTTTGATGAAGCCTTCACCATGGCACACAAACTCGAAACCCATGTTATTGAGCAAGGTCATCTTAAACTAAGATCAACCAAACCTAAAATTGAATATACTAAACCATCCACAAAAAATGACACATTTAAAGGTGTGGCCAACTTCGTGGTTGTTAAGCCCTCATCTAAACCTAAATCTAGCATAGGGCCTCAACAACGAGCCCCTCAATCAAACACCAACTACACTCCCTTAATATAATGATATAGTTTGTATTTTAAAAGTTGATGTGGGTACACTCTATCCAACTTCCTCACATACGACCCGTGGACAACTTCCAACCCAAGCCTATTTGGTATCACAAAGCCCAATATTGTAAATATCATCGAGTAAAGGTCACAAAATTGAAGCTGTCATTCCTTCAAAGATCGTATCCAAAATTTATAAATCAAGGACATATCAAAATTGAAAGCTCCACCACTTCACCTCGAAAACCCCTTGATAGAATTATGCAACATTTTCCTAATCAACCACAAATGAATAAAGATACCTCCTTTATATCTCAATTATCGAATTCTTACACCATTGACACCGTCAATCAAGATCTCATCTCATCAAAAATTTGGCATGATCTTACCTTATACATTATGCCCGCTCCTTATTCAAAACCTATCGTATCAACACTATCACACCTATATCAAATTTTACTACTTTTCCTACACCTATACTTTCTCCTACCCTTACCACATCCACATTAACTTTGACTATAACATCTACTTCATCTACTTCGATCATGCCTCAATATATCACATCATATTCATCCTTAGCACATATTTTGACCCCGTTGATATACACACCTATCCCATCTGTTCCTTCACCCACATCTACATAAATCAAATATATTCATGCATCCACACCTACAACATCAACCATATTCACAAAAATATTGTTCTTACCCCTTGAGACATTTATGAAACAACCATTCTCGCCTACTTCTATACCCGATATTAATCCTAAATATATTTCATTACCTATCATATCTACTCCATCGGTTATCACATCCGCTTCATTGGGTTTGGCTACCTTATCTACATCCATTCCATCTTTACCCATTAGACCATCCTTAGATCCAATCCGAGTTCCTTCTTCCATATTGACCACACTAACTACCTTTACCCCATCCACATTGAATTTGACTATACATACCACTTCATCCACATCTATCATACCCAAACATGTCCTATTCGACCCCTTTACCACATCTATATCAAACATACCCATCACCAAATCACTTACATCTCCAAATATCCCAATTATGCCCACCTCCCTATCCATCCCAACTACTCCTATATCTACCATATCAACAAATCCACCTATCCCTACCTTGAAATCTTCATCACCTATACCTGTATCCTTACCCATGGCCACATCACCCATTTTATCCCAATACTCTTTATTTAATCCATCTATCACACCTTAGATCAACACAAGGGGGATCCGTTATCCCTCTACAAAATTAACTATTTACACCTTAGCCAATCCAAATATCACATAGACCTTATTAATCACATCATACAACCAATTATTTCTTCATCGATATCTTCCCCTACATTGCAATCTTTAGATCATCTCATTGAAATTATTATCATCCTTTCCAAAGGTAAATCTTCTCAATCAAAATCTACAACTCTTGATAAGCATCCCCAAATTTCTTTTGTGCATCCTCGTAAGAAGTCGGGTTTCCCTCTTTCTAGAAATCCAATTTTACAACATCTATTTTAGGGCCATTCCTTCATCTAACACACCTCATAACAATAAATCCCAATCCAAATAATCTAACCCTCCTCTCAAAATTTATTCATATTTTAAGACATCTAATTCACCCATCCAATCTACGTTCACTTCTTCCCCTAATTCCAAGATAAAATATTCTATCAAAACCCATAAGAGTTACCTTTCCCATGACATGTCGATTGGGTCCTACGTTGACATCCTTGATTTTTAATTCAAATATATACCATCACACTTCCTCCCATTAGATATTTTGATCCCATAGTCTAAAGCCATCGTGGTTCAATCCCAATTGCATTTGTGCTTATCATCATATCCCATGCCATAAAATTTAACATTGTAAGACCTTTCAAACAATCATCCAAAACCTTATTGAGAAATATGATTCCCTCATTCGGGGGAACATCCTTCTCCATCTACACCTAATCCAATTCGTATCCCATTCGTCAAGTTTCCCACTATTCCTTCATCCACATCATCCCTTAATATTTATCACGCACATGACGTTCCTCCTAAGGAACATCCTTCATTGTTCATCGTGTGATGCCGCAAAAAAAAGATGACGATCAAAGAACTTGCTTCCACAAACATATAACCCGATATTTAGACTAAATTAAAAAAAAAAAAAAAAATTATTTTACTTCCTTTCCGTGATTCAAGTCATGCATTCATTAGAGAAAATTTTGCTAAACGTCTTTATTTAGAATACATAAATACTATATATACGTTTAAAATCTCAAAACGAAATATATATACTACTCATTATATGCACAAGTATAAATTTTAATATTTTATCATATAAATCATGTTATTTTTAAGGAATATAAAATTTCAAAGGTATATTTAATCAACTAGATTTATATAATATAAGTTTAGCTAAAATACATATTTCCTAATTAATTATGAAGTTCCAAATCCATATTTTTATGTACTAAGAGTTTGAACATGGTTATAATATTGTATTCATTCAAAATTACTTTCTTTTAAGTAGGTTATTCATATTTTAAAAAAATGAACAAAAGGGACAAGAGTTTTACGGTGGGAAAAATCATTCAATTTTAGGTTTGAAAACAAGGTTGGGGTGGGTGGCTTTAATGGCCACCTGCCATAACATTAAACCCCCTCTCCTTGTGTGCTAAGCTACTCCAAACTCGGCCGCCTGTTTTTTTCATTTAATTCACTTGTATTTTGTGAATCTAATACTTTACACGGTTCACTTTCTTTGTTTATCTCTTTATCTGGCCGCGTGGATTCAATATGGTGGTTAAAGATGAAGCTACAGACTAGAGGAAAGGCGTGTTGACCCATTTTGTTCGGCCCTGGCCGCGTGAACAGGGAATGGTGGTTAGGCGAAGCTACAGGTGGGTGAAAATGGGCGTGTTACCTCCACTATCATTGGGTGCTACGAGGTGGGTTCATGGGAGAGAATCCACGGCCTCTGCCTGCAACAATAATCAGCCAGGAACAGTCAGGTCACAGTGGAAAACAACAGCCTTTTGAGCGCTTCCAACAAGCAGGTTATCCAACCCTGTTGTTACCTATTCAGTATCGAATGTAACTTCAAATCTGGGATTCGCCTTCAAGATATCTTTATCAAAATCGGTCAAGGGACAGTGAGAGTGTTACGAGGAGACCCGAATAAATTTATTACAATGATTTTCTATTGAGATCTTACCAGTTTTACGGTGGAGCTCGTGGAGGAGAATCTCTATATAGGCGGATCTGTTCCATATCAGAATATTCATGAAGCAGTTTTCTTTGCAAATTAGTGCGAAAAATTGTAAAACGCCTGTAGAGATTGCAACTGTACAGCTAATTGATTTTGATTTCCACACTTTCAAATGTTTTCTTTGCTAACGAATAAAATAGTCATTTGGATGTATAAGTAACCAAGATCTAAAGCATATATATCCATTAAATACTATTCCAAAGTTTTATTTTCCAAATATTTAAGTTTGTATATTTGTATCTATTTTAGTAGTAATGATTACTTTATTGTTTATAATTTATTCTTTTAGTTTTACACTTTTCTATATTTTCTTTCACGTGTATTATGTAGGAATGGATCTATACTAAGTATGCAAAGGAAAGGATTTTATACTATGTATGCAACCAAATACTTATAAACTATTTTTATTTATTTTACAAGAAGAGAGATTGCACTAATATTCCCACTTTTCAATACATCTCCTTTGAGTAACAAAATGGGATTTATATATATATATATATTTTTGTAAATTTCCCAACTTTCCTCAAGAGGGTTTCAACAATATTTCCATTAAGTTTTAGAGTAAGAACTACTAACATTTCAACAAGATCAACACATCCATAAGAGGTTCCAAGCCAAGTTAAAGGAGAATAAATAAATTGTCTTTCCTTGACTTCAATTACATCCACATTACAATCTTACTAATGAAGATCAATACAACTCTCCTTCAAAATCTTGTTACAACATTTTCCACTTAATGTGGGAACAAATTTACAATAATGGAAGCTAAAATACAAAGCAATATTACACTTTCTTCCACTCTAGGTGGGCAAATATACAAGGTAGTTTCACATTGTCATCAACAAGGCTCCAATGCTACAAACATCAACAATGTAGCTCCTCCAATAGTTTTCTTGATTCACAACCAAATAAGGGGAGAGGCAACGCTCTCCTCCCAACCAAGATACCCAATGGAGAAGAGAAGCCATCCTCTCCATTGCCCCTGAGCCCCAAACCACATTACAATGGGAGAAAATCCAACTCATGGCAACTACTAGCTTCCACATAACTTAACATAACATTTCACATTCATTCCAAAATCCTTCAAAAAAAAAGAATCAACAACTCAACAAGAGGGAAATCATCCAAACAACAAAGTCACAAGGCTTATCAAGAAAGCCATAAGAGTAAGACCTATGGGGAGGCACTTATGCCTCCCAATGGGAATGGGTGCCACCTAAAAGCCTCAATGCAAAATACAATACCCCTAACAACTCTTACGCCTCCCTCAAGTACCCTTATCCCTCCTCACTCTTATGCCTCCTCAACTCTTATGGCTCCCTCAAAGTAAAAACAAGAAGAAAATGCAAGCATTTCTCTTACAAGGTGGGCACCCAACCCAAACTCCCTCCTCAAGAAAATGATCTCTTATGCCTCCCTTAAATAAAACACCCCATAGTCTCCTCCCACTGCCAACTTAGGCATTCTACCCATTCCCAACAAGCATTTCAAATAACAACATTCAACACAACATAAACATACATTCATATAACAACAAAGAAACATAAAGCAAACAAAGGTGAAGCTCCTACCTTTCCATGGTAGAGCTTGCCCCAAGTATGAAGTCTCAATTCCCTCCAAAGGTCAAGCAAGCATCCACAAGCTCCAACAAAATTCCCACAAGTATCAACAAGCTCCAAAAATCCACAAACTCCTTCAAAATCCTCTCCTCTCCCAAAATACAAAAAAACTAAAAATGAAACTTCCAACCCCAAAACAAACAAGAGGATCAAATAAATAGAGAAAAGAGAGGGAGGGGTGATGTGGCTCCAAGTAGGATGCCACCTCATTTTCCCTCCACTCCACATCATTTGGTCAACCTCATATTCCAATGCACCATTAATAAGTGGTTGAAAGAAAGGCAAGCACCGACACACTCCAACTAAGCCCACTCCCCCAAAGGACAAAATTAAATTTTGAAAGAAAGCACAATTAATATTTTACCCTTTTATCCCCCAAAACACCTAAAAGACCCTAAATTTGGCCTTCAACCCATAGGTAGGGTTGGCATGGAGTTTTAAGAGGTGTGGGACAAGTTTGACTTGTCCCACAAGCTTTGAAATTTGGCCTCTAAGGCCAAATTCGAGTTTCCCATGTGGGGTAGAGTGTGCTACACTCAAAACTCAAACACACATCAATCCACACAAAATCCCAAGTAAATCAAGCCTAATAAATGAGCTCTCTTTGGTCATATCCTTTAATTAGTTTAGGACAAATTCAAATTAACTTAATTAAGACACTACAACCCATGGCTAAAAAAAAAGGGTAAACACCAATCCAAAGAATATGAATAATAACACAAGTAAAATTTCACTTACTAAGAGCAACACATACTAACATAATAGAAAGGGAAATTTAAAACAAAACAACACATGACCCCTAGGTCACAATTTTTCCCTAACCAAATAATTCTAACACACACACAATTACTTGTTGCCATGGTGACCTTAGCTGGATTCTTCTCGAATTCCGATGTGGTTGGTCTCCACTCCCCAATATTGTTGTGAATATAATATACCTGCAGAACAGAGAATACCTCCTTCGGCCTGTTGGCCGCATTAAAACATTCATGCCAAATATACAATATAATCTAAAATAAATGACACATGATTTACTATCATCTATGCAAGTATGATATCACTTACACTTTCTAGCACATTTCTATTCCACATTTCATTTATGTCAAAATGATCATCACATTAGTCCAATTATCAAGTTCTACTCAATATGATTAAACATATCACATGTCATAATTAAAGATAAATAACCATGTCAAAAGTATACAAATATCATCATCAAATGTCCACCAGTAGACCATATGCATCATATAAAGATCAAATCAATAACATTCCGATTGTCTACATGATATCTACTAGCATGCTAAATCAAGAAGCCATAATAAATCCATAAGTAATCGGTCTCGAAAACAACAAAACAAAAATGGTGTCGAAGGGAAGTGGGCACTACACATCGATACTATTTATCTTACCAATCACCATTGTGGTATCAACCATTTATCCAATCCTAATCCAAAAGCAGATCCTATCAAACTCCTTCAAAGCATCCACCAACTCATCCACACTCTAATATAATCTCCTCGTTAAGGGGACATTCTCACATCATCCTTAGCATCCCCGTGTAAATTCATCTCTTATACATCCATACAACCCTATTGATGTTGAGGGGATTCAATTTTTACATTGCCTTCTTTAATCTCATCGATCTTAGATCAAAATTAATCTTGTCCAAATCTTCATCTTTTTTAAAGCCCACTTTTTTGGCCATATTCGTCTCTCCCTTGAGGGAATATGTTTTTGTGTCCACCATTGTCGTACATGTCCCTTCCTTTGGGATTCCATATTTATTCCAAAGTCCACACTTGTGGCCATGCTTTTCAAATCCACCTTTGTTTCCATGTTTTTTTCTTGTTAGGGGACCATTTCTTTTCATCCTAAACCCACTTTTGTAGCCATTTTTTTCTTACAGGATTCATTTTATTTGCTTCCTCAATTTTGAAAGGAAACACATGGTTTCCATATTATCTATCTCGTGACATCTTATCCAATCTTTTATTCCATCCAAATCCACCATTGTGGCCATATTTGTCCCTCTCTTGGGGGACCATCTACTTGTCTCATTAGGGACGCATATTTTCACTTCCTTAAGGGTAGAACATAGATTTTTAAATCTTTTCTCATCTATCTTGTCATCCCATTAATATTTCATCACATTTTTAATGCGACTTTAATCATGACATTACTTGGAAAAAAATTTCTTCCCTTGTTGGTAAACTAGAGACTGAACCTCTTAATGCATTACACTTACGACCATTATATTGTTAGCACACTACAAGATAGCACTTAGTTTTATCTTTAGATCATCCCTCCAACATTATCCTCTTCCGTATATCATTGTATTGTTTTAGAACTATGTGGTCAACCATCACTTCCTAGATATAACCTTAAATATGGGCACCACGACTTTGTCCATAACATTGTTCTTATAGATAGGTTCTCCTTATTTTGGTGAGAACTCCGCGATCATTACATCCATCACCTTCTTATTTACCTATTAGAACCACCACTACTAGAACTAGGATCATTTATCCACATAGTTATCCACAAAATATTGGTTTTGTGAAAAATTGTGAATTCTCAACATTTTACAAAAAAAATATAAACATAATGTAGATATTCCACAATTATAAAAGTCAAATTTCAATTGTGGATTAAAACATTTTTGTGGATGAATCACATTTTCTCACAATGATTTGAAAAATAATATTTTTGAACTACAATATTGAATAATGGACACAAACCAATTATAATGTATCATAGTTTCAATTTTGCATACCATATCTAAGGTTTAAACAATAATTTTCAAAATTGTACGTAGGTGATTTTTATTACCAATAAATATAAAATGTATCTCTTATGCACCCTTCAAAAAACTTTTATCTAGTTGTTGATATCGACACTATATGATGTACATTTTAGGAATGAAAAATTACACCACTACAATTTATAAATTTTGTTAAAAATATTATTATTTGTAAATAATGTATACAAAAATATTAAAAATATTACTACAAATGCAACCCTTAATCTATAATTGTATCCATAACAAAATAAAAAAGTGATTTTTTAAAAAAATACTGTATAAAATGTAATTGTGTATGAAATATATGAAAAAATATAATCCTCTTTAAACAATATTAGTATGAAAAATCTACAATATTCTACACTTTTTAACATTTATATGAAATTAACAATAAAATAGTGAATTATTTGCACAACTTAAACTTAAGTTATAATAAACCACATTCTAAACATTAATGTGGATAACATATAAAAATTGATACCCTTCTACGCTATCATAAATTACAATGTAAATAATATATAAATTTAGTTGTTACTAATCTATATTTTATAGGAAAAACTATTTTTGATAGATTAGATATTTAAGAAATACATTAAATTACAAGTTAATATAGAAGTCTCCTTATCAAAAGAGTTTTTAAAAATGTATAATAAAAGTAATTACAACATAACTATAATTTTATTTATTTTTCTTTGAAATAAGTAAATTAATTTAGTATTTCTTCATCATTCGAATAATTAAAAAAACAATTAAAAATATAATATATCATCTATTAATTATTTTTGATGAAATATAAAATCTTTGAATGTTATTTTGAAGAATATAAAATTTTAATTTATTTTTTCATATAAATTTTTAACCTTTAAAGAATTGTAAGTTTTACATTTCAATTGTAAATTGTTTGAAACAATTGAAACGTAAAACTTACAATTCTTTAAATTAAAAATTGTTTGAAAAAATTGAAACGTAAAAATTACAATTCTTTAAATGTTAAAAATTTATATGAAAAACTAAATTAATCAATTAATTTACATTTAAATTAAAAATTTATATTCACTCTTAATTTTAATATATTTTATGAAAAAGGATGTTAATCTATTTATTATAACAAATATAAAAATATGTCAAATCTTATAAAAAGTTTAAATAATATTAAAATATAGTAACATTCACAATTAATGGAAAAACTAGAGGGAAGACCATAAAAATAATGTTGGTTATTGTTTTTGTCATTTAAAAATTAAATACATAATAAAGTGCCCGTAACTTTTTTAACTTGATGGAGAAGAAGTCTTTATATAATTTATGATATTTATTAGTAGGTATTCACATGAATCGTGGATATAAAGGGGAAATCATGTCTTTAATTTAACCCTAAATGTATGTGGGTGAATGGAATTTTTCTACCTTAAAAGATAACTACCAATAGATGTGTTACGGAAAAAAATACGGCTTAAATTCTGCAATCATAATGAAAGAGAAATCAAATCTTATAAATTCTAAATAGCATGGGAGAGTGCGTAGTGAAATCAACAGAAGGTTTTGGAAGGTATGAATTTCAATACAGTCCTTGAAAAGTAGTTTTTTATAATAAATATGTTTGATTGATTTTTGGGGATTTATTTTCATTTTAAATTTTTGGTTGTTTTTGCAGGTTGAAAAGAAAATAGAGATTTGGATATTTAGTTGGATCTCTTTTCAAGTATTGGTTTTATAAAAAAATAGTAAAAAGATGAATGTCCAGTTTTTTTAAATTACTGGTATTAATAATTTACTTTAAATATTGATCTTGAAATATAAAATTTTCTCATTGTATTCTGAACTCATGCAAAACGTGAATGAATAACATTTTAAAATTTTAATTCATATATATTTCTTACCTTACTTATTCTGTATATTCATGTTTCAGTTATAGGCCTTAATGCATATGTTTATTTTATACAATTTAACTATATTCAACATGGCTACCAAATCGTAACTGTTCAACCTTTTTTATTTTATTGTATTGTTGGCTAGATGAGATTTGAAAAAACATAAAAACATTTATTATTAAATCATTTTATAACTGCAAAAATTACAATTATTTGTTTTTAATTTATTATTAAATGATTTTAATTTATTATTAACTTATTTTAATTTATTATGAAAATGATTTGTTTTTAATTTATTATTAAATCATTTTATAATTGAAAAATTACAATTTTGTGATTAAAAAATAAAATTGTGGTTTTGATAATAAAATCTCCATCTATAAATTCTCCACAATTTATTTGTGAATGAAGAGTTTAAAATTGTGAATCCAATTTTGTGGACTCCACCCACAATTTTATTGTGGAAACACAAAAATGTGACAAAACACGTGACAATTCCACAATACCAGAATTGTTGTAGTTTCACATTTTTTTGTGAAACTACAACAATTATGGTATTGTGGAATTGTCACATGTTCTGTCACATTTTTGTGTTTCCACAATAAAATTGTGGGTGGAGTCCACAAAATAGGATTCACAATTTTAAACTTTCCATCCACAAATAAATTGTGGAGAATTTGTGGATACACAACCCATAGTCTTGTAGTGCACGTGAAGGGTCTAGGGGTGTCACTTATATAATCATCATCCCCTCCTAAGTGGTCTACCTAGCTATACCCAGCTCTTCCCCATCAAATAGAAAATCAAAATAAAAAGAAAGAAAGTCAAAGTTATGGATGCTCCTATCTCCTGTTATCTTATCCAAAAACACACTTATCCCTTAAAGGACAATTGTTCATAAAAAGCATATAATAAAAATAAGTTGATCCCATGAAGGACAACTATCATGTATATCTTATCATGCCATCTAAAAGTTAAAGTCAAAATTCCCAATGCATAAGAAAAATGTAGACCATACCCTGAAAGGATGGCTATTCTATTATATCATGGCAGGGAAGTCTTCCCACATTGATCACCCTTCTATATATCATAGCATCCTAAGAAAGCTTCCTGTGTCCATCAACTTTCTCATATACATTTCAGATTTCCTGCATTGATCAGTTTGCATCTTCCCTCTTCCCAAAGATGGGTCATAGTCATAGGAACAAATGCCTATGGAGAATCCTCTTCCCACATACAAGTTATATTTCAAACCCCTTTATTGAGTCGAAATTAGGTTTATGAGGTTATTGTATCCATTTTTCCCTCTTACTATTCTGGTATAACTACATGCCATTAGTTATGTGTTAACACATGTTATTGGCTGTAAGTGCAATGCCTTAAGTGGTTTCTTTTGTTGCCTACCTCCAATCCAGCTCAAGGCATAGTTTTCCCGTATCCTCCTTGCTACAATTATGTGTCTTTTTCTCATCAAGGTAACCGTTTATCAAGATTGCATTCTTCTATATCAAATTTCAAACCATAAATTCTATATCTATATGTTTATGTTTAAGGGTGACATATCTTACAATCATCCATAATTCCAAAAATTTCGTTAATATCTATGACTTCTCTCACTAATACACTTTTCATTTTGAGAATTCTACTTGATCTTTGTTGTAGTTTGCGAATCCTACTTGAGGATCCTTCTCAAGGTGAGTTCGTTATCCTACTTCTTATACCCCGTCATGATCAATAATTTATTTGATCCATTGCTCCTCCCTCCCCATTTCCACTCATCACCACTTATCCCTACATCATCCTTCTCATATTTTCATCCCCTTTCACCACTGTGTATCTTCCTTTCCTTTCCTCCCGACATTCCCTTTTCACTCTTCTTCTTTTTAGCTTGATAATCTTACTTAACCATCCATATAGTCGGGAATCTTAGTTAAGGTATTGTTGAGTTATGGAGCTCAATTAATTCAGATTAGCATGCTATATTAAACTTGCAGGAAAACACAGTAACTAGCATCAGTTATGGAGGGACCGACATTGGTCAGGTAAGGAGGAACCAACATCAGTTAGGGCTAACTGGCGTCGGTTACCTATGAGTGGGCATTTTATTTAACTCACGGGAATTAGATATAATTTTAACATTAAAGAAAGTCTATTGATTGTAATTGCATGGCTAAGTTCCCTAAGTTTTTATGTGCCTATATAATCATGAAAGCTAGGGTATATAAGTCTTTGTTAATGATTTTTATGAGAGGGAGAATTCTTGGAGAAGAAGGAGAAGCTTGAGAGAAAGAAAATATTGAACATCGTGTGGGTGTGGAAGATTGTAAATCTTCATTATATTTCTTGAAAGATTTATATAATAGATTGAATTGTTTCTTGGTGGATGTAGCCCACATTGGGTGAACCATGTTAAATCTGGTGTTGATTTATATATCTTGTTTTGTATAATTATTTCGGTAGAATATCCACTTTTATTGCATGTATGCTTAGATCGATATATATATATGTACAACCTTGTGCTAACCCAATAATCGGTATCAAAGCTTTGTTTGAGGGTTTTTGTGTTGAAAGATTTACTCATAGAGGATTCTCTGATAAAGTGGGAGCTACAACAATGGCAAAAGAAAAAAATACAAGGTAGAGAAGTTTTGACTGAAATTATCAATTATGGAAGATGCAAATTGAGGAGTATACGTATCAAAGATATTTGTACTTACTTGTTGGATGAAAATTCTAGACCTAAGAAGATGCTGATGAAGAATAGAATATTCTTGATGAAATGCTTTGGGATCTATAAGATTAAGCTTTGACAACATCTATGGATTTCAATATTATTAGAAGCGACTTCTACAATAGAGTTAATGAAATCTCTTGTTAATTTATATGAAAAACCTAGTGCTTCAAATAAATTTTATTTGATGAAGAAATTATTTAGTTCTAAGATTCGTGAAGGTGGATCTACATCTAGTCATTTGAATGATTTTCGATCTATTATAAATCGATTAAAATTAGTTGATGTTTTGTTTGATGATGAAGTGAATTTACTTTTATTCTTATGTTCTTTTCATGATAGTTAGGATAACTTGGTAATTGTTGTTAGTTATACAACATCTGCTAATAATAATTTGAAGTTTGATGATGTGGTAAGTATAATCTTGAATTAAGAAATTCGTAGGAAAAGTACATAGGAATCATCATTTGGGAATGCGTTGAATGTAGAAAGAAGAGGCAAGCGAAAGATAGATCCAAGAGTAAGAATAATCAGAAATAAAAGTAAAGGGATGGAAGATCTAAATCCATACGTATGGGAATTACCTATTGGAAATGTGGAAAGAAAGGACATGCACACAAAGATTGTTGGTCAAAGGATAAAGGGACCAACACCCAAGCAAAGGTAAAGATTCAAATAAAGAGGAAAATATTAGAGAAGAGGTAATGCAAGATTCTCTTATTATTTATTTAGATAATAGAATAGAATCGTGGGTTTTAGACTCAGGAGCTTCTTTCCATGCAACCCCTAATAAGGGTTATTTCAAAAACGATGTCAATGAAATTTTGGGAATGTTTGTTTGGGTGATGATGAACCTCGCAGTATTACTGGTAAAGGGGAAGTTCATCTAAAATTGTAGAATGGAAATACATGGGTATTGAAATATGTGAGGCATGTGCCAAGCCTCAAGAGAAATCTTATTTCTATAGGGCAACTAGGTGAAGTTGGTTGCATGGTTACATTCACAAGAGACTCTTGGAAAGTCACCAAGGGTTCTTTTGTTGTGGCAATAGGTAAGAAGGTAGGAACATTATATTTATCTACATGTGTTATTAATTCCTTTTCTATGTTATCTACTTCAAATTCAGATGCATGCATGTGGCATAATCGGTTGGGCCATATGAGTCAAAAAGGAATGTAGATCTTAAAGGTTAAGGGTAAGTTATCAGACTTGAAATATTTAGATCTTGATTTCTCTTAGCATTGTATCTTTGGAAAGCAAAAGAGAGTAAGATTTCTCAAAGTTTGGGCAACTAAGAAGGAGCAGAAATTGGAGCTTGTACACTCAAATGTGTGGGGACCATCCAGGTAGCTTCTCATGGAGGATCCCAGTATTATGTTACTTTCATTGATGAAGATACAAGAAAGGTATGGGTTTATTTTATTAAACATAAATATGATGTTTTTGAGACTTTTAAAAGATGGGAATCCCTTATTGAGAATGAATCAAATTCAAAGTTAAAGTGCCTTAGATATGATAATGGTGGTGAATATTATAGAATTTTTTTAATGATTATTGTTTAGTGAATGGAATACGTAGAGAAAGTAAAGTTCCAAGAACGCCACAAGAGAATGGTTTGTAGAAAGAATGAACAAGATAATCATGGAACGTCTAGAAGTATGAGGATACATGTTGAATTGGCCTTGCATTTTTGGGTAGAAGCGATTGATACATCGATTTATTTTATTAACCATGGGCATTCAAGTTCACTAGATGGAGGAATACTAGAGGAAGTTTGGACTAGAAAAGAGGTAAATCTTTATTTTCTTAAAGTTTTTGTTCAAAAACTTTTGTGCATATTGATAAGGAAAATAGGAAAAAGTTGGATGTAAAATCCAAGAGATGTACTTTCATTTTTATGGATTTGGTTTTGGATTCCATTTTTTTCATTTAGAGAATTCTAAAATTATTAGGAGTCGTGACATTGAATGAAATGAAAAGAGAATGTACAGGAATCAAATTTTGGTACCTAAGGATAAACTGGTTGAGAATTTTGTGAATGAAAATGAACTCTCAAATTTAAAAATAATCTTGTGAGGTTACACAAGAACCGATGTGTCGATTGACCCATGACCAACATTGGTCACCTGAACATGTATCGATTATAAAAGAGACAAATGAGCATTGGTTATCAAAACCATCATCAATTACATGTTTCGACATCGGTCACTTTGTTAGAATTGGAAAACAATGTCCAAGAGGTTCGAGAATGAGCCTCTGGTACTCCAAAATTCTGTGAGAAGGTCACAAAGGGTAAGTAAACCTCCAGAAAGATTTACACCTTCTCTATCTTATTTATTATTGACTGATAATGGTGAATCATAAATTTTTGAAGAAGTAATGTAGGATAAGACCCACGTGCAGTGGGAGCATGACATGGATGAGGAGATGGACTCCTTGGAACAAAACCAGACTTGGGATTTGATTAAGTTGTCGATAGGTAAGAGGACATTTGAGAACAAGTGGTTTTATAGCGTCATGGAAGAAGAGGGTGGATAGAAAAGATACAAGGCAATGCTTTTAGTAAAAGGATTCACAGAAAGTAGGTATTGACTTTGGTGAAATATTTTTCTGTTTTAAAAATGACTTCCATACGTATTGTGTTGAGTATAGTTGTAATACATGATTTGCATTTAGAGCAACTAGATGTGAAGATATATTTCTTTCATGGTGATTTAGATGAAGAGATTTATATGCAGCAACCACTTGTGTATGAAGTCAAAGGTAAGGATAAATTAGTGTGCGGAGTTGAAAAAGAGCCTATATGGGCTCAAGAAAGCTCAAGGAAATGGTACATGAGGTTTGATAGTTTCATGCATGAGCATGGTTATTTGATAAGTGAATCGACCATTGTGTTTATTTCAAGAAGCTTGAAAATGGGAGCTATATTATTTTGTTACTATATGTGGATGATATTCTTATTGCAAGATCTAGTATGCATGACATTGGTGAGCTTAAGGAAAATATAGCTCACACATTTGTTATGAAAGATTTAGGAGCTATAAAAATAATCCTTAGCATGCAAATACATAGAGACATGAAGAACAAGAAATTGTATTTGTCTCAGGAAGATTATATCAATAAGGTGTTGGAAAGGTTTAACATGCAAGATTAAAAACATGTAAGTACACCTATGGTAGGAAACTTCAAATTGAGCAAACATCTATTTCCTTCATCACATGAGGAGGTCAAATACATGACATGAGTACCATATGCTTCAGCATTTAGGAGTCTCATGTATGTTATGGTTTGTACCAGACCAAACATTGCATAGGAAATGGGAGTTGTGATTAGATTCATGTCTAATCCAGGTAAAGAGAATTGGAAAATAGTCTCATGGATACTCAGGTATTTGAGAGGGACATCTAGCATGCAATGATGCTATGGAGGTTAGGATATTTCTTTATGTGGCTATGTTTACTCGGATATGGTTGGAGATCCTGGATGGTAGAAGGAGCACTACTAGATATATTTTCACAATAGGTGGGATGAAAGTTAGTTGGATTTCAAGATTACAAAAGGTTTTGGTATTTTTCTACTACAAAGGAAGAGTATGTTGGAACTATATATGCTAGTGAAGAGATGATATGGATGAGCAGGTTCATGGAAGAGTTGGGAAAGGAGCAAGATGATTGAATTTTTTTAAGTGAAAGTTAGAGTGTAATTCATTTGGCAAAGAACTTAGTGTTTCATTCTACAATGAAACACATTCGGTTGAGGTATCACTTCATACGGCAAGTATTGGAGGATGGGCAGTTGAAAATGGATAAGATTCATACAAGTGAAAGCCCATGGATATGCTAACGAATCCATTAACAAAGATAAGTTGGAGTTACACTCCATTCTATTGGTCTTCAAGTTTGATACTTGAAGAGGAAGAAAACAAAGCTAAGGAAAAGATCCAAGAATGACACTATATAGGTATAGTGCAGTAATTTATCTCCAAGTGAGAGATGGTTGAGTTATGGAGATCAATTACTTTAGATTAGCATGTTATATTAAACTTGTAGGAAAGCATAGTAATAGGCATCAGTTATGGAGGGATCAACATTAGTTAAGGAGGGACCGGCATCGGTGAGGCAAGGGGAAACCAACATTAGTTAGGGCTAACTAGCGTTAGTTACTTGTGCATGGGTGTTTTATTTAACTGATGGGAATTAGATCTAATTTTAGCATTAAAGTATATCTATTGATTGTAATTACATGGCTAAGTTCCCTAAGTTTGTATGTGCCTATATAAGCATGAAAGGTAGGGTTTATAAGTGTGTGTTAATGATTATTGTGAGAATAATTGTGAGAGAGAGAATTATTGGAGAAGAAGGAGAAGCTTGAGAGAAAAAAGTACAGAACATCTAAGAGGTGTGGAAGATTGTAAATCTTCACTTTGTAAATCTTATGAAATCTTTGGATAATATATTGGATTTTTCTTGGTGGATGTAGCCCACACTAGGTGAACCACATTAAATTTGGTGTTGATTTATATCTCTTGTTTTGTATATTTCTTCTGGTAGAATATCCACTTTTATTGCATGTATTCTTAGATATGATATATTATCTGTACAACCTTGTGCTAACCCCAACAGGTATATCTTCTTCCTTAGATCCTCCCACTACAAAAACTCCTCCACCATCTTTTCTCTCATCAAACAACAATCACCACCACACACATCTTTCCACTTCACCTCTTCCACTTATCATTTTTGCATCATCACTCCCACCACATGGGCATCCCAATTAAGGATTTCCCTTACACTCTCCATTTACACTACACATTCCTCAATCCATTCATGTCACACTCATTTATTTCCTTGTTATCACCTACTTTCACCTCTTTTTCTACTCTGGCATACACCACTCACTCTTTTGTCATGCTTCCTAGAATCTACCTTCTTCTTGGTAATCTTACTTACACATTATTACAATATGGAAAATTCACTTGAGGGTTACCCTTAATCCATCTTGTCATGCCCTATTCCTATCTATCAATCACTTATTCTCATCATTCTTCTTCTTCTTCGGTTTGGAAATCTTATTTGACTGATTCCTACCATTTTTTCATGTATTGTTTCTTCATCTTTACCTCTTTCATCCTCATTGTTGCATCCTCTCCTTGCCTTATTCTTTGCACAAATCATTATCCCTCTTTTCTTTACTCTTTCCACTCCATCTTCTCAAATTCTCCCACATATATACCCCCATGCTTATCCGTCGTTGTTTTTGATATTCCCCTAACATTATTTCATCATCATGTCCATTTCTAAGCATTTATTCCCATGGTATTTTTTTCTTTTAGGATACCATAATGACCATCATCTATCACATTTTCCCTCGTAAGTGCCTATTCTACTACTTTTTTCTTGGCAAATTTCGATCATAATCTTCTTCCCATTTCTATGAATCACATTTTGTTCTACTTTCCTCTTCCAATATTTTCTAGTCAACATAACATCTTCCTTAAGACCTCTCATCAAAACTATTAACCCCCTCACCTAGGGAATATTACCTCATTATCCGTATACCAACTCACCTATTTGGCCACTATTCATGCCTTGTCTTTGGGGCATCATTATTTTCATCCTCGTCCCTTTTACAAAGGCATGATTTTTTTCTCGATTCCTTGCATATGAAGGATTTCACATATCTTTGCATTTATTTATGCATACTTTGGTGTCTTCCCATGACCCACTTTGGTCATCTCGGTTTACATCCATACCTGCGGTGATCTTCACCCAATCACTAGACCATATAACCTTTTCTCCCGTCAACATTGAGAACGTAATTTTTCTCTACCGATGTGATATTGGAGTCACCGCCATATTTTTCATTGTTATTGCGATCCTCTTTTCCTGGGGCATCTTGCCTTGGTTATGCATTTCATCCATCTTTTCATCACCCACCCGATCTTTACCATCTATCTCTGTCAAAATCGTGGTCGACATCCCTTAGCTCATCCATCCCAATTTTGAGGGGGAACACTCAATCAATAATATTTTCATCATTTTTGTCTCGCCGCTTGCCTAACAAAAACCACACATCAAAAAGGGGAAAATGTAGTCACTTGTTTTTAGTATAGCTCTTCTCCTTCACCACATGTTTTCCCACCTTTATTGGGATCCATTTCCCCCTCAATTTAAACAAATCCCATTTCCCACCAAAAATACATGTTCAATTAATTAATCTTACTACTTAATTAATCCCCTTTCACATACTTAAACCCCATTATATGGTAAATAATCAATTATTCCAATTAGGTCATATCATCCCATCTCATAATTAAATAATCCCAAAACCACTCAAATCATGAACCCCACTCAATAAAATTAAATCCATATAAAATCCATAAATCCACCTACTCCCTCAAATCATTTCCCCCCACTCAACCAGGTGTAGACACCAAATTTTGGTTACACTCCCTTGGTCCCCTTCAATCAATTAATGTAATATATTTAAACACATCATGACCCCTTCATCCCATATTAATATTTCATCCTCACATTAATAATTAATTTAATTAAGTTAAATTCATCATCACACCTCCACCTCATCATTACACCTCACCCTTGACCCATTCTAGGGAATTTAATTCACAATGATTGAGTCATCATTCTTAGCTTCTTTCGAGTCATCACTCCGAGTGTTGAGTCACAAATTGACCTAACTAATTAAGACTTCTTCCTAAACCTAATTGGACTTCTTCTATGACCTTAATACCTTTACTAACGATAATTCCACTTCCTAAGTGGAATTGTTATCACCAAATCAAGCACCCTTATGTTTCCATAAGTGCGTATACTTGAACTTACGGTGTGAATGGATAACATGGGTACTATCTCCAAGTTGTGGGACTTGCTACGAGATAGACCTCCAAAGAAAGCTAGTTCTTGCTCCTAAGCTACTTGCCACAATCCATGTGAATGCAGGGAAACTAACTATTCTAATCTAAATTTCTAAGGGACCAGGGAGAGAGAATGCATGAAATGAAATCCTACACTAAAGCAGTGATACACCAGAAAAGGAGGGTGTGAGAGTAGTCTTCAAATGCGTGAAATACAGAAGCAAAGTGCACACTAGAAGAGGTGATGACAGTTCTCCATAATCTAGCAAAACGCATTCACAACAATATTTCAAACATACACAATGATAATGGATCCCTGCATGAACATAATAATAGACACAATATTCTTGTAAAGAAGAGGTTGAAGGGGCAAGAAGAATGCAAGAAAACACAGCAGGGGAAGATACATCCACAAACTTATATTTTATTGCTTCCTGATATGCACAGTTCAATCGGTTACAAGGTAAGGGCCTGGATCACCATGCAAGAAGTTCAAAATAAGGGCCTATAACACATTGGCTTCAAAAGTAATTTTTCGATATTTGCTACTAAAACTACCTCCCTTTATAATGAGCCCAACACTCCAATTTATAGAAAAGATGAGAAGAGAGAGGGGGAAAAATGAAAATCCTGAAATCTGTCCTTCAACCACTTGTAAGAGACATTAAATGGAGTAAAATGATTTTATATTATTTGAAAAAGGCTCCCCATATCGTCCCAGGTGCTGCAGCAGAGAAATAATGATGACCATGCCTCTTAATTGCACTCCCAACCACCAAATAAAACACTGTTATGAACCCGGCCACGTTTTATAAAAAATATCCATCAATATCTCATAAAATATAGAATTTCTTGATTGATGTGCATTGGGCTTGGAGCCACAATTCCAATGGTACCAATTTTGTGTGATTTCATTGAGAAATGCAAAAGTTATGGCCTTCTGAGTGCGGGTAGCTATTTTGGGTCCTGGCAGGCGTTTTTGTCATTTGACGGGAATGAGCATTAACTAACAGGAGCCGAATATGTTTCTTTTAATTAAATATATATACCCTCATTAAAAATAATAAATCCATTTTTTATGGCGTAGAGGATGTCGTGCTCGTTCCAGAAAGTCCAATTTTGTGAAAATCAGAGCTCGGAGTCAAAAGTTATGGCCATTTGAAGTTTCACGGGTCAAACGTTGACTTTTCTCCTTTGCCTTCGGCCGCTTCGGCAAGCGCGTCCCTCACGTACCCTTGTCTTAACTGTCCTATGGAATGCCCGGGATAAATATCTCGAACCACCCGAAATGGATTGCTCGTCGGCAAGAATCGGGCCGATTCGCGTCCGCGTGTACTTTTGTCCCGCTTATCCCAAAACCGCAAAAAAAAACTTGACAATTTTCCCTACGCTCTCGGCCATTCGGATTTTCATGTCTCGCTCACGTCCCGATGTCCCAACTGTCCTGTGGACTTCGCCCGGGACAAAATGTCCGACTTAGCTGATTTTCTTTCTATTTCGCCCCTAAAGCATGGTACGATGAACCTCGATCGACTCCTGCACTTGTACAACCCGAACCCTTCAGACTCCAAAATGCTTTAAAACAGTTCTGCAACATTATTTTTGCATTTTTTCCAACTCGTTGGGATTTCTTCTTGGATGGGAGAGTTAGAATAAAGCCGTAGGGGACCCGAAAAACATGATTTTGGGCCTCGAATCAATCTACTTCTCGGGATGAATAATTGATGCATGATATCAAAATTACCTTGAGGGGTGAATTTTGGATAATAGGAAAGAATCAAAATCATGCCAAAAATAGTAAATATCTTCATATTTTTGGTAAACCTAGACTTTCCTACCTTAACCAACGTCGATTATCCCTTCGATCGATGGTCACCTAACCGACATCACTTACGTTATATACACTTTAACAACTCTTTACATGATTGCTCATTCACTAATTGGAGCCTAATTTCATTCAAGTGTGAATCTTCAAGCCCTCCTACATCCAGACAATGAACACACACAACTACAAAGTGCAAAACAATTAGCCGGTTATCCTTCCAAAGCATTGAAATACTAAAAAAGCACATAGGCCGTACTACCACAACACTTGACTCAAAAATTCTTCTTCTCGATCAACCATCAACCATCCCAACTCCAAATATTTTCTACACATAAAGTAAGTACTGTGATTTTAACCATTTTTGCTTATTCCTTTTGTAGATCTCTTGTTTTTTTCAAGTAGTTTATTTCCTTGGTCACCTATACATCACCTTATTTCCACCAACCCACTATTCTAAGCATTTTCACCATTCTAAACCTCCTTCTTAGTATCCATGAGTATTTTCATCCATATTACGGCCCAAACCACATTTCCCTCACTTTGTGTTTAATCAAAGAGAGCATAAAAGCCCCTTTTTTAATAATTTACTACATATTGCCCCTACCAACATCGGTTCCTAACCACCCACAAGACATTCACCCACCACCGCATGGTACAAACTAAACTTTAATGGAGCTTCAAAAGGTAATCCTAGGTATTCGGGAGGTGGTGGAGTGATCAGAGATCACAGAGGTAACGCTTTGTTGTCACTTTTTCCGGTAAGATGGGTAAGCAAACAAATCATTACTTGGAAGCTTTAACAGTGCTCTGGGGAATAAGGTGGGATAGAGATTGTAATATTTCTAATATTATAATTGAGGGGGATTTGTTGAACATTATTAAATTGTTAAATCAAAAGCAACCCCTAAGTTGTTATATTAGGGATTTCATTAATGAAGCTATTGAAATTTGTTAGTGTTTTGATAATTATACTATTATCCACACTATTGTGAAGGCAATAGAGTGGCTTGATAGTTTATCAAATATTGGTGTCAAAACAAATGTAAACATGGTTAAGAGGTGACCCTCTTCCAACCAAAGTACTAGATGACATCACTAAAGATATACATGATTTTGAACATAATCATTAATAGATACAAAGCAGGTGCCAAGGACGTGATTATTAATTTCAATGGTAAGTTTAATGATGTTTTTAAAAGTCTACACGCTTCAGAGGTCCCCAAAAGTAGAGATGGTATAGAGTCAAACGGAGTTAAAATTTTACCGTTGTGTAGAGTAGGAACAATACTGGAAAAATGGGGGGCCTCCATGTAAGACCAAACTCATTCACGATCCATTCTAGAAAAATGAAACAATTCTTTGGCATATCTACAAATGGGGGGTATTTCAAATCTCATTGAAAATATGCAGAGTTTTGACCAGGACATCTCGGTGAAATTCACAAATGGTTGGAGAAAACATACTGTTGAGTATGGAGAATTTAGGGTCGAGATCTCTGAGGAACTCATCACCCAGGTCACGGGGCTGAACTAGATGGAGCCAAGTTCTTCAACAAAAGAGTCGACCGTGAGGTTGAGGATAAAAAATTTCTCAAGGAAGGGGAGCACCTTGAGTTTGTCGTAGCTGGAATAAAAGTGGCCTCTATCCTTGAGCCCTTTGCTGAGATAGCGTGGATGATGGTTAGGTATGTCACACTTGAGGGAAGATATGGCACCATTCCCCTAAAGCATTTAATATTTCTCAATCATTTCTGTAGGAATCTAACCATCAATTTCCCACATTATTTATTGAATTCCTTAGAGAGGTCTATTTTATAAGTCCAGAATCATACCTGGACTGCACCCCTACACCTCCGATTCTCGCTCATCCACCACAACTATATCTCTTGATCTCGCCCTCGCCTACTCCCCGTTATTCTCCCTATCCTTGGAATAAAAAGGTCTGGACTCGCTTTACCTCTATAAAAAGATGAAAGGAAAATAGGCTAAGGTTTCCCCGCCTTCTTCACAAAGGATTTACGCGTAGCCATAGGGATATTGAACTTGCCAAGAACTTATTTCATATTAGTAAACCTGTTGAAGAATGCAGATATGTGGATCTTCTTACTTTGGGGTTGGAAAGCTTGAAGAGGAAATTAAAGACCTCAAAAATGCTCCTAAAAATTTAGAAAAAACAAAAGGAAAGAGGAAATTACAAAATTTTGAGGACAATGATACTACTTCTGAGATGTTTAAGAAGCTCCTTTCACTTGATGTCAGGCTAGGCAATGAAAAGATCCATCACGACTACATCATATCTACATTGAAAGATGTTTATAATTTTATGGAGCAGCATGTGAGAAGTGTTTGTAGCCTTAGTGGCATTCCTGATGACATCTAGGATTCTAATGAGACTCGTGACCTTGCCCTTGCTCAGGAGGACATGAATGATCCTTCACATGCCACGACCATTGTGCTATTCACCTCTCTTCAGAAAATTAAGGTCAAGATTGGCAAGGCGATAAATATTTTGCTGCCCAAGTGTCATTTAGTTCTTTGTGAAGTTGCTATTTTTGGAGGTTTTGCTGCTATTTTCTTGTTGGGATGCCCTGTTTTGGATCCCTCTTTGAAGTATTTTGGTCCTTTTGTTCTTCTTCGGATCTCAGTTTGGGTAGATCTTTTTGTACTCACTTTATTGATATATCTAGATTTTGAGCCTACATGTTTAAGGCGTTTATCCTTTCTTAGTTGGGTTTTCTCTTCTCGTATCTCCGGCTACTTTAGCCTTTTTGTAAGTTTAGGGTATAGTCCCTTTAAAAATATTTATCCTTGATAAAAAACATCAGTTCCCTAATCGACATCGGTTTAGACCCCTACCGATATTGGTCACTATACTAATATCATTCTCTATGTCATTTCACAATCTCAGCCCAATAGGATTTCCAATCACCCAAAATCAACCCATACTTTAACCAATCAACCCTGCACTTTATGAAACCTTTGACAAACCTGTTTGACCCTTAAAAACCCCGATTCTAACTAGATTTAGTGTTATTTTAATATTTAGCATAAAATATAGTGTATTGTGTGTATGATAAACCTAAATCATTACATTGTAATAGGACTTATTTATTTCAGTTTCTTATTCACATTGAATTGTATTAAACAAAGGATTGATAGCCATTCAAGGAAGCATCATGCTTTCAGATCTAGCCTTGCTAGGCATTCCTCTAACTCTTGCTATTTAATACTCTTTTAGTGGTCTTACTTTATATCTAAGTAGTCCTTCCTAGACAAAAAGGATTTCTCTATGATCATCTTGGATAAAGTCAGTAATGCATGCATTCAACCTTCAACCTACATATCACAGTATTCCTCCTTGACCATTACCTTATCTATTTTATCACATAACTTATTTGGTGAAACATTTTGGCATGCCTGATGGGACCCATTTGGGTTTATTTTCATTGTTCATTCCTAGGTAAATCATTGTGTGTCTATTTCCTTTTGAAAAACTCACATTAAATTTTCTCCCTGGAACATTCTTTTTCTCTCTTGGTCTCAGTGACACTTGTATTTTGGACTAAAAAGAACACTTCTTTCTATTTTGTATTGCATTAGTGAAAGACATACTCTTTCCTATTCATCATTGCTCTCATTGAATTTCATTGTGGATTTGGGTCTAAAATATTTGCATATCATTTCTAAGTGTTGCATATCTCGTATCTCATTTAAAAATTGTGGGCAACCTATATGCTGGAAGTCATGCCCAGCTGATGGTTGACAAATTGAACCATAGTGCACACTTTTTTCTCTACACCAAACCACTAAAAATAAATTACTCATTATCTTAAACAACATCCTACCCGAAGAATATTTCGGTGATCACATGATCAAGAGGTTGACAATGGGCTCCAAACTGGTTTCTCTGTCTAGTTATTATCTCAGAGAAAGGATATCCCTTGCCAAAACTTACCTAAAACTATCCTTAGTTGTTGGATTTTCATAGGGCACCTTTATCAAACCAAAAACTCTACTCTATTCACAAGTCAGTCTTAAATGGCATAAGCTGGAACATAAAATCCACCACATAGGATTTCATGTTTGTTAGTTTTTTCTTGATCTATGTTTTGAGGTGTGAGTTTTTTTTCATTATTCTCTCCCTTCACACTCCATAATCATAGTTGGTGTATTCTAACTCTTTTTGAGTGTGTTAGGGTCAATCATTGCCATACTTAGGTTTTTGGGTTGGTCTTTTATTTGATCTAAATCACCAAATTCACTTTTTTCCATCTTTTCACAAATTTCACAATGATCGGTGTCGGTCCACATGACCATCATCGGTTTACTCATCTAACCATCATTGGTTTCTAACCATTGTTGGTTTCCTGTTGTTTTGGTCATTTTAACCAAAGTAGCATTCATCACAGTTATGTTCTTTTGGGTTTCCTCAGTTACCTCACCATATCTCTGTGTCTTTGAAATCACTTTTGAAATCAAGATTTGCTTCATTTTCATCATTTATTCCACATTTACAAATCCTTTTATTTTCCAAGATGCAAAGTATTAGTCCTTTCATCGGCATCGGCATGGTTACCCTATCACCAAAAATGGCTACCCAACCATTGTCAGTTTCTTTGTTTTAATTTTTCAATTAAAATAACACTCAATTGTCACCTTCTAGAACCATTTTCTCCATTCTTTTGTACTCTTGTGTCATTATGGAGCTCAAATTACCAGGTCTACTATAAGTCACATGGTTTTGACTCGTAGCCAAGCCAATGCCTCGTGTTCCATGCTAGCCTTCAACCACTCCCTTCCTATCCCATCACCACCTTCCATTTTATCACCTATGGATCCCAATCAGCCTATTACCATCAATACGGTGATGAGGAGTTCACAAGACTCCTTGATCAAAACCCCGCTACTTTACAATATTATTTATCCCATTCATCCACTGGGATTCATTAGGGAAGCTTGTATATAACATGCCTATGTCCATTCCTCCTACCCTCGCACCCACTTATATCAACTACTACTAGCTTGGCCTTACCCTCTTCCACCTTACCACCTGTGGTGTCCCAACTTGACCCTACATCATCAATATCTATTGCACCTATGACATCTATCGCACCTTTGACGTCAGTTTCTCCTATGATGTCAACCATTCCTTTATCAATGCCTTGAGTGTAGGCCTATCTACACCTGCCACCTCTCATATACCTATTGCATCTAGCCACCCATGGTGTCGGCAACCCATACTCCCTTCCAAAACATTGTCCTCTCCATCCCATAGTCTCTTCCTCCAATTACTATAAGAGTCATTACATCCACTCCACCTACCTACACTTATCACCAACAACCCCTATTTCATCTATCACTTATTCAGGATACTTTCCACTGCATCTATTCCTCCCTCACAATTTTTGTACTTGGCACCACCACATACTGGGATGCCACCCATGTCATACCTTCATCATCTACCCCCTTATATACTGTAGGGGTGCCCAATCATCACAACCTACTAATGATCTTATCAAAATGATGATGGAAAAGATGCAGACATTGGAAGCATCGGTCTCTATGGCTCACGTAACTCTCTAACATATGATGAGATTTGTAATGAGCCCATTCACCCATCCATTCTAATTCATCCATACCCTACGCATTGGGAAATGCCTAAATTCAACCGATTTAACAGCAAAGAAGACCCACAAAAACACTTGTGGTCTTTTAAACATGGGTGTTATCTGATCGCTCATGATGATGCTTTTCTTGTGAACATTCCCAATGTCCTTGACAGACCTTATTGGATTGGTATAGTGCTCTACCTAGGCACTCCATTTTCTCATTCAACCAAGTAGCTCAAGCTTTCCTAGACCACTTTTCTATCAACATTATCAAGAAAGTCACCATGACCGACTTGTATTTGACACACCAATACGAAGATGAATCTATCATAGATTTTTTCACTTGTTGGCGTGAAGCCTAATCAACAACTCACTTTCAACTACCTCAAACCGAGTTAATAGATTTTTTCACTAGGGCTTGTGCTAGGCACATCTCACCAACTCTCCAAGTTCAAACCTTCCGCACGTTTGATGAGGCATTCACCATGGCTCAAAACTTGAAATTTGTGTCATTGAAGAGAAGAAGATACAATTGTGTAACAAGAATGCTGCATTTAAATCAAATGATACCTCTTCTTCTTCCAAACCCAAAATAATTACTCCAAAGCAAAAGGATCTACCCCATGGTAGTTTTGAAAGCTTTGGCCCATCTCATCCATCCAACCAATCAAATCCTTCTTCCAACCTTTCTCTGTTCAGGCTTTTCAGTTCAAGTGGGAGAAAAAAATACATCCCATAAGAGAACCCTACTCTTCGGTTTTAGAAAAACTTCTAAAATCCAGAGCAATCACTCTTCCACCCATCAAACCACATACTAGTTTTGACCCTCTCTGTCATATGCCTGCATGGTATAAAGAAAATGATTATTGCAACTATCATCACGTTAAAGGTCATAGCGATAGTAATTGTATAACTTTCAAAAATATCATCAAGAAATGTTAGATAATGGAGATCTCATCTTGGATAACCCTAACACATGGCTAATCAGAACCTTCACATCTTCAAGAATCCATTCCCAAATCACACCTCATCATCTAACCAAACCAACAAAATTTGACCAATGACAGTAATGTTCATGAGGTTCATGTTGTTTTGACATCATACCATCTCTTCCTCAATTTCCTCTTACTCCATCTATCGAGGAGATTCTTGCATGAGCCCCTTTATCCATAGAATATTTTATTTCATCCACTCCTTTACCCACAGAGGAGTCTCCCTTATCTCCCCTTCACCCATGGAGAGTTCACCACCATATCTGCCGATGTATTTTCCCCACTCACCTCTCAACCTAATGAACAACCCAAGTATTTACTCTCCTACCCATGGGAGAGTCATGCTTACCTTCCTCTTCACCAAAAGATGAACCTACCTCATCCTACTTATCATCTCCCCTACCCATAGGGGATCCATTAGAGTGCCCCTTCCTATTGGTGACAATTCTCCATTGGATTTCAAGGATCTGTTGATTTTCTCTTGGCTCTTTTACCCATAGAGTCTAAAGCCAACCATTTCCTGTCTCACAGAACATTCTTTATAGGATTACTACCAAATCAACATCATCCCCCCTACAATGGTTTCATTTTCACGTTTGGATGACCGCTTGGATTATGTTGACAATTCCATGCTTTGGATGCCTTTGGCTACCTTTCTCAACTCAGATGCAAATGTTGTCTGTTGATACTTCCATGATCTATCCAAAGGTGTTTTAGAATAACCAAACCAACCATGCCCATGCCATTTGTAGTGACCTCTTCTTCATCACCCTCACCCACACCTAAACCTTTACCATCAAATGAACTTTTTTTCCAATGCCTAAAGCCTTACCTACATCTATATCTTCCTCCACATCAAACCCATTTCCACATTGGGAGTCATGCCGACATCAATCCTAGTCCATCCCCTGTCAAACTGGATTTAGCCATGTCCTCACAAGCCAACACAAATACTATTCCCCCACCTAAGAGGAAGACCCAACCTCTTAGGCTACATACACCGGTTTTTCCCACTACCCTCTATCACCTTCACCCCTTCCATCTATCCTAGGACCCCACCCATCAACCTTGGCCAAGTAGCCTCCTACCCAAGGTAAACCAAAAAAAAATCATAACCCACCTCCTCGTCATGATCCTCTATTACACCCAAATTACCTACACAACTTATGCATTTCTTCCGTCACATACATCATTTCTACCTCCTATACCTACACCACTTCTAGTATCCTCATCATTACCTATGATATTCCCTTCTCTTCAACTAGTACCTTCCACCTTTCCTCTTCCCACAACCTTCACCACACCTCCATTATCACCTTGGCTAACCCATCCCCTTCCACCATCTTCCTTCCCTTCTACATCACACACTTCTTCTTCACCTTTACCCAAGAAGGTGCAATAAAAGTCCAAAACCCACTACCCTCCAAAGAGGTAGTTAAACCTACACCACCTTCAACCACTAGTTCACCTACTACATCTTTACCCAAGAAGGTGCAATCCAAACCTAAAACCATACTACCTACCAAACAGGTGGTCAAACTGACTCAACCTCGATTCCACCTCCGTGGCACCTCTCCCACCAAAATCACCCACACTTCCATCTAGACCCACACTTACTTCACATTGTGATCCATTGGTAGGGTCTTATGCCAACATCTTAGCTAACCTTTTGGAAACCTTTGTCATCACATTTCCACCACTTAGACCTTATGACCCACTCAAACCTAAACCAAAAGGGTTTGATGATACAAAAATTTGTGCTTACCATCATGTGTGCCAAGGCATGATGTGGAAAACTATAAGGCTCTTAAGACTATTCTTCTCCAACTATGTCCTCCTCGAAGAAAAATTTGATGATGATGATCTTTTAGATGAGGACCCTATTCCACCTCCACCTATCACCACACATCCTCATCCCTTACCTATTCTAAACAACCTTCATCTCCCCTCCACAACCCTTTTATCCTCCTCCAACATTTGAGATCAATATGGTCACATAAGAGAGCTAGCCAAACCTGCCAAAATGCCAATGTGCTGCATTTTTTCACAAAACCAGTATATGCCCTCACCATATTTTTTCCCATCTTGTCACTACACCTATCATGACTCACTTTCTCCTTTACCACATATTAATATGGTTAACATTTCCACTGAGCCCAAAAGGACAAAGGAAAGGAGAAAACAACCAGCTCATCTTCCACTCTTTTACCCAATATTCCATCTACACCTACACCAAAAATCACCATCATGGACCCACATACCCTATTTCTGATGGGGTTTCCCATCATACAATGATTAAAAATTACACTAATCTCCTCTCAAAATGTCTTTGTATGACCTTGTCCAAACCTCTGAGTCTCATCGACAGGCCCTCATTGAGGTTCTACAATCTATTGAGGTTTTACCTAATGACCCTACTCTTGTGGCATCCATTATCACTCCTCACCATGTGGCCTCTCTCACCACTTCATCCCCTTCCTCTGCACCCTACTACCACTCATCAAGTAGCCACTCTTAGTTTTTTTGATGATGAGATTGTACCTCTCAATCAGATGATCCTGATCCCCCTATTCATTTCCATCTACATTGATAATATACACGTGTTCATGATGTGTTATGATGATGGTGGTGCCAATATCAACATCATTTCTCTCATGCATACAACCAAATGTGCATCCCTTCCAATTACATGCATAATAACCTAGTTATGTTGCATTCATTCAATGATGCCATGACTTCCACCCTTGGCACCATCATTCTCCACATTGTGTGGGCCCCCGTACCATTCTTGAATTATTTTATGTCTTAGAGGGGGAATTCTAGTACAACATGCTGTTTGGCTGACCTTGGATCTGCATGCCATGGGTTGTGTTCCTTCAACCTTACACCACTATTTAAAATTTGAACATGAAGGACACAACTATATATTACCATCTGACCCTTCACCATTCAAGACCTGTAACATGTTGTATTAACCTAATGATGTCCTTATACTAGTTAAGGCATCTACCACCACTACCACTTCTTCCTTCACCCATGGCCCCATCCACCAATGTTGTCGCTACCTCTTCCACAACTAACTCCTCTATTCCCACCAGCCATAACTTCTGTAACTGACCCATCAGCCAACCCATCTACTTCTCAACCAACCAATGCTTCTTCTTCCCAACTATCTAGTAATTCATCCATTTCCACTACCACATATCAACTATTGATCCCTTAGAAGGTGTTTTTCAATGCCTCACTCTGGGGAGTACCACCTTTATAATATTGACACATTCCTTACTCCTCAAGAGTATGGTAAACTTCACCAACATCCCCACTATGATCACCACATAGGTGAGGTTTTCCCTTATGGTCCTCCCCACCTTCGCACCAACTTAATGTATGGGGGACTTGATGCTTCTACCTACTCGCCCGAGCCACCTTCCCAAACTGACCATTTTCATCGACCTTCAATCTCTCACCAACCACCACTTCACCCACACCTTCCTCCATCATTTGTTCTTGGAAGGGATTTGGCTTTGGTTTCTATGAACAAGGCCACCATATTGTCATCCCATGCACCACTCATAAGCATAAAGACCACAAGTGGTATTGGATTTTCTAAACCATCTCCCAAGAAGGCCCGAGTCAAACTCATTGAGGATGATAAACATTCCCACCCCATTCACCAACTTCACCACCTTCACCTACATAGAGTCTATGGATCCATAATCCATTCCTCCTAATTTTTTTTTCATGAACACCATTTCCTGGGACCTCTAACTTATCAATGAGATGGTGAGGCTCCCTCTTCTCTTCCCTTCCGTATCCTGACATGATCGATGATGATACACCTTCTATTAACATCATTCAATGTCAGGATGATGAGTCTATTCTCACCTACCTTGGTGTAAGAATATTCTTATATTCATTGGTCATTACCTTCGAGACACAAACCATGTTGAATGAATCGACCATCAAAATCAATATTCACACTCAGGATGACCCACACATTCTAAAAAATAGGCCAATATTTAGATGTTTTGAACAGAAGCTTTTACTTCTTTCCTCTCGGGATCATAGCAACACTTTTTCTTGGTCCTACATTGATATGCCCGTATTGACCCAAACATTGTGGTCCACAATATCGTAACCATTCCTGATGCCAAACCCATGAAAACAAAAGCTACGAAAAATGCATCCTCGCATTGCCCTTCTTGTCAAAGAAGAACTCCAATGCCTTCTTTTGGTTTCCTTCATCCTACCCATTGATTATCCCCAATGGATCTCTAACATTTTTCTCCTGTCACAAAAGTGACAGGGGGACTTCACATTTGCATGGATTTCTATGACCTTAACTTAGCTTTGCCCCAAAGATGATTTTCCTCTACCTAGTATTGACCAACTAGTTGATCTCACCACCGAACCATGAGATGTTATCACTCATGGATGGTTTCTCAAGGTTATAACAAAATATTACTCGCCCTGGAAGATCAACACAAAACCACCTTCATCACTCTTGGGGACCTTCTGCTATCGTGTCATGCCCTTTGGCCTTAAAAATGTTGGTGCTACATATCAGCGGGCTATGACTTATATCTTTCATGACATTATGCATCACATATTGGAAGATTATGTTGATGATCTTCTTTCCAAATCCAAACATCGGGCCAAACACCTTACAGTCCTTAAGGTCATCTTTGACCATCTCATCAAGTAATGTTTCACCTTCAACCTAAGAAGTGTGTCTTCATTTTCTCTCTAGGAAAGCTCCTTGGTTTTATTATTTCTTTTGCATGGCATTGAAGTTGATCCCGCTAAAATCAAGGCTATTCTCAAAATTCCTCCACCTACTAACCTTCATCAACTTTGTATTTTGCAAGGAAAGTTGCAATCTATTCATCACTTTATTTCACATCTTTTCGACCGCTTCCATCCATTTCATCATCTCCTCAAAAAGGATGTCTCCTTCAAATGGGATGATGAATGCCACAAAGCCTTTGACGCCTTAAAAAAATACCTCCTCCAACCACCTATGCTCATTCCCCTAAGGATGACCAACCATTTTACCTTTACATTTTCTACTCGATCATTCCTTGGGTGCCATGCTCACTCATCGTGATGAGAAACACAGGGAACAAGTGGTTTATTATATAATCCATACACTTTTAGACTACAAAACTAGATATACTCACCAAAAAAAACTTGCTTAGCCTTAGTTTTTTTTTGCCACTAAAATTTTCCATTACCTACTCAACCACAAAACCTTTATTGTCACCAATACTGACCCCTTACATTACATGTATGCTAAGCCCTACCAACATCAATGTGTGTTGCATGTTGGCTCATGCTTCTTGTAGACCTAGATCTCGAATTCACCCATAAAAAATATGTCAAAGGAAAAACAATTTTGACCAACTCACAGACACACCTCTCTCCGAAATCAATCCTCTAACTTTGATTTCCCTGATGAATCCATCGCTACCCTCTCTTTGGATGATACCATTTACCAGATGACCTTATTCTTGATGGTTCAAATTTGTCAAAGCATGGGGGTGGTGGTATGAGTTATCCTCATTCCTCTTGATGGTGAGCCTATGCCATTATCTTTCAAACTATATTTTGATTGTACTAACAATATCACCGAATATGAAGCACTCATGTTAGGTCTTCAAATCCACCATAGCCTTAGATGTTAAATCAATTAATATCTTTGGTGAATCTAACTGGTTGTGAACCAAGTTAATGGTATATACCAATGTCATAATGAGATACTTCAAAAGTATAAACATCATGTTGACATATTTTGACTACCTTTGACCATTATGAACTTCAAACCACCCCACGTTCCACTAATAAATTTTTAGATACCATGGCCTGTCTTGATTCTCAAATCCCCACTTCACCCTCCAACTTGAAAATATTTGTCATAGTATAAAGGTTGCAATCACCTCTTATATGATTTGAGACATTCACCTTGTAGGAAACATTAAAATTGACCCATGTGACCTTTGGTATAAGCAGTTTTTTGCTGACTACCTTTCCCTTTCCATTTTACCTCTAGATCTTACTGCAATGGACAACAATGAGCCTTTCTCAAAAGTGTCTCTCACTATGTCATCATGGGTGGTATTCTTTATAAACTTGATTTTTGACGTTATCCTCTTACGATGTCTTACGAGTTCTGAAATTCCCTACACCATCAAGGAAGTTCATGAAAAATTTGTGGGGTCACTTCAGTGGTTTAGTTGTTGCTAAGTGTATCCTTTGCTCTGGGCTATTACTAGCCAACCCTAAACCATGATTGTTGTGACTATGTCAAGTGTTGTGTGAAGTTTCAAGCAACATGCTAATCTTCATCACACCCCTAGTCATGCCTTATAGGTCACACGAGACCTTTGGCCTTTCTCTCAATGGGGTTTGGATCTGTCGGAGAGATCAATCCTCATTCTTTCCCAATGTCATCAATGGATTATTACCACTACAAATATTACACTAAATGGGTGGAAGCCATACCTCTTATTTCTACAAAATCTGAGAAAATATGTGAATTCATCAACCATCACATCTTTTTTTCACTTTGGTGTCCCTCACCGCCTCATCACTGATAATGAAAACAATTCAAAAACAAAACCCTATGGAAACTCTATGATGCCTTTGGCATTCAACTCATTTTTCTTCACCTTATTATCCTCAAACAAATGGCCAAGCATGAATCAACCAACAAAACCTTAAACAAAATTCTTATGAAAGTATTTGATGATACTGGAAAGGATTGGCACACGCACATTCCTTTTTCCTTATGGGCTTATCACACTAGTATTCATACCTCAACTTGCTGCCACGCCTTTCTCTTTGGTCTATGGTACAAAGGTTGTCCTACCTCTCAAAGTCCAAATACCATCTCTTCATATCTCACTCAAATATATGCTCAATGATGATGATTTTCACTAGGATTGTTTGGCAAAACTGAGTTATTAGATGAACATCATCTCAATGCTCTCGATCACCTCCAAATCTACCAAAAATGTATCAAACGTGCCTATGATAAACGTGTCCAAAACGAACCTTCTAGGTTGGTGACCTCATCCTAAAGGAAAATCAACATGTAATAAAAGAGGAGAAAAGTAAACGGGAAAATTTCTCCTAATTGGCATTGAACCTATATTGTTACTCATACCTATAGATCATGTGCTTATCATTTGTCTTCACTCAAAGGTAAACTGAACTTGAGCCCCTCAATGCCTTGCATCTTTGACCATTCTATTATTGAATCAAGTCCTAGATCATCTTATGTCTATTAAAAACTTGTCCCTTGAGCACCATTCACCTTCCACTTACCTATTTTAAGGATCAATGACTAAACAAGAATCATGTGATTACCCATCACCTTTCAACCTTATCTTCAATATGAGCACCATAGCTCTACTCATGGCATGATTCTCATGGATACTTTTCATCCTTTTCAAGATGGAATCCCATGGTAATTTTCACTTAAAACCTCTCTTTCATAGCTAATCCATGTGTGCTATGGTTTTGTCTTCATAAAAGGAGCCTATCCTTCTCTATAGTCTTTTCCATGACCTAAAAGTCAAAAAAAATAATTTAAAAGTAATATACGAGATTTTCAAATTCAAACTCCTTGAGTCAAAATTCTAGCAAAAAGATGACTCCTCAAAAAGGACATCTAATCTTTCTATCTTATTGTTATAAATAGACTTCTCCCTTGAAGGAAAACTATAAAAAAGCTAGCCATACTATACATCAGTCTATTAAAAAAGAAGACTATTCGTAAAAAATAAAATAAAAATATTTTAAGCTTCCTGCATTGATCATCTTCATGAATACCTCAAGGAGATACTCTACTCATCCCACATAGACTTCCCACATCGATCTATAAAAACAAAAGCAAAAATAAAAAGATGAATTTTTTTCATGGACTTGCCTATTTTGATCTTGGGTCTCTTACCAAAGAGGCATGTTGTCTCACACCAGGTTACACTAAACCAACTTCTTTCACCTCACCACCTTTCCTCTCTAATCTTCTACCTACTCAAGGGACATGTCATAAATGTGACATTTTGTGATCATGTGACCTTCTTCACCCTTAGAACAATCAATCATCCAACGCCTTTAGGGTTTTATATTTATACACCAATCTTTGGTATGATCGAATCATAATAGTTATTATCAATTAGGTGGATATTTTTTCTCCTCTTACCATTAACCTTTTTCTCACTTATTTGATTCTCCTATACAGGACCAGAACTTTGACACCTACATTTTGGGAATTTCTCTTTCACCAAAATCACCCATGCCTATTCAACCTAAATTCAACCATGCCTATGACCTAAAATCAACCATGCCTAAATGACCTAAACTCAACCATGCCTAAATTACCTAGAATCAATCATGCCTAAAACCTACCAAACCATTCCTCTACCTCATCATATTCTTCCCTAGCTTATGGGAGAACTACATCAGCCTGAGGCCCCTTTTCATTGGGGCTATGTAGGAAACACTTTGAGGGCATGGGGCCCTTGGAGGTTAGCTTGGACACTCTTTCCCCTAACCAATTTTCCCCTTTTATATTTACACTATGTTGGTACCCAAATTTAACCTCCTTGAGAGACTAAGTAACATCATGGGTTTGACAGACACTCAGAGGTTTTGAGATGGGTAGGATTGCATTTTTGTTAAATGATTATTTTTTGTGGGATGGGTAGGATTGGGGTTAAATGATTTTGGATGGACAGGATGGACTTGACTCACCAGATCCTTGAGAGCTTATGCAAAATGGAAAGATTCAATCAAAAAATGCCACAAAAAGTTAAATTGTTTCCTCAACTAGAATATGTGCTTCAATGGAGGCCCAGATCAGCACTCTTCACACAACCATGTGGGATTTATCATGAAGGCTCGAGTAGAGGACCCAATAAAGCACCAAGATTTAAACCAAGTCACACGAGGTACACCCAGAGGCTTACAGATAATCTCTATCAACAAAATGAAAGAAAAGTGATTTTAAACCATTTATCCCATTCCCAGATGAAGGCTCTTCTGAGAAATGAAATTACAGATGCCACTAAACTATCACAAGGACTGAGACTATGTGATTGGACTATATTTTGTACAAGATTGCAATAGAAACAAGAAAAACTACCCGTATGCATTCAGAAATGAAATAAATACACTTTACTCAAGATTGACACAGAATAACTCAAAGTTTGATCAAATTTATCAGCAAGGGAAAGTTTCAGAACAATCTCAAAGATTTTCAATGGTTGTACACTTGCAACCACCTTGACATGATCAAATTTGACACAAAGAGAGATATACAGGCTTCTCTAGATGGCTTCTCAAAATGGATGGGCTCTGTCAAGCTTTTTTTGCTGGAGAAAATCAATCCTGATCTTTCCAAAACTCCCAACCATTTACATGATGAATTCATGCCCTTTATAGCATTTCCAATAGAGCCCCTTCCTCCCAAAAGACAAAAACTTTAAATGCACTAGTGCTTGCCATGATTCTTTCGTGATTCGTAGAATCAGATCTGTAAAAGTCTCCAGGTGCTCGAGGGAAAATATCTTTGATTTCTTCCCACATTCAACTCCTTTCTTAGGAAAAACATGCCTCCATCCATTTCACCAACCACTTCCACCCCATATCAATCAAATCTGGCCCCTTGCATGCTCAGGAGAAGAAAAATGGAAAACCAGATCGGGCTTGAGAGTCAAGACCATTTTAATGGTAAAAGACATCTCCAGATCTCTCCACCAAACTCTAGATATCAAAATTAACTTGCTCCTCTATTTGGCATGTAGAAAATAGCAAGAAATCATGAAGACTCACACTCCTAGGAGTTTTTTAAAAAAATGGGGAAAATCAGATTTAGATGCTCAGCAACCATTGATCTTTGATTTTGAATGTGGGTCATCCATGTGGAAGATGCAAAAATAGGCTCGGGGGCTTCCTTTGACCTTTTTGACCCTTTTGAAAAAATGGAAAAATTTCCCATTTTTCTCCGCACCTCCGCTTCGAAAAATGGGCCTGACACGTGTCTGAGGTGGGTCCCAAAGGAACATGGAAAAATTTTGCCATTTGACTCTCTTTTGGAAAAAGGAAAATTTTCCAAGTTTCCCCACAGCTCCACCCTTCCACTTCAAGTCCCTAATGTGGGTCCCAAGTGGAACCCGGGTCCTTTTATGCCTTTAACTCCTTTTCCCTCAAAGGAAAATTTTTCACTTTTCCTCCAAAAGCCCACACCTCCACCGTTGACCGGGGAAAAACATTGACTATTTCCCATCGGGCTTGCGGGCCATTTTTGATATTTTAACCTTTATGAGGCAAAGAGGAAAAAATTTTAAGTTTCCTTCGATGGTCCACTTCCCCACCCCTTATGAATTTTCAAATTGCCATGTGTCACAATGGTGCACCTTGAGGTGGCCCCAAAAATTTGATACCTTGAACGAGCATGGGCTCACCACGTGTCCTACTCTAGAAAAATTTGTTTGAAGGCTTTGAAGCTCTGCGGAGGGCACCATGTGTCAAGCTCCAAGGAGTCTTCCTTGGTCATTGAAAAGTCCAAGAAAATATGCAAAGTGAGGAATGCCCCACGTGTCCTCATGGCGCTTCTTCAAAATGGTGCCCAAGTTGAAGACCATCTGAATAAAAAAATGAGTATGGGCTCTGGCCACGTGTCCCTATTCCGCCAAACTGCATTATTTCCATCTGTATTCGAAAAAAATTTTCTAAGTATTGGAAAGTAGTGGAAAGCCTCCACGTGTCCTCTGGCAAGCCTCCACTACTCCAAGGCAAAGCCCAAAAGTAGATCTTCAAATGAGCGTCATTCCTCCACGTGTCCTGGACTTCCCGAAAACCTTTTGAAATTTTTTCTAAGTATGGGAAACCCAGTGGAAAAGCCTCCATGTGTCTCTTTCCTACCAACCCTCCATGTGTCCTCCTCCGGCGCTACTTCAAAGCCAAACCAAAAATTTGATTCTCAAACGAGCGTCGTTCCTCCACGTGGACACATTTTAAAGTTGAGGCTTTTATAGAATTTTTGAAGTGTCCAGCTGAGCAGCCGTGTCCAACCAAAGGATGCCACATTTCCTGTTGATACAAGGATGCAAATTTGACTGGGGGAAATGCCCATCAAACCGTAAAACATAGAGAAATGACCATTTGAGCCTGAAAGTGAAATTTTCTTCAAGGACAGAGATTTTAGAAATGTTGCAAGACTCAAATACGTTCCTTGGGGACACATCAATTCATTTCTCTTTGAGTATTTAGGGAAAAAATGGTAGGACAACAGATCTTGACTATGGAAAATGGAGGAAATGGGAAAATGTGAGTTTTGAAGGAACAGAGCATGGGAGACTCAAAATATAGAGCTTTTCTAGAGGAACAAAGGAACCATGAGACAAATATGGACCCACACATGATCTTTGACCCAGAGTAGATTAAAATGGCAAAAAAGACTAGCCAAACACAATACGAGGAAGGATAAAATGATGAGGTCGTGAATCAATAAATCTTCAAGGGCACAAATGGGGCGAGACAATTCTGAGCACCAACATTGGCTCCGACTGGGATGGGCACTCCTTGCGAGTGCCACAAGAACAATAGTAGACCAAGTGCCAAAATATCCATTGGGTGATAGAGTCAGCTCACGTAGAGTAGAGAAACGAAGCCATCTCCAAAAACAAACAAAGAAGCCAAGCAAAAATAGGTCACCATGGACTAGGGATGAAAAAAAACAAAAAAATAGGATGCAAACAACAAACTATACACTATACAAGAGGTGTTTACCTTGATTTCAAGAGGAATCAATCCAAGAAATGCTTCAGATGCCTACCATTAATAGGAAGTTTGAGAAATTCACCATCTAGATCCTTCAAGAAGAAGGTGTGTTCACCAATTTTGATGTCAATGGAGTAAGGGCCCATCCACAATGAGTCAAACTTTCCATGCTTGCCCTTATCCTCATGCTGCTATCCCATAGTAGCACAAGATCTCAATATTGAAGGCTCTGGGAGTAACCTTCTGTCAAATAGTTTCTTCATCTTTTCTCTGAACTTTATATGCCTCTGGTGGGATGCCCTCCTCTCTTCATCAAGCTCAACAATCTAGTTAATGTGGGCATCATAAGGACCTACCTCTTGATCTTCTGTTGCATAAACTGATATGAAGACAGTTGCATATGAAGAGGTAGCAAGGCTTGAGTCCCATACACCAACTCAAATGGACTCTTTCCAGTGACCTTCTTGACAGTGATCCTATCTACCCAGACAACAAACTTCAACTATTCACCCCACCTTCTCTTGTTCAACTCCAAGGTTCTTTTGATAATCTTTAGAAAATTCTTATTGTTGGACTCAACTTGTCCATTTCCTTGGGGATTATAATTAGAGGCATATGTCAGATTGATCCCATATCCTTTACACATTTCCACCAGAGGTCTAGCCCTAAAACTCATGGCATTATCAGCTATGATTTTGACTTGGTACTCCAAACCTGCAAACAATATTGTTTAGCACAAAATCCATGACAACTTGGTGTGTAGCCTTCTTGGTGGGGATTTCTTCCACCCACTTAGTAAAGTAGTCAGTGGCTACAAGAATCCACTTATGACCAGCACTTGAAGGGTCTGAAATCTCACCAATGAAGTCCATTCCCCATTGCCTGAATGGGGCTTCAATTGACACAGGCTGCAAAGGCAGGGAGCCTGAAGCTTTCAGTCTTCTAGAGAAACACTGAAAACTCTCACATCTTCTGACCAACATGGTTGCATCCTTGAAAAGATTTGGCCACCAATAACCAGCCCTTAGGATCTTATGTGTTGTGACTCTTGCAGCAAAATTCCCCCCACAAACTCCTCCATGGAGATCAACAATTATTTTGGGGCTTCATCTTCAGTGATGCATCTTAAGAGGACTCCTTGGGTTCTTCCATGCCAACCCAAAATCAGTAATGACATATTTCTGGGAAGCCAACTTAAGAGCTCTTTTTTGGTTCTTATTCAAATGCTCAGAGGTAGTTTAAGTGTCTGAGATAGAACATTACATCCTTGTACCACTCAAGAATTTATCAATTTTTCAAAAACAACTGCCCTTTCCTCTTCAACCTCATTTACCTCAATGGTCTGCAAGTTTCTCTCAGCCATAAGCTTAGCTAACCCCAAACCTCTCACCAACTTCATGGTTTGGATGTCCATATCATACTCTTGCAACTTGTTCACCCATCTACATCTTCTACTTGAGACTTCCATCTCTGACAAGATGTCTTTTACCATGGTATGGGGAACATAAGCAACAACTTTTGAACTTAAAATATAAGGCCTGAAAACCTTTGTTTCTTTGACCAAGGAAAATGCCTACTTTTCCATGATGGTGTATTTTAATTCTGCCCCTTGCAGTGCCTTACTGAAAAAGGAAATTGGCCTCTCAGCCCCTTCATTATCCTTCTGCAACAAGAAGAAAAAGCAATAGTGTTTTTGAAGCAAAGGAAAACAACTGGAAAGGTTTCTTATAATCTGGGGCTGCCAAAATAGGGGCATGCTTCAATGCCTCTTTGATTCCATTGAAAGCTTGGATGGCAGCCTCCTCCCATTTGATGATCTGATCCTTCTTCAACATGGAAGTGATTGGGATGGTCAACTCAACAAAGTTTGATATAAATCTTCTAATGAAGTTTATCTGCCCAAAGAAGGACTGAATTCCTTTCTTGGTTCTTGGAATTGGGACTTTGTTGATGGCCTCCACTCTTTCTGGATCAATCATCACTCCTTCTTGTGACACAATGTGACCAAGCAATTTTGCCTTCTGCACTCCAAAATGGCATTTCTTTGGATTGAGTGAGATGCCATATTCTCTACATCTTATCAACATCTTCTCTAAGTGCAAAAAAGTGGTCACTTCTTTTCTTGAAAACACAGTTACATCATCTTGATAAACAACAATAAAGTCATTGATGTAACCAGCAAAAGCAACATCCATTTCTCTTTGAAAAGTGGCTCAACATTCATTAGACCAAAGGGCATCCTGACATATACATATGTTCCCCATGGAGTAGTGAAGGTTGTCTTGATCCTTTCTGATTCTTTTACCATGACTTGGTTATAACCAGAGAAGCCATCTAAAGTAGAAAGCAACTCAGAACTAGTCACCAACTGAAGCATGTGCTCCATGTTAGGTAAAGGATAGTTGTCCTTCATTGAGGCCTTGTTTAGATTCCTGAAGTCCACACACAACCTGATGTCACCATTCTTCTTTCTTACTGGCACTAGGTTGGAAACCCAAGAAGAATACCTTGTGGGCTGGATAATTCCTCCATCTCTTAGCTTCTTTAGCTCCTCTTGCATTTTGAGAGATAAGAGAGGATTAATTGGCCTCTTCTTTACCTAAATGGTTTTACATTGGGCTCAAGGGAATCTCATGTTGAAACAGTCCTCTCTGTATGCTTTGAGCTCAGAATAGGTCCAAGCCATGCAATCTTGGTATTTTTTCAACAATTGGATGTATGAATGCTTTTTCCTCTTTGCTGAGATTGTTGCCCAACCAAATCTTCCTTGGTTTTTTCTTTATGCCAAGGTCATGCTCCTCAACATCCCTCGAGGCTGCCATATGCCTGTTAATAATGTAGTCAACATTATTAAAATTTGATTCAAGAGCAACCAACCCTCTAGGAATGGTATTGGTCTTTAGCTGGATGATGCCTTTGCCAAACAAGGTTTCCTTCCCCTCTGTTACATAGACCATTGGCTCCCAATCAATGTTTTGATCAGAAAACTCTCCACCATTTTGCAGGAACCTTCTGATCTGAGCATCATCATCAAAAACCTGCCAATGTTTTATATTGTCGGGACAGAGGGTCTTGTCAATACCTCCACCTCATATTCACAATAAGGGGATTTTGTATAGTTTTCAAAGTGAGAACCCAACACTGCAAGCTTATCTACCAAGTCATTGAACCTTCTATCATGATGCACAATGTTGAAGGAGTCAAACATCTCAATGAAGTCCCAAACTGCATGCTTGTACTATTTCAGTCATTGATTCTTTGTGGCATACAATTTTCTAACTTGCTTGACAACTAACTCTGAGTCTCCTTTGACAATGATGTCCCTGACACCATACTTCCAAGAAATTCTTAAACCTAACAACAATGCCTCATACTCAGCAATGTTGTTAGTACACTCAAAGTTAAGCTTAAAGGAAAAAACAAACCTTTCCTGGCTTGGAGAAATTAGGACAACACCGACACCATTTCCAAATTTGGAGCAAGCTCCATCAAACAATAGAGTCCAAGGAGAGCCTACTTGCTCAAGACACTTACACTCCTCAATCTTGTGCTCTTTTCCCTCAGCAAATCCCACAAAGTTGTCAGCATCAACATTTGTATATAATACTTCATAGGACGCATTGTTGGGATCCTCAATAAGGTGCAACATTTTCTTCTCCCCATATAACCTGACAAGGCTGCCCTCAACTGGGATGGTGGCATAAGACATGTCCATTTGGACACTACCACCAACACTTGCAGCCCACTTTCTTGACAACAACATACCCCACTTGGCTGGGCAATCAACTATGACAACATCAAGTTTTAAATTTTTACCTGGGTAGGCTGCAAGTTGCACCACCAAACCCTTCACACATCCCACTACTGGCACTTCTTTGGAGTCCATGGAAAGTGCACTTCCCATATGTTGTTGTTACTTTAATATTCAGCTCATTCATGACCTCCAAAGGCATGACATTGCATGATGCCCCGAGTCAAACATACAATTGTGGAGCAAGCCTATCCTTGATGATCAGAGTGGTGAAGAATGGATCCACATTCAGCTGAGAGTCTACCAAAGATGTCCCCAAATAAACCTTAGGTGGTTCAGCTAGCTCTTTTGATGTTGATGGTGTCTCAGACTCTTCAATGACTAGAGGATTCTCCACAATGTTCACATTTCTTCCTAGGGTTGTCTTCTCTTCATTCAATCCCAAGTATTCAAATGCTCTCCTCTTGTGCTCAGGAATCCTAAGCAACTCAACAATTGGAACAGAGACTTTGATTTGACTCAAAACTTGGGCAATGTCATATGGGACATTCTTGGGCAAGGCAATATTGGAAGAAAGGCTAACACACTCATTAGGTGGTACAGGACTCTTGATAGCCTTGAGCATGAGGAGGGGTGTGATTTTTTTGCTTGGAACTGCAGGGCCTTTGGCAGGTGCATCTTTCTTAGGAGCCTCTTTAGGAATGTTTGAAAGTAGGGGAGTTTTTGGCTTGGCTTGAGGCCCTACACCTTTGGCAGCCCTACTTCTTGTGTTGTGCTCCTTCTCTTGAGCCACAACAACATTCATCAGTAACTACTCTATCCTCCTAGATGGAATTCCTCCATCATACTTCTTTATCATTAAAGCCCTTAAATATTCAAAGTCATTATTGGGAAATTCAAAAGCTTGTACATCATCTACTTCTGAAGTATGAGAGAGAGGAAGAATAGGTACCCTATGAATGTAGTCCCAAAAAGTGGCAGCAGTTCTAGCACTTATCACCTCAGTTGAGGTTGCCCCTTGTTGTGAGCTGGTGGAGCATCCCATCATGCAAACATCATCATCACTCTTATCATCAGCTGCATTTTCTTCTTGTTGATCTTCTTCACAAGGAGCATGGGGCATGAAACATCTGTCACACCAATCAATGACTTTTGTCTCTTCCACAACAAACAACTCTAGCAGCCAAAGGATCAGGTACCATTCTATTTTCTCTACCTGGGGCTGCCTATTCCAAATCCAATAGGTCCTTGCCTCTGTCATCAGCTCTTTGATGATTTGTAAATCTTCTTGGCCTTGTTGCTTGTGTTGTCCTTGTGAACTTTTCCCAACTCCTTTCTCATCTTGGGCTAGCTTATAGGAGATCTCCTTGACAACCCCTACCAAAGTTTTCACCACTTCTTCCAAATCAACAGCCTTCTTTTTTGAGGTTTTTCTAGGTTAACCAACTTCACACCTTCCCTCTTAGGAGGTTTTCCTATTGCCTTGATATTATTCTCTATTTGTAGGGCCATAGTGAATGCTTGCCTCAAGTTGGTAGGGTTCTTGTCTCTAAGTAGTAAGCAACCTTTTTATCAAATGCATCAGTATATTTGATCAAACATGACTCATCACATGGCCTTATCCTAACAGAAATCTCCTCAAGGTCTTATTGAACCTTGTATTGAAGTCATGTACTGACTCATTGGGATTCTTCTTGATGTTTTCAAATTTTGATAGAAGAAACCTAGGGTCAGTCCTATCACCATATTGTAATTTGAATGCATTGCTCATCTCATCCCAAGAGTCAATAGAGTTATCTAGAAATGCTTTGTACCAGTCCCTTGCATCCTCCTCTAGAGTGTGAACAAACAATTTGATGTATACATCTTCATGTTCAATCTCAAAGTCTTCCATCATATTGAGGAAGAGCTTTAGATGTTGATCACCAGTTATGGCATTGTTTCCTAGAACTTAGGAATTTTGTTCCTTACATCTTGAGGTACTTGCATTTGGATAACCAGCCATTCCCACAAAATTTATAGGTCCAAAGGTGTTTACAACAAATGGAGGTCTAGGTTGAGCCATATTGATTCGAGGAGGTGATCTTGGAGGGGTGAAAATTGATGAGGGGCAGAGGGTCCTTGGAACACAGGAGTGTAGTTTTCAAAATGGAGATCCCCCAAAGGCCTTGCTTCTTGGAAATCCCTATCTACTTCAGAAAAGATAGGTGCAGAATGTGAAGCAAATCTTTCAAAATCAAATGAAGGCCCTTCCCAGCTAGAGAATTCAATTCCACAAAGAGGCTACCTGATTCAAAGTCACTTGAATGGTAGTCTTCAATGATGGGCCATCACTTTCATCAATGGAGATCCCTTCTTGTCTTTGATCTCCCACAACTCTCCAGGATTTTCTTCCTTCTGATTTTCTTTTCCTAGCTCTAGAAATAATGTCCTAGTAGGATCCCTAGCAAAGAAAGATCTTCTTCCTTCCAGCTTTGCAAATATTAGTAACAAATCTGACTTGATAGAGTTTTAAGACACTGGTCCTTATCAAAATCAAATCAACAGGGAGTCGCCACTAAGGATTTCCACCTTAGTTGTGCAAATGCACTAAATATGATGTCAAGTGTCTGTCAATGCTAGAGTGGAAATGAAAAATTGACCTTTCTTACCAAAATTTATCAATAAATCAAATGAAAACTGAAAGTGAGAAGTTGTAAAACTTAAACCTAACTACAAACAACATTAGATGATACAAAAATGATTTTAGCACTTTAGAGTTAAAAACCAGAGTAATCCCCAAGATCCACATGTTAAATAGATCAACAAATAGATATGCTTCAAATATGTATGCACGTGGATTAAATTGAACTAAGTTCCAAACAACGTAAATCAGATCCCCGAAAATCCAAATCGAAATGGTGCCATTTATGTTGGTACCCAAATTTAACCTCCTTCAGAGACCGAGCAACATCATGGGTGATGAGGACAGAGGTAGATAGATAATAATCATGTATGTCATTTTGTAGCTGGGGAAGCAATCTATCTAACTTGTTAGCACTCAGGATCTGAAGGGAGTGGGTAGCACATGCAAAAGGATGTGATCTGATCCTAACTATTTTAGGTTGTGCCTTTCAACCAAGGTAAGAGAACCTATTTTGTAACCTCTGTTATTTGAAAGGAGATACAAGTACCTTTCTTTTGCATAAATTTTATAGAGAAGGCCTTGGGGAAAATATGATCAACACACCAAATTTGACTCTCATGAGTTGTCACTTCCAGATTATGGAGATATTCTCACAACAAGGAAAAGGTTACTAAAGACATTTGAGACCCTGATTATTTTTGCATGTTTTGGTAACAGAGATTATGCATTTGTGTACACACATGACAAACAAGGGTATTATGGGTAGGATTGGTTGTTGTTAAATGAATTTTGGTGGGAGGGGAGACAGGATGGACTTGACTCACCAGATCCTTGAGAGCTTATGCAAAATGGAAAGATTCAATCAACAAAATGCCACAAAAAGTTAAATTGTTTCCTCAACTAGAATATGTGCTTCAATGGAGGCCAGATCAGCACTCTTTCACACAACCTGTGGGATTCTATCATGAAGGCTCGAGTAGAGGACCCAATAAAGCACCAAGATTTAAACCAAGTCACACCTTGAGGTACACCAGAGGCTTATAGATAATCTCTATCAACAAAATGAAAGAAAAGTGATTTTAAACCATTTATCCCATTCCCAGATGAAGGCTCTTCTGAGAAATGAAATTGCAGATGCCACTAAACTATCACAAGGACTGAGACCTATGTGATTGGACTATATTTTGGTACAAGATTGCAATAGAAACAAGAAAAACTACCCGTATGCATTTAGAAATGAAATAAATACACTTTACTCAAGATTGACATAGAATAACTCAAAGTTTGATCAAATTTATCAGCAAGGGAAAGTTTCTAGAACAATATCAAAGCTTTTCAATGGTTGTACACTTGCAACCACCTTGACATGATCAAATTTGACACAAAGAGAGATATACATGCTTCTCTAGATGGCTTCTCAAAATGGATGGGCTCTATCAAGCTTTTTTTCTGGAGAAAATCAATCCTGATCTTTCCAAAACTCCCAACCATTTACATGATGAATTGTGCCCTTTATAGCATTTCCAACAGATCCCCTTCCTCCCAAAAGACAAAAACTTTAAATGCACCAAGTGCTTTGCCATGATTCTTTCGTGATTCACAGAATTAGATCTATAAAAGTCTCCTAGGTGCTCGAGGGAAAATATCTTTGATTTCTTCCCGCATTCAACTCCTTTCTCGGGAAAAACATGCCTCCATCCATTCACCAACCACTTCCACCCCATATCAATCAAATCTGGCCCCTTGCATGCTCAGGAGAAGAAAAATGGAAAACTAGATCGGGCTTGAGAGTCAGACCATTTTAATGGTGAAAGACGTCTCAGATCTCTCCCACCAAACTCTAGATATCAAAATTAACTCACTCCTCTGTTTGGCATGTAGAAAATAGCAAGAAATCATGAAGACTCACACTCCTAGGAGTTTTAGAAAAAAATGGGGGAAAATCAGATTTAGATGCTCAAGTACCGTTGATCTTTGATTTTGAATGTGGGCCATCCACGTGGAAGATGCAAAAATAGGCTCGGGGCTTCCTTTGACCTTTTTTGACCCTTTTGAAAAAATGGAAAAATTTCCCATTTTTCTCACACCTCCGCTTGAAAAATGGGCCTGACACGTGTCTTGAGGTGGGTCCCAAAGGAACCATGGAAAATTTTATGCCATTTGACTCTTTTGGAAAAAGGAAAATTTTCCAAGTTTCCCCCATAGCTCCGCCCTTCCACTTCAAGTCCCTAATGTGGGTCCCAAAGTGGAACCCCGGGTCCTTTTATGCCTTTAACTCCTTTTCCCTCAAAGGGAAAATTTTTCACTTTTCCTCCAAAAGCCCACACCTCCGCCATTGACCAGGGAAAAACATTGACTATTTCCCATCGGGCTTGGGCCATTTTTGATATTTTAACCTTTATGAGGCAAAGAGGAAAAAAGTTTAAGTTGCCTCCGATGGTCCGCTTCCCTTCCCCACCCCTTATGACTTTTCAAATTGCCACGTGTCACAATGGCACACCTTGAGGCGGCCCCAAAAATTTGATACCTTGAAACGAGTGTGGGCTCGCCATGTGTCTGCTCCAAAAATTTTTTTTTGAAGGCTTGAAGCTCTGTGGAGGGCACCATGTGTCAAGCTCTGAGCTAGTCTTCCTTGGTCATTGAAAAGTCCAAGAAAATATGCAAAGTGAGTGGAATGCCCCATGTGTCCTCATGGCTGCTTCTTCAAAATGGTGCCCAAGTTGAAGACCCTGAACAATGAGTGCGGGCTCACCACATGTCCCTATTCCACCAAACTATTTCCATCTGCATAAAAAAATTTTCTAAGTATGGGAAGCGAAAGCCTGAAAGCCTCCATGTGTCCTCTCAAACTGCTACTCCAAGGCAAAGCCCAAAAGAGATCTTCAAATGAGCGTCGTTCCTCCACGTGTCTGGACTTCCCGAAAACCTTTTGAAATTTTTCTAAGTATGGGAAACCCAAGTGGAAGCCTCCATGTGTCTCTTTCTACCAACCCTCCACATGTCCTCCTGGCACTACTTCAAAGCCAAACCAAAAATTTGATTCTCAAACGAGCGTCATTCCTCCACGTGGACACATTTTAAAGTTGAGGCTTTTTATAGAATTTTTGAAGTGTCTCGGCCGAGCCGCATCCAACCAAAGGATGCCATGTTTCCCTGTTGATACAAGGATGCAAATTTGACTAGGGAAATGCCCGTCAAACCGTAAAGCACATAGAGAAATGACCATTTGAGCCTGAAAGTGAAATTTTCTTCAAGGAAAGAGATTTTAGAAATGTTGCAAGACTCAAATACATTCCTCGGGGACACATCAATTCATTTTCTCTTGAGTATTTAGGGAAAAAATGGTAGGGACAATAGATCTTGACTGTGGAAAATGGAGGAAATGGGAAAACATGAGTTTTGAAGGAACAGAGCATGGGAGACTCAAAATATAGAGATTTTCCAGAGGAACAAAGGAACCATGAGACAAATATGGACCCTCTCATGTCTCACATGTCTCCTCCTTGTGGTCCCTCTCCTTGGGGCCCGGTATCGAGAGCTCATAACCTCACCATGGCCTTGTATTTGGGGTCAACGACCCCCTATGCTACCATAAGCTCGTGAGTCTTGGATCTAGACCTCTCACCTGGTTACCTATTGGGCTTGGTACTTGGCATATGAGGGAACATCAATCCTTGTGGTGGCTAGACGATCTTGATAATAACAAGCCTCATTCAAGGCATACTTGAGCCTCACAATAAATACTGATCTAGGGTGGTGCCATCAACCTAACTATCCCATGTGAACTATACCTAACCAAAAGTGGACCCTTTCCGACACAAGTGATTGTATTGTGGGACCATATCCCTATGCTCGTGTTGGTACTGTGCCACTACCTAGGCTTACGGGACCACAACCTATGCATGTACCATGGCCAACTAGCCTTGTAATCGACCATATGTTCCGTAGGGTAGCTAGCTTCCCTTCATCCCTATCTCAACCTATGTGAGAACCTTTTCTTGTGCTAACTCAGGCCTCGTAGGGCCATCACATGTGCCCTCGACCTTATCAAATGTCCTTGTAACCTTGTCATTTATGCCTATAGGGAGACCACCTAACCCTGTAATGTATCCCTCTACACTATGAATATAGCTAAATTAGGATGCCCTAGCCATGGAGGTACCACCCATAGCTTTGCCACCCACCATTGCTTATATCCATCGGTGATACCCGAATCATCAATATTTCTATCTCGTACCTACTCCTTCTTACCTATAGGAAAACCTTGACATGGTGGATACATGGGTCTCTCCACATCATCTCTATGGTACTGTGGGAAAGGTGGGGGTATGTCCTACCATACTCCAAACTATTGTCTAACCCCCGTGTATGTGAATCATGTCATGCTCCCCAACACATCGCCCCTATATCCATCTCAGTAGCTAAAGCTCCTCTAACTCCTCAGCCATGCCTCTGTATGATGGATAACCAATATATGTCCTCCACATGATATCAACTTCTAAAAGGCCCTCCAATAACTTCCTGTAGTATGAAACATGATATTTGGCCCTCGCCACCCTCGGCTATCCACCGAATGGTACCAATCATCTAAAACCAACTCGAACAAGCCACCCCCAAACCAATCCTATCATGGTAAACCAACTGGGTACACACACATGATGTGCTCATATGCCTAGTAGTGTAATAAATAGGTACAACACATACCAAATCTCCTCAATCTCCCATAGGCCCATAGCTCCCTATACAGCTTAAACTAGGAAAGTCGATGCCCAAGTGAAGCATATCCGATCCTCTATCATATCCTGTAGCACCCCCATCAATTCTCATGGGAATATCCCACCCTCATAATCTGGAAGAGAAAAACATCCCACCACCACCATCATCAACACTGATAGCCTAGTCTCCTGTGGATAGGCTGCATACATATCTCCATAAGTGAGACTCACATTGTGATAAATCAGAAATCCTATCACCTCACAAATACCACCACTATCGGCTCCATCAATGCCTTAGATGAAATGGAATACACTATCTCCCCAACAATAGGTAGCCGCAAGATCCTATACATGTCCTCTAGTGTGACGGTCATCTCACCCATCGGTAAATGAAAGGTATTGGTCGTTGAGTCCCATCTATCGATGAGAGCGACCATAAAGCTATGATCCGGGCCCACGCCTATAGTGTTAGATTACATTACCCAAGTCCAACATCATGCTTACCTCATGTTCTCCCACTCTTTACCCCGTGGTCACGCTATTTACCTATCTCACATTGGCTGCATCTATACTATAATACGCCTATAGTGGTGGTACTTTGTGCTCCCACCTCGCATCCTAATAGTGGATCTCTAGCTCTAGCATAATCTAACATGACCTTGTCAAGACTTAACCACCTCAAATAACCTATTACCCACCACACAATACCCAACCTCATCACCCATGCCCATGCTTACCTCTTTTATCTTAGTAATTACCCCTACAAACTTTGTCTATGATCCGGGCCACACGCCTTATCATCTTTACCCACTGTCGGGAGACTTAACCACCTCAAATAACTATTACCCACCACACAATACCCAACCTCATCACCCATGCCACCTCTTTACCCACTATCTTAGTTCATTTCACCTATTTACCTATCTCACATTGTCAAAATAACATTTTACCCTCTTCCCTCTACATAAATATTTCACCTATTTACCTATCTCACCCTTCCTCTTCTATTTTACTTTCCTACCTAGCCCTTCTTTCACCTATTTACTCTTAATCATGACCGACCTTGGTCACCTTGACTATCATCAATCCTCTTGACCGGTGTCGGTCACCCAAACCTTGACTAACAATGGCCAAAGTTGACCGGCATCGCCAACCCTTTACCCTCGCCGGTCTCATCGCGCAGCATCAAAATCATAAAACCCATCCCCCATTCTAAAAACTTAACTAAAAAAATCTTCAACACCTACTCCCACTCACCCAATCCTTAATCAACAATGGTCAAAGTCGGCCGACGTCGGCCAACCCTTGACTGTCATCGGTCTCTCTGTTGTGGCATCACACCACAAAAACCCATCCCCATTCTAAAAAATTAACAAATGTCGGCCAACCCTCGACCGCTAGTCATCGCCTCGTCTCTGTTGCGGCATCAAAACCACAAAAATCCATCCCCCATTCTAAAAAATTAACCAAAAACAACCTAAATACCTACTCCCACCCACCCAAACCTATCCTAGCTTCATTACTAACCCTATTTAAGCTACATTTGACCTTCCCCCTCATTTCATTCATTTTTAAAATGATTTCATTTCTAGCTTCATGTCGTGCCCTAGAAAAGTGATGTCGGTTACACTATAATTGGCATCGATCACTTGATATAACCATTTGACCCAATCCATGCCCATTTCTCTTACAAAAATTATTGATTCAACAACTTTTAACCTTACCAACACCTACTACACCTTACCCGTAAGCTTACATTACTTGTACATTTCCTTAACTATGTTTAGGGACATGTTGTTTACCTATACCTCAACCTTACTCGTGCCTTGACCTAAATTGGCTTTTGTGACATTGGAATTTTTGTACTCGTATACCTTGTGATGTTATTACCCATGTTTTTAGCATATCGACCTTACCTTGCCTAATGACATGATGTTTATCCCAACCATAACCTTTGGTGCAATGGAACAAAACCTATTACTTGTTCCTACACCTAACCTCATTGTGCTTCATGACCATATCCTATACCTTGGATACCTGAATCACTTCAACCTTGTTTGGATAAACCTATCACCCTTTTGACAATATAGAGTGTGCAAACTCTTCCAACTCGGTACCATGTTGTAATCTATATGTGTGCATGTGTTCGATTTACATTACCCATTACGACCCGACCTTTACCCGTAACATGTAATGACCATACCCTTACCTACCGACCCTCACTTTCCTCAATAACCTATTTATCAAACCACTCCCCGACTACTTTTCCTACCTCATCGGTTTGTGGTTTGAAGGGGATCACCTTCACCTACTTGGGGAAAGTTAATCTCTATTTATACCTAGGATGCCGACTCCCTATTTTTTTTAACATCACTTACCAATACAAGCTACCCAACAAAAGGGGAAAATGTAGAAACCAAATTTTGGTCACACTCCCTTGGTCCCCTTCAATCAATTAACATGATTTATTTAAACACATCATGACCCCTTCATCCCATATTAATATTTCATCCTCACATTATTAATTAATTTAATTAATTTCATCCTCACACCTCCACCTCATCATTACACCTCACCCTGGACCCATTCCAGGGGCATTTAACTCATAATGACCAAGTCATCACTCCCAGTGTTGAGTCACCACTTGACCTAACTAACTGAGACTTCTTCCTAAACCTAATTGGACTTATTCTATGACCTTCCTACCTTTTCTAATGAGAAATCCACTTCCCTAAGCAGAATCAATCAAAATCACGCAAAAAATAGTAAAGATATGCCTATTTTTGGTAAACCTAGACTTTCCCACCTTAACCGATGCGCTTATCCATCGACCGATGTCTTTGGTCACCTAACGTCATCGGTTAATTTATATACACTTTCACAACTCTTTACATGGTTGGTAATTCAATGATTGGAGCCTCGATATGGATACACTCAAAACTACAATGCAAGACAAACAATCGGTTCTCCTTCCAAAGCATTAGAATACTCACCAAGCACATACGCCGTACTTCCATGAAACTAGACTTAAGAACTTCTTCTCTCGATCAACCATCAACCATTCTAACTCCCATGATCTGTAAGAAATCAAGTAAGTATTGAGATTGTAACCATTTTTGCTTATTTCTTTTGTATATCTCTTGCTTCTTTTAGTAGTTTATTTCCTCTATTTCCTGTACATCACCTTCTTTCCACCAACCCACTATTCAACGATACCAATCCTTTTCACCATTCTAAACCTCCTTCTTAGTATGCCTGAGTCTTTTCAACCATATTACAACCCAAACCACATTACCCTCACTCTCTGTAATCATAAAGAGCCTAAAACCCTTTTTTAATAATTTACTACCTATTTTCCCTACCGACATTAGTTCCCTAACCAACATTGGTTTAACCCCCTACCAACATCATTCACCAGACCGATATCGGTCTATGTCATTTCACAGTCTTAGACCAAAAGCTTCCCACTCACCCAAAATCAACCCAGACTTTAACCAATCAACCCCAAACCCTTACCAAACCTTTGAAAAACCTATCTGACTTGAAAAAACCTTGATTCTAACTAGATTTAGTGTTATTTTAATATTTAGCATAAAATCTAGTGTATTGTGTGCATGAGAAACCTAAATGATTACTTTGTAATAGGACTTATTTATTTCATTTGTTTATTCATGTTGAATTGTAGTAAACAGAGGATTTACATGCATTCGAGGAAGCATCATGCTTCCTAGATCTAGCCTTGCTAGGTAGTCCTTTGACTCTTGTTATTTAATACTTTTGGTGGTCTTTCTTTTTATCTACAGGTAGTCATTCCCAGACAAAGAGGATTTCTCTACAATCAGCTTGGATAAATTTAGTAACACGCACATTCAACCTTCAAACTACTTATCACATGTATTCCTCCTTGACCGTTACCTTATCTATTTTATCACATAACGTATTTGGTGAAAGAAGAGGGTTACTTTATCCAACCGTGATTAATTGATAAGCCCTAATCTAACCCCACATCTAGGTTATAAATACACACCTTTCCCTCCTCTTTTGAATAAAGGAAGAGTGATGGAAAATCTCTTCCATTATAGCTCTCCACTATAGAAGCCTTCCCCTTCATTTTGAACAAGTAAGAAAGGATAATGAATTGCTGATATTATAGCTTCTCTCATATCATCCTCATGTTGCTCTTATGATGCCACTTATGGCACCATAATGTCATCCACATGCCCTTGAAGTACCCTCGTCATCCCATTTACTTGGCATATTGTACTTCTCTGCTTTTGCATGTTATCTACAGTTCATCATTTATTTCTATCTTTCTAGACATGGGGGTTGACATCCTCCAAGGGAGTTAATAGCCTCTTAGAACCGATATTTTCTGGTATACCCCCGCATATATCTATCTAATCGTATCTATTTCAATTTTAGAGATGTTATCACATATCCATCTATTTGGTTCTCGTAGATCTACATCCATATTTGAGGCTCCTTAAGCTCTCCATATTTTGAGGTTGCTGGTGGCTTTCGGTGTCAATGCAATCACTGCACGAGAATTTGGTTTCCTGTTGAACACTTCCATCCATAGATAGATGGGAAAATAGAGGTGGTGAATAGGAATTTGGTGCATCTGATCATAGGGTATAATAGTAAATATCCATAGACACTGGGATGATCCTTGATGCATGAACATCTTTAAGATCGGGAAGACATAAACATGTTGAAAACATTCTACTTCTAGCATGCAAACATGTACTAGTTGTTTTTTGGTTTCCCTCCAAATTCCTAAGTTTGAATATTTGAATGTAATAGGTTTTTACTATGATATAAGATTGAAAGTGAATGTAAAAGTGAGTTGGTTAAGTCCTAGGTAAGTGTGAGTTGTTATAGATACATAAGTGGAGGTTGAAATATCCTAGGATCAAGTTGTTATATTTGTAAAGGTCAAAATAAGGATATTGTTCCTATTCTCTAACATGAGTAAGAGAATATCTCTCAAAACATGGAGTTTTGGTAAAAATAAGCTAAGAGGATAAAAAATTAGAGGCTAATAAAGTGGATCATGAAAAGAGAGGTCAAAGAAAGTTGGAGAAAGAACGTGAATAATGAATTCTAATAGGGACAAGAAAAGAAGAGTGCAAATATGAAGGAATGATATGATGTATGCATGAAGAAAACTTGTATTTTCAGTCTTGAATGAAGGTATATTGAGTTCTATAAATACAAAAGTGTTTTAAATATTCTCCCTAGCGTGATTGAAAAGACTCCATTGTATGAATGTTGATTCTATGAGGTTGAATGCTTGATTTGATTACTTTCAATGCACTATTTATGAAATGGTTTCCCATATGCAGGAGGCTTGAAATCCCCAGTAAATTATAATCATTATAAAATCCTCACTGGTAAGTTAGGAAGCTCCCATGGTCCATAAGGAACATAAAAATATTTTTTGTGAACCTTAATAGTGAGGAGTATGGGTTTTATAGTGAATTATTTCCTCACGAGCCTCTATTTAGGGCATCATGTCATTTTTATTTATACTTCCAAAAGGTCTGAAAATTTGTTAAAATTTTTGTCTTGGGATGATGAATATAACCTCCAAATTTCATTAAGATTGAGTTTGTGCATAAAAATATATAGATAGCAGAATTTTCCAAGTTAATCAAGGGGTTGTCATGATGCATATTGGTTGGTATCATAAGCTACAACTTCTTCAAAATGATTCCAATTGACTTTAAATTTTATAGGAAAGTTTTGATTCATTTCTTGTAATGGGTTTTTAAAGGTTTGATCTAAAGTTTAATATTTTAGAGTTATTGATGAGAGAACAATTCCATTTTTCATAAGACTTTGAAAAGGGTAAAGAGTGAGCTGGGTAAAATGTATAGGGATATAATGCATAAAATTTTGGGAACATTTTAATCTTATTAAATATTATATAGAAATAATAATATTGTGTCTTGATAAGCCTTTATTTGTATTTAAATATTTGGTTTGAGTGTATGAAGGGCTATAAGGAGCCTAAGGCAGGGTGTTAAGAAACTTGAGGAAGAATATATGTATGATCAATCAAATGTGGATCCAATCCTCCTAAATGATGCCTCTATCATATTGAACCAGGTATGGATGATTCAATAATCCTCTATATCAATATTACTTCATTGTAGGCTAATGCTTGGTTAAGAAGGTCTAAAGGGCATGCATTGATTTAGAAGTAAGAAGCCTCAAGAATGATTGTTTGTTAAGCATGAAATGCCTATAAACATTGGAATCAGGACTCCCTAGGGTGTTGTAGTTCCATATGGTGATGGTGTGAATATGAACCTAATGAATCTCACCTACCTAGTGACTAATGTTCTATCTTTCCATGAAGACAAGCTTATGAATGCATGATCTAAATCCAAATAGATAATGGACATTACATGGTATAATATGATGATTCAAGCTTTCATGCATGTGGAGTAGGAGTGTCAAGGTGTATTGGATTTTTTTCATTGAATGGTTGATGTTTATGAAAACCCTCTTAATCCCCTAAGAAACAACTAATGCACATGCAACATTTAGAAAATTTTTGATGTCATAACACTATGAACTGATATTGGCTATGCAGGGACAGAATAGATCTGTTGAATTTTATGATAAATGGTGCATGCATGAAGGTAATAATACTATCAAGACCCCTGACTCAATAGTAAGACTATCTCATTGTGAATATAGAGAATAAGTAACTTGAATTCATGGTGATTGAGACCTAAGTAAGACTATTATTGAAATTATATGTGAGCTCTTTAGTACAGATCTTGTAAGTTGGAAAGGTATAATAAATGAGATTCATGGTGAGTACCTCAGATATGTATAAGAATTATCAAGCTATTCATAATAATGATACCTCACCATGGTTGAGATAAGTTACTCATTGCTTTCCTAGTTTGAATCCTCCTCATCATATTGTATGAGATCCATTCTTGAACTCTAGAAATAGAGTTGTCTAAAGTACATGAACATGATTATAAATTGTAAATGAGAAAGTGATCAAGATTCCATTGAGAAGAGATAGGTGCATGGTGATATGTGGGGTCATATGAGAATGAAGTCTTTAACTAACATGCATAATCATGTAGTCATGTGAGTTGAGTGGTAAGGATGATATGATCAAGACCATCAAGTTGAATTAATATGGTACACCAAGTCCTTAGCCTACATTCAACATTCCTACAACCAAAAAGTGCACACATCCACTATGAAGTCAAAATTTGAAGAATGCTTAGGATATCTACCTATGAATCCACTGTACATGGTAGTTGGGAAATAGGAAAAAGGGGATATGCATGATTCATAGGTGATTAGAGAAACATAATTCATTGAGAGGATCTAAAAAATCCATTTCAAGGTGAAATAGCAATTGAAAATATATCAATCCAAGAATAAGGATAGACATGATCAACATAGGAGAGAGCAAAAATCATTTTGGAGACAATTTTGGCTTTACTTGACAAGGAGAGATTACAAGGCCAAATAAGGAAAATCAAGCCACTACAATATGGACCATTCACTATATTGGAATAGGTTGTTGAAAATGACTTTAGGATTGATTTAACACCATTCATGCAGATGTAATCAGTATTAAGTTGTGATAACTTGCACCTATATGAGCCATCCATGTTTGAAAAAGAAGAAGAGTGTCAATTGCTACCTTATATAGAATATTGAATCTTGGATTCATGAGGTGAATTAGAGGAGAACATAGTGATGCACTAGAAGATCAGAGAAACAAAGAGAGGTCCCTAGGAGTCTTGGTAGGTTGGACTAAAAGGGAAGACACCAAGGCAGGCCCGATGGTACTCAAAGGAGAAAGTGAGGGAATTGTTTCCTCATCTACTCTCCCACTAAGATTTTGTGAAAATCCTCCTGAGTAGGGGAGGTGTGATCCATAGGGATCTGAAAAGAACACCACTTCATCAAAACAACCAGTACCAGAAGGAAAAGTTATAAAACTTTATAGCAAATCAAATTTATAGAACCACCCCTCTATGTAGAGAACTAGTTGTGTAACCTCCTCGGTGGTTACATAACTGCCCCAACATAGAACAAAGGTTATGTAACCACCGGGTAGTTGCATAATCACCATCTGCAAACACCGGTAGTTCTGTCACTAATGGATGGAAAAATAAAAGAAAGCCACAAATAGTCACGGATTTGGAGCATCTAGATTGTGTCTCTTCCTCTGTATGACCCTTCTCATTCTCCAATATACGAGAGGACATGAGAAGAAGATATAAATACATGGAGAGGAAGTGGAGTTGGGATCGATTCATGGGAGAAGTAAGAAATAAGAATCGAGTGCTGGAATTTAATTTTAGGAGCAAGGTGTCTGAGAACAGAGAAAACAAGTGTAGAGGGAAACTATTTATATTGTTTACTTTCCTTCATGTTTTTGTGATCTCGTATCTTTTGAATTGCCAATACATATAAGTGGGAAGAAATAGCATGTACCCTTTCTGATATGTTTTCCCTCAAATTGGGGGTTTCCAGGATAAAAATTTGGTTGTCTTGATAGTTTAATTGATTTTCTTTTTCTTGAAATAATTCTAAGCACAAAGAGCATTTCAATAACTTCAAACAATCTCTCATTTTTGAAATTTAAAGTAGAAAAGTAATTTCTTCTATGGTCTTGTAAATTTCTAAAGATATGGGTTTACTGTGATCGCTGGGGATGATGTTAATGATTTAAATATCAAGTATTAATTATAATCCAATGTGGCTTCAACCACATCCCATCTTGTTTTTCTAATATTGGGCATCACCCCCATGCCAATCTCAGTTGGTTGGTTTTAGGCATAAGCGAGCCCTCTTGGCTCATTATTTGACTTGGAAAATTTGGTGGATCATTTGTTTGGTGAGAGGCTCAATTGAAATATTGCACTGAGTCTTTGAGTTGGCATGAAAAGTTGGTTTGGAACATTTGGTGGGTGAAATGTGTCTTACCCATAAAGTTTCACTTGTCCTCCTTCAAGCCTACCATGTGTCAACTAGAAAATGCACTAAAAATAACATAGCAAAAATGGGAAAATTAACACCACCAATAATAATATTTTGGTTGGGTCTCCTTCTGAAACAAGAGTAGACCCCATTTTTGAAACCCAATTTTGTTGTATACACTTGTTAAATACTTGAGCATTAAAATGCAACATTAATTTTTCTTTCTATACTTGCACACTCGCCACTTGTCAACTTTTGATAGGTTGATTGGTTATTTTATGTGCTCATTCGGTACATACACATCATCTATCTCGCTAATCATGTGTTTTTTTATATTGCACATATAGTATCAATTTTAACCTATTTAAAAAGTGATCGAAGGATTACTCCAATATCTTCCGTAACAAATTAGAACTAGGAAAGTTTTAGAAAATTTTCACCTAAAATGACCTCCAAATTATTCCTCTTCATTAGGACGTATTTTGTCTCCAAAATTCTAATTCCCCAATCTTAAATTGAATAAATGAAGCTAAGTGGGACCCTTTGTGAGGTTTCCATTATTATTCTCTACCAAAACATCTCTTTGCACAATAGAAATATATAGGAGAAAATGATATTGAAGATAATAATTATTGCTAGTTATCCAATGCCATCACCATAAAATGGATTAGTATATAATAAAAACATAAAATGCTTCTCAACAAGTGTCCAAATGACCCTATGAAACCTGAAATTCAATGCATAATATCACTAAAATAGATCAAATATGTAATAGATAACACAACGCCTTTATGAAGAGTCAAGAGTAAAACTAAGTCCACGTGAAACTGCTAGTGAAAATAAAATATCTATCCCCACATTTTATGTGAAAATATGATAGAAATAAATCTGTTTGCCCAATGTTACATTTAAAATAATGATATTGGCCTCCAATGTAACTACAAACATTTTTGTTAGTGTAAACAACCAACATGGTAATAACAAAAATTAATGATGTTTACAATTACAAACATTGCCTAGTATGGGTCTTAAAAATGCATCCAAAATATATATGCCCAAATATATGCATCTCATAACAACAATTACTCGTAATGCAAGTATTAAATATTAGGTAAATTGAATAATGTCCCAATATCATGTGTGAGCTACTTCCAAAATATCTAAGCTTAAAACATGAGTTAAATTCCTTTACCAAATGCATAAAGAGACTTAAAATTGAATCAGGAGATTAGAAATAGAGATTATTAATACCATAAGAGTGAGAATAAATACTACAAATGATAAAATTGTCTCAAAAATTTCTCACTACTGGTAGCTCAAATTATTATTCCAAATCTTAACCATGGGTAAATTTTCCTTATTATCATACAATAGGAATATTCGAAAAATTATTTGAAACATGCATGTTCGTGACCCTTTTTAGATATGAAAAATTTTATCCAAAAAACCAGATGATTTGATACCACCCAAGTCAAAGTTGAATGGAATCGTCTGTGGATTATTTATAGATAGATCCCTATTTGTCTCAATAATTGTTGGTGAATTAATAACTTCATTAATTTTAACCTTATCATTAGGTTTATAATCCATTTTATCTTACCTTTTCCAAGATGGTGTGATGGATGAATTTTCCAACATTTTTCAACCCAATGCCCACTCACCTAAAAATGAGTGTAAAATTTTCCTCTTATCCTTCTTCTGGGGTGAGGAATCATGTTTTCCATTTCTGACTCTAAATGATGAGATTGGTATTTAGAAACCTGCCTTACTTTTTACAAAAGGAAACAACTTTAGTAGAATTTTTTTCTCTTCTAACAATAAGCAACAAAATGATTACTTAACCCACAAAAACTACAAGGAAAATCATGCCACATTTCTTGTATATCATAGCCATATTGTTCAACTGAAAGAGAGCATAAGAAGTTTTAGAATTTACCAAATTCTATTTATATGTGTTGTGTAAGAAAGAGGAGGTGGAATCTCAATACCTCATCTTTCTATTTTCTTACACTTCTCATCAACATTTGATGGTTTATTCTTCAGCTTGGAATAATTGTGTAATTCTAGTGACATATACACTTGGCATTTGGAAGATTTTCTTCCTTCCCCGATTTGGAATTTTCGAATTTCCATTTACTCACTACCATAACCCAAAATTGTAAATCGAGGTTGATCCTCTACCTATATTGGGTTAGCAATACCTTGTCCATTCTTATGAAATCCTCTTCAATAAAATTCCATTTTAAATAAAAGTTTAGACCCAATGCCTCTAGTATGTTTTTCAAATCTACCAAAAGCAATATCTGAAACTAAAGGGAAGGAAGTACTATATGGTGAAAAATTATAGTAGACTCATCCATCATGATTTATGCATCTAATGTGGATGGAAAATCCTTCATTTGTATACCATTATGTAGTTTTTCCAAGAGCTCCTCCTTGGCCTCGTAAATTAGATTTTAATCGACAATATCCTCTTCCAATGAGTAAAATTTTGATATCGGGAAAGAGATCTCTTCATGGATCGGGAATACATACCTCAAGTTCATGAATCTAAACTTGATTTGACAATTTTCCCATAGTTAACTTGTTTTGGTATTTCACATACAACTAAATCAACTACAATATTTGTCAAACAAAATTGTTAACAATGGACAAACAATATTGTTAAATCCCAATGATCAACCACTCTAATTCCAAAATATATGATTTGAAAACTAACAATGAGTTCCCATGTATTAAAGAGTTTAACAAAATGGATCCTTTAAATAATAATTTTCCCAATTTTAATGAATATGAATTGATTAAAAATATGATCCAAATTGGTTCAAATGTGTTTAAAATTTTGAATCAAAACTGATTATAACCTCATTTGTTTCTAGTTGCATATTCAAACTAATTACATATAATTTCCCAAAAAGGTTGTTAAATGCGATTATTTATCAAAATCAATTAAATACTTATTTAAACCTATACTAAAATCAAATTAATAAAGATGCAAAATTGAACACACAACACTAATATGATAACGAAGTTCACTTCTTGTTTAGGTTACCTCTCCGAGATTGCTTATAACACAATTTGGTGCATTAAAATTTAATTTGCAAGTACAAATTTAATAATCTCACAAATAAAAATGAACCTTAAACTTACACATGTAAATAAATATCACTCGTATTAGCTCTATATTGGACAACAATGCCTCAATCCACAATGTCTACTTCTCCACAAGGATTCCAACAAGTTTCACTGTCAAATCGAGATAAAAATCACTTTAAATGGGAAATCAACATCACATATCAAAATTAAAATAATATAAGATTGATCATGTTAGAATTCTAAACAAATTTTCAAGTGCCTATCAAAATCCCGAAAATGGCTCCAAATAGGCTAAAAATTCCTAAATATGCAAACACCCCTTTTAAATACAAATTTTCCCTTTATACTTACTACTTGCAAGATGTAGGTGAGTTATTTGAGAATACTATATTTTTACCAAATGGTTTGGGTTTGAATCTCTGTGAATTGACTTTATTTTTTGCACTTGAGGATGAGGTTCAACCCACATTTTATGGGTGGGGCTGATGTTAAGGCTTTAAATATCCTGTGTTTTTTATACTCCAATGTGCCTTTGACCACATCTTGGTCAATTTTTATAATATGGGGCACACCCCCATGATGAGCTTAGTCAGTTGGTTTCAGAATAAGTGAGCCCTCGTTGCTCGGCCTGTCATTGGGTAAGTTGGCTGATTTTTTTTTGTGAGCACCTTAGTCGAACTATTGCATGGAGTATTCAAGTTAGCATGGACTTGTCCTCCTTTGATCCTACCACATGTTAAATGGATAATTATCCTAAAATAACATAGTGCAAAATGGGAAAACTAACACCACCAATAATAATATGGCGGTCGGGTCTCCTTCTGAAACAAGAGTAGACCCCACTGCTCAACCTAATTTGTTTTGCATATGCCTTATGAATATCGGAGAATTAAAATGTAACATTTTTTTCTCTACTCTTCTTCCTCACTACCACTTTTCAACTTCTAAGAGGTTGATCGACTGCTCAATGTGCTCACTAGGTACTTGCACATCATCTACCTACTAATCATGTGTGGGTTGTATCTTGCACATACGGTATCCATTTTAGCCCGTTCAAAAAGAGATGGAAATATTAATATGATATTTTTCATAAGGAATAGGTGATGTTAAATTATGGGAACATTTGTTTTAATGAAATGGCCTCCAGATGACAAAGATTTATTTAACAAAAATCTTTGAGATAAAATTTGATATAATGTAACAATATACACATGTTTGAAGGTTCTTTATGTCTCTAATATTTATGTTGGAAGGATGTTTAATTTTAACCCATATACTTATTTTATCTACAATCATAAATAGAAAAACATTAAATAAATATATTTGGTGCATAATGAATAATCATTGTAGGTAATATGACTATATTTTAGTAAAGCATTTTATCAAATAGTTGACATGCCTTTGCATGCTTCCACATTTTGCATAAGTGTTTTCTAGGAGCTTATAACTAAAAAAAAAAAAAAATTCATTTATACATAATTATTTATTGGATGTACATGCCATATTTCAAAGCTCATTTTTTTCATAGGTTGAGAACATGCTAGAAAGGTGAACCAGTCAAGTATTTCCTTTGAGCATGACATACTTATCTTTTCAGGTGAAATTGGTACATTTTTAGTCAAGAGTGCTAGCTAAAAATATAAGAATGTATTTGGGAAATTTGAACAAATATTTTCCAATCACAAATGTTAACTGATTTGGTAGCTAGTCTACAAAGATGAGGTGGGCATAGGATACATGAAGAATAAAAAAGTGTTGAAAAATTTTCACCCGTAGAATGTCATGTTATGAAGCATTCTCATTTTATTCCTAATGTCCACAAGAATTATCTAGTCACTCAATTCGTAATTGAAGATGAGCAAGTAGGGATTATGAAAAGTAGTTCACTTAGGGATAAAGTATAAGTGCCAATTTTTAAGTGTTGCAATACATTTCATCGTTATGGCTTGAATGAACCTTGTAAATTTCAAACAAAGTGAACCAATTTCTATAATATTTATAATAGAAATTATAGAAAATTCCTTTAACGTATATTATAAATACTAGTTCAATAAGATGCATAATATGTTTTGTATCATCGTCCTATAATGCCATGTAGAAAGAGAATGATAGTTATGTAAATTTTGCACTCAACATAGAAAATTAAATGATGTACAAAAGGGAGTTTATGATAATGAAAACAAATTAAATGGTATTCCGTACACCCTAAATAAACAAATAAGGGTTCAATATGGATTATTTTTCTTGTTATTGATTGATGTAATGTAATTAGAGGTTAAATATTATAAATAATTAATAAACATTAATGTGTGAAATGATAATGTAGCTATTAATAAATTATACGATGTAGAAAAATGATACATAATTTGAACATGGAGAGGAAGAGTACTTAACTAAATACATAGGTATAAAGGTGTTCTAGATGTATCGAATAGATGAGATCTGTATGTGCTTCATTTCTATAAGTGAAACCTCAAAGTGAGCTAGTATGAAACTATATAGATTCTACTAAGGTGTAGTATAGTATGATCCTAGGTTATATGGTCTTGGACTTGTAGATGCTAAGTGTTTACAAAAATAATTAAATATATGTTATGGAAGTGCACAATAATAAAGTGGATGTAAAGGATGGAACATAGAACTATTATGATCAATTATCTTCCAACATTAACCATTTAAAATTAGAATACTGATTTTATACTTGTAATGATTTATAAAATGATAATAAATACTCAAATGCACAAGAGGAAATTATGCTTAACTATTAAACTAATAATAAAGATGATCTCGGTGTGTAAAATAGTGAAACAAACACATCAATGTAGACACAAAATCACACACATATTACTATTTTATTATGCCATTAGTATGTTGTTTGTATGCATGGAAGTTAAGAAAGAAAATTATTAATTGGTAACACCATCTCTTGTCCATCTATGTATTTTGATTTATTTTTACTGTACTTTTCTTCCACATCGGTCATTTCCATATCCACTTTCGGTTAGGTCACGGGGATCCCTCTCTTCCTATCTTCTCACAAGCTGTCATCATTTATGTTAGGAAACAAGTGTCCAATCGAACACTATCACCCATGCATTTGTGTCCATTATGGGCACTTATTTCCTCTTTATTATTTTACACATTTTGACATTTGTGGTTGGAATTTTCTCCTTTTTATCTTTATCACACACTCCTAGTTGGGAGTTTATTTTCTACATAAGGAGAACCTACCCACCCCTAACCTCACAAAGCCATAAAATGAGGATGTTAATAAATTTGGTAGCTATTATTTGATGGTTTGAGGAGAAAGCAAGGTGCTGGAGAAGGTGTAATGCTTTTGTCACCACAAGGTATGAAGTACTACTCAACTTTCCATTTTCAGTTTTCATATTCAAACAATACAGTTGAGTATGAAGCTTTGATACATGGATTTCATTGGACAAGGAAAAGGGGTATAAAAAATTTACAAGTTTTTGGGGATAGTGAGTTGATTATCAACTAGGTTAAAGGACAACATGTTGCTAAGAATGATCTTCTTAAAGCCTATAAGCATCGGGTATGGGACCTCATGGAATATTTCGATGCATTCAACATTTAGGCCATACCAAGGAAAAGGAATGAGGTTTCGGACATACTCGCATAAATAGGAGAAACATTTGATGTGGTGGACAATATCAAGAGAGATAAAGTGCAACCACATATTCATGTAATTGTAAGGCTAGCTGTATTGGATAATAACACAAGCTGATAGGTATTTGAGAATGATCAAAAGATCATTAATTTTTATAGGAGGATGCCGAGTTCTCAACTACGTAAAATAGTATGGAGATAAAGTGGTGCAGCTATGGAAAACCAATTGCCCAATGAGTTGGTTACCCTACAATCAATTTTCAATCCGAGAAAACCACTTCCAAAAGGAGAAGGAAAACATTTAAGTAAAAAGGAGTATTTTGTGCTAATTTTGGTTGAAGAAGTAAGGCTCTCCAAATAGGCAAGATGAGTAGCGAAGAGGAAAAGTATGACTTTTTATAGCTTTTCTATGAATTCTGGACATTTCACATGAAACTATGAGTATTTCAAGGGTTTTAACCCAAAATTGGCACGACGCACCATTGAGTTCAATCCAGGAGGCTAATCCCATCACACAAAAGCAAAGGTCGATCAACCCTCACATAGAGCCTCTCACAAAGAGGGAGATGAATAATCTCATTGAGGTGAGTATCATTTTCCTGATCAAGCACTCAAGTTGGATAGAAAATATGGTGCTAGTTAGGAAAATGAATGGGGAAATTAGGTTGAGGATGAATTTTTCAGGATTTAAATAGGGCCTCTCTCAAGGATCACTATTCACTACCCTCCATGGAGAAAATTCTATACGTAGTGGCCGGTTAAGAAATATTCTCCCTCTTGGATGGATATTTAGGCTATAATTAGATTATCTTTGAAAGAAAGGATTAGTTCAAAATAACCTTCACCAAAAATTTGGTTCCTATGCCTACAGGAAGATTCCATTCAAGCTATCAAATGCTAGAACACCATTTCAACAAGTAATGGATATGGAATTTAAGGGGATTTTAAATAAAATAGTGCTTTTCTATCTTGATGACATCACTGTATTTTCTAAAAATGTAGAAAGTCACCTCTTTCATCTCAGACAAGTCTTCCAAAGGTGCAAGAGGTTTGGAGTGTCCTTGAATCCCAAAAAGTGCATATTCATGGCACATGAGGGTAAACTTCTAGGCCATATCATGTCAAAGGAAGGATTGACAATTGATCCGAGAGGGGGTTGAAGCCATACGTGATCTACCATTTCTAATTCATAAGAAGGCTCTCCAAAGATTCTTGGGGAGGATAAACTTTGTTTGCAGGTTTGTACCAAATTTTTCCACTCTTGTGAAGACTTTAACGATGATGTGAAGAAGAATTTTTCTTTCAAATGGAAAACAGAAGGAAAAGAGAGTTTTAAAGATATCAAGCAGGCCATATCTCAAGCTCTAACTCTCATTAATTTATACTTCTCCAAAGAATTCTTTCTCTACGCCTTGAGTGGTTTAAACACCATCTCATGCAATCTTGGTACAACATAATAAGGAAGGACTGGAATAGCCTATTGCATTCTTCAGCCAAGGCCTTGTGGACTATGAGGTAATATATTCATTCATTAAGAAACATGTCCTTATTGTGATTAGAAGTTTGAAGAAGTTCATACATTTAGTGTCAAATAATAGGATTCATATTCTAGTCACACATGCTAGTATAAAATATTTTCTTTTAAACAAGGACCTAAATTAAAAAGGGTTGGCTAGGTAACCAAGGTCATGGAATATGACATTGATATTAGGGTGACCAAGCTGGTCAAGGGTAAGGGATTATGTGAATATTTATCCTCGAGACAACATGCTAGGTCAGGTGGTAGAGAAGAATTTGTTTTGGTATTACAAGACAATCAATAGCTGTGATAGATGGCGTGCCTACACCATATTGGACTCAGGATATAGTCCATTTCCTTCAAATAGATCAAATTCCTCAAGGGCTAAGAAAATCCAAAAGGAGGTATTTTTGGTTCCATTGTATCCCTTATGGGCTTGTAGATAATATTTATTCATAAGTGATGTGCATGGTGTCCTCCTAAGATGCATCAAAATAGATCAAGTGGAGAGGGTATTACATGAGTTTCATGATGGAGAGAAGATGTGGCCATTTTCCCCAAGGATAATGGATCTTAGAATTAGGAAGGGGAGTATTATTTTCCTAAACTCTTTAATGATTGTTATGCATGAATCAAGACATGTAAGAAATGTGTCATCTTCACGAGTAAACAAAACTTAGTATCCCTTCCACTCCACCCCATTTTTGTAAATGAACCATTCATGCAATGGGGGTTGGATTTCATTGGGGTGATTAATCCAAATTCTAGCTTAGGCCACAAGTGGATCCTCATAGCCATAGATTATTTCACCAAGTGGACCAAGGTAGTGACACTTAAGGAAGAAAATGAGTCTAGCATACTGGACTTTTATGAAGGGATAATGACAAGATTCGGGTACCGGTAACCATTATATTAGAAAATGCTTTGGCATTTATTAGTTCCAAGATCACTGAATGGGCTGTTAGGAATCGAGTATACCTCAACACCTCATCAAATTATTACCCTCAGGGTGATTTCCAAGAAAATTCTACCAATAAAAATATTTTAAAAATTATAAGGAAGACTCTAGTCGAGAACCAGAGAACATGGCACACCAAGTTTCATTCATGCCCTGTTAGCTGATAGAATTACTCCCAAGAGGTCAACAAGAAACTCTCCTTACATGGGTCGGTCTATGATAGGAAAGAATTTTTAATATCCCTAGAGCTACCAGCATTAGAGCTTATCAAGCAGCTGGAGTTGTTTGAGTTTGATGCCATGGAAGTCAGGTATGTAGAACTCATGGAGTTGGAGGAACTGAGGGACAAAACAATGTAAATTAGGAGAAGGATCAAGATTTGATCAAGAGGTGCTTTGATAAGAAGGCCAAAAATAGAACCTTCAAAGAGGGGGACTTGGTCCTAAAATGGGATGTAGACAGGGCCAAACCAGGAAGACACTCCAAGTTTGATGCAATATGGAGTGGCCCTTACATGATTTTAGAATGCAAGAGTAACAATGATTTCTAACTATCCAAGTTGGATGGAGAAGAATTACATATTCTAGTCAATGGAATCTACCTAAAGAATTGTTACTAAAGTGAAATATTTTCCTTGTACATATTAGTTTAGAATTTTTAATTCCTCCAAGTGCTTATAGCACATTGCTTTGTTTTATTTTAGGTTTGCTTTGTAATAAGTGCTCATGCACTCTCTGCATAAAATAAGGACTTTAATGAAAGCAATAGTCAGGGGACAAAAATTCCCTCCTCTTTAATGGGAGAGGTTCCCTTATTTAAAGGAAAAAAACTATTTACAAATGTACAACGTTTAATTTTAAAGAGGAACTTTGATATCATGAAAGTGTTTTAAATGACCGATTATCAATACAAAAGGATAGAAGAACTAAGGAATGGGAAAAGGTAGAATAGCATTCTCGGGAAATATAGATAGCAAAATAATTCCTTATAAATGTTGAACTGGGATCATATAGAACAAAATCATTTGTGTTAAAACCATAAGATGTTATTTCATAGACACAAAGTTCCAGAGATGACATCCACAAGAATACAAAGCTTCTTGATGCAAAATAGATTAATGATTCAATAATTTTAATCAGATAGGAAAGAATGAATAAGCACAGATAGAAATAGAAAGGAAATCTTCTTGTATTGATAGCTTTTGACTCTTTTACACTTTAAAAAATAATCAGAGTTCCACCCCCTTAGAATGGTGTGGAGAGCTCATTATATATCTTACAAATTGGTTACATTTGGTAACCATTTCTTTTAACTAAAAGATTAATTAAGGAAATGCACAAAACAATGTCCTTAATTAATTTACAAGGAGCTCAGCACTAAAAATAGAAGAAGAAAAAAGAGAAGATAGAAGAGAAAACATCCATTATGGTGAGGAGGGCCCATGATTTGAGAATCCGATATCTGAATTTTTTAATGCTCGACTATCTCCATACCTCTTGGGATTTGTGTTGTTAGTGGCATGAGTCCAAGTGCCTAGACATTTCTCCATATCTTTATCAAATTTGGTATGCTCCAGGTATTCTTTATTGGCCTCAGCAATGCATAGATTGAAGAGAGAAAATGTCCTTTATCTTCTCTTTGGTAATTGACTCCTCTTTGAACAAGTCATCCTTGAAAAATGTTCTGAACTGAGCTTTGATTTCTTGAAGAGAGAAGGGAACACTGAAATTTCATCTTGAAGATGGCAATGGATATCTTTAAAGGAAGATGAAACACAAGTTTTAAAAGACTCTCCTTTCTACCATACGTTCCTTAATTCTCCCAATGCTTCTTCTAGAACCTTTATCTTCCACTCGACACTGAAAATCCATGCCCTTGATAAGTTATTCTTGGCATCATCAAACATTTTTTGCCAATAAAATCTTCTCATCAGTTTGGCCCATAAGGGAAAATATCTATAATACAACTACTCCAAACCTTGACTCTTTATCCATAGCTCTAATTGAGGAGGAGAGTTTTTTGTGCAAGTTGGCCACCTTTTCATTGGTTTTGAAGGCATTCCTCAATGAAGTTCAAACCTCTATAATCATGTCATCAACCATAGCCTCCATAGCCTTTCCATAAGTGGAATACTTATGTATGTCTTTGATACTCTGAACTTCATCTGGATGAGAATCATGGGGGTGGAAGAGCAGCCAGTGGGGTAGGATCCAAAACCTTATCCTTGGCCAACAATGACTTGATAAAGTTGGAAAGAACTTGGTTTATGTTCTTCCTATGTTCTATGGTCTACTTTCCCTTCTCAACTCATTTAATAACCTTTGTTACCATTTCCTGAAGGTTATGAACCTCACTCTCAGGAGTGGATTCTCCCATTGGGATCCTTGAAAGCTCTAAATCAGAGACCAAAAGATCCTTCTCTACCTTATCAACCTTGGGCTTTGTAACAACCTCAGAACTATTGGCCCTGAGCATCAATTACTAACCTTGAAGTGATCTTGGATTTATTTTTGGAGGGGAGGGAAGTACTCAAGAGCTGCCACAACATCAAAATTTGGCCTGTTAGATGAGAAGAATATTTTCTCTTCTTGTTATCAACCAAGGGTTGCACCCAAGCAAAGGTAGAAGAAGAAGAGGAAGGAACAAGAGGCCCAAGAGCAAGTGAACTCATGGACACTTAGAGTATTAACCATTGTTTCCTCTAGAAAAGAAGTGGATGGAGCATCAGGAGCTTCCTTTGTAGAGGAGAGTCTATGTATTAGGAGGTTCAATACTAGACATTTCCTTTTCTTCTTCAACTTGGTGACTTAAGGAGCTCTAAGATTTGGCACTTCACCATCATCACTCTCACTAAGAACAATAATGTTCTCTGGTCTTGAAGGTAATTTGAATGCTCAAGAAGAGATTCTTCCTCAATTGGTTCCTGTTTAACCTCTTTGATCTTCTTTTGATATACTTGAGTAGAAGGAGTAGATGACTCGGGCTCTTTCATTGAGGAAGAATGAGGGGTTTTTCAAGTACCTCGGTACTGGTTGTATGTGCTTCCTTCCCTGGTGTAGAGGTATCTCTGGAAGAAGATCCACCCTGATTCTTCTTGAGCTCATGAACCTTCTGTCAACCCAAACTTTAGTTCTTACAAGAACAAGGGCAATAATCTCAACCAAATCATCTCTCTCTCTTTTTGTACCAATCCAAATCTTCTAAAGGAGTGTGTTTGATTGTTGTTTCATATTCAAAGGACTGTAAGTCCTCATCATCATCCTTAAATCCTTTAGGAACTTGGTAGAGATTGAGATCTCTAATTTTTTGTAGAGAGAGTCTGCCATAGTGCCTCCATCTGGCTTCAAAATCATCTGCACAATCAGCCCAGTAATCCTCAGTATCTGGCTTGTGATGATAGTTTATCCTGAGGTTCTGATCAATAAATTCTTCAGATCAAAACAAGTCCTAGGTTTGAAGAAATGGATAGTGAGAGGAGCGATAGCCCTTTCTACATTTTGGGCATCCAAAGTTGTTTTACATGTATAGTTTCCCAAAGAGATAGGGAAATGTAGACCAATGATCTTCTTGTCCCTGTAGGTTCTATGGAGTTTATCAAGTTGCCTGCACACTTCAACCAGAGCCATTTTATCATTGCAAAACATGGGGAGCTTGAGGGGTGTATTTTCATAGCCAGCCAACCTGATGTATGAAAACCTCCTAAATTGGATGAAGAAAGCCCCATACTTGGCTATCAGGTTCATAGCTTCATCAGAAAATCTCCTAGCAGTGTTACCCTCTAAGAGTCTTACAATATACATGGTGAAAGCATCATTGACTCTTCTGAAATTGTGATTGCTAGCTTCAAGGGTAAACTGAGGGCAGTATGCGTAAATAGGCTCATTCTTCTGGCCCTCCATGTAGGTGAAACTGAACCACTTGGGATGCAGCTAGGGTATACATGAGATAAGAAGTCATATAGAACTTCTTAGTCTGTTGAACACTAGACAATTGCTCAGTCAAATTCATGCAAACAATTTCAGCCCAATTAATGTTTTGCTTGCCCTCGCAGATGATATTTATAAAGGGCACATCCAGAAGTGAAATTCATTGGTGGAAGGAAACCCCATGATACGGGTGAGAAAAATAATAAAATCAGACAACTCCTCATTAAAATCAACTCTGAATAATGCCTTGGAGAGTCGGGACGCTCCCTTCTTAGGGTTCTTTAACCATGATTTTGCTATTCGGGCCTTGTATTTCTCACTTGTCTTGATCGAATAGGGTTTGAGCTTGAGCACGAGTGAGAACTATGGAATCTTTAGTCTGGAATGTGTAGGGAAGAAATAATGGTGAAACATCTAGTTTAGCAATTAATTCCCCATGCACATTAGTAAGTTCCTTGGTATCGGGTTAAAATGGGCTCCGCAGGAAAGCACGGTGTTCACACTATACAGAGATAGGAAAACCAGCCGCGTATGCAATTCCACTATCACTGATCATTTGTGCCATGGGAGTAGGATTAGAGCATGTTAGTCTGCCCCAAAAATCTCCAAAATCTAAGTGTCGAACCTCACTATCTCCAATATCAGGTACAAAGGTCTCAAGAGGTGACACATGTTCTTGACCTTGAAACTTGATCTTCATTTTTGCAATGCATAGGGAATAGCCTTCCAAGATCAAAATCACGATGAAAATGCAAAGGGATATAGGGGCATGAGCAAAATGACTTTAATGGCAAGGATTCAAGCAAGAGATGGAAAGTGAGAAATGTGACAAATGCATAGGGGATAGTCCCATTAAATAGTCATTTAGGAGAGAGAAGGTCATTAAATGTGCATTAAATTCACCTTGCACCGACTCAAAAAGATGAAAAGTGGGAAAAGTAGAAAAAACTGGCCCAGATGGTCTTTGGTACATTTGGGACATGAGGGACATGAAGACACGATCCGGCCGATGCGGGTGTGTGTGCGGGAATGTAGGCCAAATGAGCATGGGTGGTCCAAGGACTTAGAAATGTGAAGGATGTGAGGGATGTGAAGACGTGATTTGGCTAATGTGCATGCGGTGGTGGGAATGTGAATAGAAAGCACAGATGCATTTGGGACAGATGGGACAAAAGTACGTGAAGAACCCGATGGGATGATGGGTGATCGGGGAAAAGGAAGTCAGGTGAACTTGGGACAAATGGGCCAAAAAGTTTCGATAAATCCGTCAATCAAGGATTTGTGGGGAAAGTGGTCGATCGGCGAATAGAAGGCACGACAGTACTTGGGACATGAGGGACAAAAATGTCTGACAGACCTGCAAGTCACCAAAATGACTCCAAAAAATGTGAATTTTCACCATCTCTTCAAATTTTACTTCACTAGAACATTACTAAAGGGTGTCAACTCAAAATTTTCAAATTTCTAACTTTCAAAAAGAGGGAAATTTTGAGAGGACAACAGCTGGCTCTTTCTGGGGATGACTTGACTAGATCATAGAACAAGGCAAGACAAGAATCAAGAAAAACTAGGGAAAGAAGACCAGTGCCTTATCCATTGGGAAAATAGAGTCAAAGGTAAGACAATACAGAAGAAAAAACACCAAAAACAAGGAAAGGAAAACAACAAAACAAAGGCAAAGGAAAAAAAACACACACTGTACATAATATACATAGGACTTCCTATTCACCTAGGACTTGAACAATTTCAGGTACTGCCCACTATATAATGGAGTGGGAGAGAGGATCCATCCATGTAATCAAGATAGAAAGAATTTTCACCAGCAAAGTGCCTGATTCTAAAAGGACCAAGCCAAAGAGAATCAAACTTACCATGGCTTCCTCGAGGTTCATGTCTTTTATCCCACAACAAAACAATGTCTCCAACTTTGAAATCTCTGGATCTGGTTTTCTTGTCAAACAAAGATTTCACCTTCTATTGATGGGTAGATATTCTATCAAAAACCTACAGCCTGTCTTCATTCAACTTATGAAGATACATGATCCTTTTATCTAAAGAATCACTGAAACTAGTGTCCTCAATGGCCTTCATCAAATACAAAGCTGGTAGCTCCACTGTCACCGGTAGTTGGGCTTCCACACCATACACCACTTGAAAAGGGGACATCCCAATTGCTCTTTTAGGTGTAATCCTATCTACCCAGAGAGCATCATAGAGCTTCTTGTGCCAGTTTCTCTGAGATTCATTAACAAGTTTCCTTACAATAGCCACCAGATTCTTGTTGGTTGATTATGCCTATCCATTCCCTTGAGGGTAGTAATCTGAAGAGTGAGTAAGGGAAATACCATATCCATAACAAAAATCCATCATCTCAGTAGAAGAAAAATTTGAAGCATTATCAGTCACAATCTTGTTTGGTACTCCAAACCTTATCAAGATGTTTTCTTTGATGAAATTACATACCACCTCTAGAAGTAGTACTCTTAACTAGGAATGGCTTCTACCCACTTAGTGAAATAATCTATGGTAGTCAACACATGAGTATGTCCTACACTTGAAGATGGGTTGAGTGTTCCAATGAAATCCAAACCCCATTGTTGAAAGGGTTCTTCAATCACAACTGGTTTAAGTGGTAAAGCAGCCAACTTTGGTCTTCCACAAAGGTTTGACAAGCTTCACATTTATCAACCCACCTTGATGCATCCTTAAACAAAGTAGGCCAATAGTACACAGTGAAGAATTTTGTGGGTAGTTACGGCAGATGAGAAATGACCCCCATAGGCTTGATCATGGAAGGCTGAGAAAATCTTCTTTATTGCTCTTTGTCAACACATTTCAAGAATCTTCCATCCACTCCTCATTTGAACAAAGCATTCTCCCACAACACGTACTGTGTTGATCTTAGTTTGATAGCCCTCTTCTCCTTGGTAGTTAAATGAGATGGGCATTCACCATAGGTGAGGAAGTGAGCAATGTCAGTGTACCATTCATCCATTGAGCTGAGAAATAGAACAATAGGAACATCAACCTCATCCTTAGGCAACTCATGACCAAGCTCCTTCAGCAATGAGTTCACACAGGCCTTTACCCCGAACTAATTTAGTTGGTCTGATGTCAATATCATATTCTTGAACCTTTGCTACCTAGTTTCCTCTCTTAGTTCCAAATTCTTGTTGTGTAAGAATAGACTTGATGGTTGTATAGGCACCAATACCATAGAAGTGAGAGTTAAGGATATAGAATCGAAAACTACTTAACAACTTTAACCACTGCAAAAGCATGTTTCTCCATCATAGTGTACTTCAACTCGTGATTTTTAAGAATATAACTCATGAATGCAATTGGGAGCTCGTGACCTTTAGAATCTTTCTAGGTCAACACAGCAGCCAGGGTATTTTTTGTGGCATAGCAATAGATAATAAAATCTTTGCTGAAATCTGGACATGCTAAGATAGGAGTCTTAGCAATAGCTTTTTAATATTTTCAAATGCTTCCTTTCCTTTAGTGGACCAACCAAACATTTGTCTTTCCTTTCATCATCTGAGAGATATTCAAAGTCAACTCTACAAAATCAGGGATGAATCTTCTCAGGAAGTTGATCTTACCAAAGAAAGAATGCACTCCCTTTTTACTTGTAGGAAGAGGAATCTGTTGAATAGCTTGAACTCGTTTAGGATCAATCTTGATTCCTTCCTTGGAGACAACATGTCCCAACAATTTTCCCTCTGTGACAAAAGATATATTTCTTGGGATTCAGGGAAACTCCATGTTCTCTGCATTTCAAGAGAACTGTTTCTAGATGTTGAAAGTGATCTGCTCTATTTTTGGAAAATATAGTTAGGTCATCTAGATACACAACAATACATTTTCCTTTCAGACTTCCAAAAGCCAAATCCATAGCTCTTTGAAAGGTGGCACTGGCATTAATGAGACCAAAGGGCATCCTCTTGTAAGAAAAAGTACCCCAAGGAGTGGTAAAGGTAGTCTTGTGTTGATCTGCAGTGTTGACTTCTACTTGGTTATATCCTGAGAAACCATCAAGCATGGAAAACATCTCAGCTCTGTAATAGCTTGCAACACTGGTCCATCATGGGTAGGGGTAGTTGTCCTTCAGAGAAGCTTGATTCAGATTCCTAAAATCAACACAGATCGAATCTCACCATTTTTCTTCCTAATAGGCACAATGTTAGCAATCCATGTTGAATGATGAATGGGAAAGATAATTTTGGCCTTCAAAAACTTTTTGTATCTCTGAAAAATGGTGTCAGCAATCTTTGGATTGTACTTGCCTTTGCTTTTGTTTGAAAGGTTTAATCCCAGGTTTGAGAGGAATGAAATGTTGCATTTCTTTTGGCTGAAAAGCTTTAGATCATCATAAGAATAAGCAAGTACATCAACATACTTCTTCAAAATATTTACTACCTTCTTCTTTTCCTCTTGTGTGCAACATTTCCCAATGTTCACCATTTTGGGGTCAATAGAGCCCCAATGTTAACCTTTTCATATTCAGCAGATTGTTGGGCTCCTTTAGAAGCTTTAGCCTTAACATACCTATCATGTTTATCAAACAATTCCTCAGACTCACCAACCCTTTAGGAATCTTGTTACCTTTTAGTCTGATGCACCCATCTTGATCTGTCTCCTCTTTGACACCTTCCTCATTGGAAGATACACTCTCACGAGGAAAATTGTCACTTCCTTCAAAATACAATTGTTCAAAGTTATCCCTGAGTTCCAGGAAAGAGAGAAAATGTTGATCATCATTGAAAACTTTCCAGTTGCTTGCATTATCGGTACACTTGGTCTATGGATCATTTCAATGGTGAATTTATCCTGAGAGAAATCAGGGTGAGGTATCAGCAATGATCTGAAAAGCTAGAGAATCAACCCTAGTGTTCTTTTCCCTTGGCACTACTTTGATGGAGAAGGCATCAAGAAATTCAATAGAATCCCAAACCATATTCCTATAATGCTTCAATATTCTATTCTTTACTTGGAAAAGGTTTCTGACTTGTTTAACAACTAGTTCCGCATCTCCACGAGCCAGAAGATTCTTCACACCTTTCTCCTTTGCCACGTTAAGTCCAAGGATGAGAGCTTCATACTCTATTGTGTTATTGGTATTTTCAAACTATAGTTTGAATGAGAAAGGATGAACCTTTCCTTCTAGAGATATCAATACCACACCAGCCCCAGAACCAGCCGAGGAACAACTTCCATCAAATTCCAAATTCCAAATGCCATTAGGATCATGAAATACTTCTTTGGGACGTTCATTTCATCCTGAGACATAATCATATAGTTTCCATGCCCAATATCTTCATAAAGTATTTGTGCTTTAGGATCATCTGTCTTTTGCACAATATACTCAGATTGCTTCTCAGGCAACAACTTCTTCATCTTGTCATTGACTGGTATAAGGGCATGTGACCAATCCATTTGAATTTCTCCTCCCACATCCTTATAGAAGTTCCTACTCAACAACATGTCGTATGAAGGAGGGATATCAGCTACCAGAATAGTAGCTAAAACCTTTTTCTCAGGTAAGGCAACAAAAGCTACCTGTGCATCTTTAATTCTTCCAACCAAGGGCACCTCCCTACTCTCCATAGAATAACAAGAACCAATAGTGTGTGTGAGGGTAAGACCCAGAGCATGGGCCACTTTGGTGGGCATTACATTATCGATGCTCCTGAGTCTATGACATAGTTACTAAGTCTATGGCCTTGCTATAAGGAGGGTCACATAAAATGGTTTGATTTTCTCATTAGGTGAGGTGACTGCAGCCACAAGGTTTGGTTGGGGTGTGGAAGATGGAGTAGGAAAAATACCTTTAGAAGTATTGGGTAAAGTTTTGGAATGGGAATTGACAAAGTGGACCATTTTGGAAAAGGATTTTGGATGAGTTTGATAGTACTCAGCCTCTGAAATTTGGATTTTTTTTTCTTAAGGTGATCGATGATATCAAAAGATCTAGAGGTGGATGGGCTATCATCACTAGGAATCCTAGGCTTATCAGGTTTAGGAACTGGAGAAAAAGAAGTTTTAATAGTAGGATTAGGAAAAGAAGAATTAGTAGAACTCACCTTCTGTGTGGATGTAGTGGGAATAGGAGATCCTCTTTTTGCAATTATGGGGATAGTCGTGGGATGCTCCTTGGACCTCTTAGTGGGCTGCATCACTTTCTCCTTCTTATTTTTTCATGTTCGAGTCATAACAACATATGACTCATTATTCATCTCTACTACTACTTCATCATAATCATCTTCTTCATCAACACCTTCAGTGGTGAAGAAATTAACCGAGACCCCTCAAGTTCTTCCAGCTCTTCATCAGCCTCTTCTTCAGGTTCTTCAAAATCTTCATTAACCTCTTCATCATCAGGTTCTTCAACCTCACAAGTTGCATTAACAGGGACCTTGATGGGTGGTCCCTCAATTGCCAACCTTGTCTGAGAGGAAGGAAAATGATTTCTAGGCTGAAAATTCCTCCTTGGAACATCTGTATAAGGAGCATGTTGAGCCAATTGTTTCTTGATGGCAATAAGGTCATTAGCAAGATTTTGTACTAATTGATCTGCATTAGCTCTAGGAGTAGAGGAAGAGGAAGAAGAAGCTTTAGATTTGGAAGGATCTCTTTTCAACTTACCAGACATGATTAAGTCATCTTCAACACTAACGGCTAATCTCTGGTCCTCATCCAATGTTGCAAGGTTGGCTCTTCTCAACGCATAGCTTACTTCAGGAAATTGAGCATTTAGGAAGAAACATTTTTGAATTTGATCTATAGGTTGGGTATCTGGTGGGATTTTGTTAATCAACTTATTGAACCTGGCCACAAATTCTCTCATGGGCTCTATGGTTCTTTCTTTATTTGAGAAATCTGAGCTAGCAAAGCATGCACATCTTTACGCGAGGTTTGAAACGATTCTCAAATCTTGTTCTCATCATGGTCCAATTGGTAATGGCCCTAGCAGGAAGATGATAGAACCAATCTACCGCATTATCTTGCAAAGTCTCTACAAAAAGCCTCACTGAGACATCTTCATGCTCAACTCGAGGACTCCACATGCAACTATGAAAGCTGCAATATGCTCATCAGGATGCACCTTGCCATCACCTCTGAACTTGGGAAAGTTCTTCTGTTACCCCTGGGTAACTCATGCAAAGGTTGAGGGAGGGAAAGAGGCCCAACATGGTGGCCCCAAGGTAATGGAATTGCCATCCTTGGAAAAACTGCTTGAAGAGGAACTGAAACACCAACAAGAATCAAAGCATGGAGATTAGAGTTGAGTTGCTCTTGAGGGATACCACTCCCAAGGGTTCTGTTTTCAATAGGGGTGTGCTTGTAGAATGAGCTCTTCTATTTCTCCCTGTTGAAGGAAGAGGAAAACCTTGCTTGCTCCAAGAGTTGAAACTGAGAATCTTTGATTCCAAGAGCCCTCCTACCATGGGTAAATCTTAGAGTCGCCAGATCAGAAAATGATCAAGAAATTGTTCTTAAAACTGGAATCCATCAAAAAATGAATCCCCAGTAGAGTCGCCAAAAATTGTTGGTTGTCAAATAAGGACTTTAATGAAAGAAAACGGTCGGGGATAAAAATTCCCTCCTCTTTAATGGGAGAGGTTCCCTTATTTAAAGGAAAAAACTTATTTACAAATGTACAACATTTAGTTTTAAAGAGGAACTCTGATATCATGAAAGTGTTTTAAATGACCGATTATCAATACAAAAGGACAGAAGAACTAAGGAATGGGAAAAGGTAGAATAGCATTCTCGGGAAATATAGATAGCAAAATAATTCCTTATAAATGCGAACTAGGATCATATAGAACAAAATCATTTGCATTAAAACCATAAGATGTTATTTCACTAGACACAAAGTTAGAGATGACATCCACAAGAATACAAAGCTTCTTGATGCAAAATAGATTAATGATTCAATAATTTTAATAGATAGGAAAGAATGAATAAGCACAGATAGAAACAAAAGGGAAATCTTCTTGTATTGATAGCTTTTGACTCTTTTACACTTTAAAAAATAATTAGAGTTCAACCCTTTAGAATGGCGTGGAGAGCTCATTATATATCTTACAAATTGGTTACATTTGGTAACCATTTCTTTTAACTAAAATATTAATTAAGGAAATGCACAAACAATGTCCTTAATTAATTTACAAGGAGCTCAGCACTAAGAATAGAAGAAGAAAAAGAGAAGTTAGAAGAAAACATCCGTTTATGGCTGAGGAGGGCCCACTGATTTGAGAATCCGATGCCTAAATTTTTTTAATGCCTCAGCTATCTCCATACCTCATGGGATTGTTGTGTTAGTAGTGGCATGAGACCAAGTGCCTAGACATTTCTCCATATCTTTATCAAACTCGGTATGCTCCATGTATTCTTTATTGGCCTCATCAATGGTAGATTGAAGAGAGAAAATATCCTTTATCTTCTCTTTGGTAATTAATTCTTCTTTGAACAAGTCTTCTTTGAAAAATGTTCTGAACTAAGCTTTGATCTCTTGAAGAGAGAAAGGAACACCTGAAGTTTCATCATGAAGATGGCAATGAATATCTTTAAAGGTAGAGGAAACACAAGTTTTGAAAGACTCTCCTTTCTACCAACTGTTCCTCAATTCTCCCAATGCTTCCTCCAGAACCTTTATCTTCCATTCAACACTAAAAATCCATGTCTTTGATAAGTTGTTCTTGGCATCATCAAAACATTTTTGGCCAATAATATCTTCTCATCAGTTTGGCCCATTAGGTGAAGATCTGTAATACAACTACTCCAAACCTTCAGCTCTTTGTCCATAGCTCTAATTGAGGAGGAGAGTTTCTGCTGCAAGTTGGCCACCTTTTCATTGGTTTTGAAGGCCTCCATAATGAAGTTCAAACCTTCTATAGTCATGTCATCAACCATAGCCTCCATATCCTTTCCATAAGTGGAATACCTATGTATGTCCTTGATACTCTGAACTTCATCCTGACTGAGAATCATGGGAGGTGGAAGGGCAGCCAGTGGGGTAGGATCCAAAACCTTATCCTTGGCCAACAATGACTTGATAAAGTTGGAAAGAACTTGGTTCTGTTCTTCCAACTATTCTATGGTCTGCTTGCCCTTCTCAACTCATTCAATAACCCTTGTTACCATTTCCTGAAGGTTATGAACCTCACTCTCAGGAGTGGATTCTCCCATTGGGATCCTTGAAAGCTCTAAATCAGAGACCAAAAGATCTTGCTCTGCCTTATCAGCCTTGGGCTTTGCAACTTCTCCAGAACTGCTGGCCCTGAGCATCAGTTACTAACCTTGAAGTGGTCTTGGCTTTCTTTGCTGGAGGGGGAGGGGAAAGTACTCAACAAGAGCTGCCACAACATCAAAATTTGGCCTTGTTAGATGAGAAGAAGATTTTCTTCTTCTTGTTATCAACCAAGGGCTGCACCCAGGAAAAGGTAGAAGAAGAAGAGGAAGGAACAAGGGGCCCAAGAGAAAGTGAACTCATGGCACTTAGAGTATTAACCATTGTTTCCTCTAGAAAAGAAGTGGATGGAGCATCAGGAGCTTCCTTTAGAGGAGTTTGTGGTATTAGGAGGTTCAGTACTAGACATTTCCTTTTCTTCTTCAACAGTGACTTCAGGAGCTCCTGCAGGATTTGGCACTTCACCATCATCACTCTCACTAAGAACAATAATGTTCTCTAGTCCTAAAGGTAATTATGAATGCTCAAGAAGATATTCTTCCTCAATTGGTTCTGTTTAACCTCTTTGATCTTCTTTTGATATACTTGAGTAGAAGAAGGAGTAGATGACTCGGGCTCTTTCATTGAGGAAGAATGAGGGGTTTGCTCAAGTACCTTAGTACTGGTTGTATGTGCTTCCTTCCCTGGTGTAGAGGTATCTCTGGAAGAAGATCCACCCTGATTCTTCTTGAGCTCATGAACCTTCCTGTCAACCCAAACTTTAGTTCTTACAAGAATAGGGGCAATAATCTCAACCAAATCATCTCTCTCTTTTTGTACCAATCTAGATCTTCTAAAGGAGTGTGTTTGATTGTTGTTTCATATTCAAAGGATTGTAAGTCCTCATCATCATCCTTAAATCCTTCAGGAACTTGGTAGAGATTGAGATCTCTAATTTTTGTAGAGAGAGTCTGCCATAGTGCCTCATCTGGCTTCAAAATCATCTGCACAATCAGCCCAGTAATCCTCAATATCTGGCTTGTGATGATAGTTTATCCTGAGGTTCTGATCAATAAACTTCTTTAGATCAAAACAAGTCCTAGGTTTGAAGAAATGGATAGTGAGAGGAGCGATAGCCCTTTCTACATTTTGGGCATCCAAAGTTGTTTTACATGTATAGTTTCCCAAAGAGATAGGGAAATGCAGGCCAGTGATCTTCTTGTCCTTGCAGGTTCTATGGAGTTTATCAAGTTGCTGCACACTTCAACCAAAGCCATTTTATCATTGCAAAACATGGGGAGCTTGAGGGGTGTATTTTCATAGCCGACCAACTGATGTATGAAAACCTCCTGAATTGGATGAAGAAAGCCCCATACTTGGCTATCAGGTTCATAGCTTCATCAGAAAATCTCCTAGTATCACCCTCTAAGAGTCTTACAATATACATGGTGAAAGCATCATTGACTCTTCTAAAATTGTGATTGCTAGCTTCAAGGGTAAACTAAGGGTAGTATGCATAAATAGGCTCATTCTTCTGGCCCTCCATGTAGGTGAAACCGAACCACTGCCGGGATGCGGCAGGGTATACATGAGATAAGAAGTCATATAGAACTTCTTAGTCTGTTGAACACTAGACAATTGCTCAGTCAAATTCATGCAAACAATTTCAGCCCAATTAATGTTCTACTTGCCCTCACAGATGATATTTATAAAGGGCACATCAGAAGTGAAATTCATTGGTGGAAGGAAACCCCATGATACGGGTGAGAAAAATAATAAAATCAGATAGCTCCTCATTAAAATCAACTCTGAATAATGCCTTGGAGAGTCGGGATGCTCCCTTCTTAGGGTTCTTTAACCATGATTTTGCTATTTGGGCCTTGTATTTCTCATTGTCTTGATTGAATAGGGTTTGAGCTTGAGCATGAGTGAGAACTATGGAATCTTTAGTCTCTGGAATGCGTAGGGTAGTAGCAATGGCGACAACATCTAGTTTAGCAATTAATTCCCCATGCACATTAGTAAGTTCCTTGGTATCAGGTTAAAATGGGCTCCACAGGAAAGCACGGTGTCGGCACACTGTATAGAGATAGGAAACCAGCCGCGTATGCAATTCCATTATCACTGATCATTTGTGCCATGGGAGTAGGATTAGAGCATGTTAGTCTACCCCAAAAATCTCCAAAATCTAAGTGTCGAACCTCACTATCTCAATATCAAGTACAGAGGTCTCAAGAGGTGACACATGTTCTTGACCTTGAAACTTGATCTTCATTTTTGCAATGCAGGGGAATAGCCTTCCAAGATCAAAATCATGATGAAAATGCAAAGGGATACTAGGGGCATGAGAAAATGACTTTAATGGCAAGGATTCAAGCAAGAGATGGCAAGCGAGCAATGTGAAAATGCATAGGGGATAGTCCCATTAAATAGCCATTCAGGAGAGAGAAGGTCATTAAATGTGCATTAAATTCACCTTGCACTGACTCAAAAAGATGAAAAGTGGGAAAAGTAGAGAAAACTAGCCCGAGACGGTCTTTGGTACATTTGGGACATGAGGGACGTGAAGACGTGATCCGACCGATGGGTGATGCAGGGAAATGGGCCAAATGAGCACGAGTGGTCTAGGACTCAAAAATGTGAAGGACACATGAGGGATGAAGACATGATTCAGCCGATGCACACAATGTGTGGGAATCCGTGAACAGAAAGCACATATGCATTTGGGACAGAGATGGGACAAAATCGTGAAGAATCCTTGAACCCGATGTGGATGATGTGGGTGAATAGGGAAAAGGAAGTCTGGGTGAACTTGGGACAAATGGACCAAAATTTTCGATAAAGCTTTCGATCAAGGAGTTTTGGGAAAGTAATCGATCGGTGAATAGAAGGCATGGCAATACTTGGGACATGAGGGAAAAAATGTCGATAGACTGCAAGTCACCAAAATGACTCCAGAAAATGCAAATTTTCACCATCTCTTCAAGCTTTCACTTCACTAGGACATTATTAAAGGGTGCCAACTCAAAAAATTTCAAATTTCTAAGCTTTCAAAAAAGGGGAAATTTTGAGAGGGATGTACGGTTAAGCGAAACAAAGGCATCAGTAGCATTTGTACAGATGTTATAGATTGACAATAGACTTTAAGATACCAGCTAGAAGTGAGAAATCATGTTACCACCTGATCGCATTTATGCTACCAGACGACACCAGAGATGATTATGCTATTGTTTGGGAGTAGAAAATATGTTCAAATGGTCGATCACAAGAATGAACCAGGTATTAAAGGAAGCGATACAAGGTTGTTCAACTACCATTTTAATGAGGTATGACACCCATGATTTCTTGTGCAAGTAAAGTACCAAATTGTTATGGCCTCCCATACCTCTTCAATGAAACTTGTTAGTTGGTGAGGAAATTTTAAGGATCTTATTCTATATATTGTAAATTTTGCCTCATTTTGAGGGGATTCATTCTATTTTGCAAAGGAACTCTGTCAAAATTGTTCCAAAGCTATTGTGAGCTAAAGGCCTCAAATTTGGGCTTATTGTAAAGGATTTTTCCTTGTGCCTATATTGTAATGGATTGTGCATGTTTCTGAGAAATAAAATTTTTTTTTGTGGCTTTTCTTGCCCTAATTCAAGTTATATTGCATCTTTTTCCTTCCATTACATTTGCAGGTATATTGTGCATGTTTATATCTCTTTGTAAGACCTTTAATTTGTTGTGCTTTATGAATCTAGGGAACTAAATATTGTTTTAGCTGTGGCACTTCTACTCGCCCTCCCTCACTTTGTTTACTCCCTATTGTTCACTCACCTAGAATGTCTCACTCCCTTTCTTGGTGCATCACCTTCACTTAGAGTATATTTAATTTTATGTATCCTTCTATCCCTATCTCCTTGGAAAGCATTAGGGTAGGATTAGTTTAGTTTTTCATTCTCTACACTTTGGAGAAGTTGGCACTAGGTTAGGAAAATAAGTCAACTTTATATAGAGTATTATCTTACTTGCAAGGTCCCACACTGCAAGATAATCCCATGTTATACAGATTACACTAATTGCCTCACACATAAATTACAAACAATCAGGGGTGTTGTCATTTTGTACTAATAGTATGTTCCTTACTTCCTTTACACTACCAGAATTTCATTCAAATATCATAAAGGGGGAAAATGTAGACACAAAATCACACACATACTACTATTTTACTATACTATCAAGTATATTGTTATTTATAAAGATCTTAAGTAAGAAAAATTACTCTATAATTAGATTTAATTCAAATTAAATTAAATCCCCCTTCACCGAGTCAACATTCACCTAAGTCTTCTCTATATCCCACTTGTGAACCAATGCATATAACAACCTCATTATTACGGTTCTCAACTAGAAATGTTTTTTTCTTTATGCTTCACTAATTTAAATACCCATATATTTAAACCCAACATAAATCTTAAGTTCATATCTCATGTTTCCTTGTTCTAAATTCTCATGATTTATAACTAACATCATCTTAGTCAATCCATCCTATAATAGTTGACCATGTGTAGTTGTATGAGTCGGTTTAACTCCAATCCCTCATATATTACTCATAGAGTAAGTATACTAAGTATACCAGTGGTCATATTTATCTTTCATATTTAAATAAATGTTGTATTCTAAGTGTCTACTTGGGTATCCGTCATTGAATCCCATCGACATCCTACAACTTATATCTTGGTGAAATGAGGACAAGTGTAATCGAAGCATACACTACTCGACCAGAGTTTCAAGACGTGTTTTTCATGCTTAGTTCCATGACGAAATACTCATCAATTAGAACTTCTCTTTAATCTTATCACTTGTTTACTATTATCTAGATTACGACTAGATAAGTACAATTTGGGTACAAGGTACCAATTTAGATCAATTTGCATGGGTAAGCACCACTATGTTAGATTAGGATGACTAAGGGAGGGTAAGTGTCTCCGAAATGATTTACATCATTACGAGTCTTCTTCCTTTCCCTTGGTCATCACAATATAACATCAGGTACTTATTCATGTAGCTAATCTTTATTTGTACCTTATCGTACTTGAATCCATTAGTTTTATGATGTTTTTAATTAGAGGAGCTTGACGAGTTAACATGTTATAGCAGATTTGCTCGTAGTAGCCAAGTAATGACCTAAGTCATTAGGTGGATACTTCATGGCAAGAACCATGACAAGTTAGCTCGATGAGTTCCACTAATCAAAATTTCATATCTTAATAAGTTAAGTAGTTTAATTAATTTATGACATGTCAATTCCCAATTATCAGTGGTACTCTCAAGCGATAGTTTTCATACATAAGGTCTGATCGAGGAAATTCACAAATATTATTTACATGTTTAGATTCAATCCAACATGTTCATTATAATTGTTTCCTTTTGAGTTGTTTACATATATCGTAATTTAATCCATTTGTTTAAGTAAAGTGTTAAGTATAGTATTATACGTAATAGGATTAATCCCAAATATTACACAACAACCCATAATTCAGATAAGTCATCATATGTACTTTAATTACACATTATTCATTTAGTAATAAATATTGTATTCATTTACAACACACAAGAGTGTAATCGGAATCCTTATAAACCATCAATATTACAATATTTATGTATCATGCTAGAAATACCTCATAATGAAATAATTAATAAGTACTTATGCTATTCCATTTAAGCTTTCCATCATACAATCATTTAAATAAATACCCCTTTCATTTAACATTGATTCATTCCATACTTAATAAGTACAAGTATACATCTTATTAATCTCCTTATGAGATAGTTACAAAAGATTAGGCTATCTTAGCCTCTTAATTAATGAAATCACACAACAATATTTATTTCAATTACAGATACACTATTTGATACAATACATCTTTTATCATTCAAATTTAACAAATAATTCTTTCAACTTCATTCTCCTTTGAGACTCATAGTAATCCATCTACAAAATGTTAGCAACTATTAGTTCAAGAGAACTAGCATGATAAGATATATATCCCTATTAATAGCTTACTCCATCTAGTGTTTACATATATGAAATGCTTATTAAGTTAGAATCACATAAATGACCTACTGAGGACATAATTCAAGTTTGTAACATTTTAAGAAAACACTATGCAATCACATTACCGTTTACTTCCTCAACATCTAATTACTTAAGAATAGAAATATATGTGATAATTTACATATTAGTTCAACAAAAATCAACCATTTATAGCTTACCTAAATAAGGGTACTAGTTAAAACAAAATTTTATAACTACTTATTATCAAACTTTAGGCATAATGTATAATGTCAATAGCTTACATCAGATTCAAACATTCTTTATTTAGCATGAATAGATACAAAACTTGGATGATGTTAAAACATTCCTTAATATTAAAGCTTTAGTGATATCTTATCATTCAAAGGTAATCAAGTAACACTCATTCGTTATAACCCATTATTTTCCATTGTTTGTATTAACAATGACTATTATTATTTACAAAACATTCATAACTTAGTAATTTCTTTGACTAACTTTCTCACATCCACGTAGTTCAAAAAGCACTTTTCGCATTCCCTAATCAATCAAGGTTACTGTTAAAAAATTACTTAAGCTTAATTGAACATCGACGATAACCAAAAAGGGCTCATTGACCAACACAAAAATATTAGATGAGTAATGATAGCTTATCGATATAATCAACATGAGATCAATATTTTTGTAATAACCTAAGGAATCTCATTTACCTTTAACCCAAAAAAGGTACAAAATAATGAAGTTATTATCACAAAAAAACCAAATTAATCGCAGATGATCGATAGAGTGGGAACAAAAATTATGTAAAGAAACAAAGGATGGAATCTAAAATTATGAAATTGATAATTATTTCATTCTAACTGAGCCTTAAATATGGCACGAAATCCCAAGCAAAAAGGATAACACCTAACCCCTAAGGTGGTGAGGAGTTATACATTTCAAAAAGAGATAACCCAAACCAATAACAATACCATTAAAAAAATTATCACGGGGACCCAATACAATCGAACAGGTCTAAAAATATCAAACGACAATGCTCAAGTCAAAACCCAGGAACACTTACACTTGAATCTTCTGGATTCCATTCCAAGTTATACATATTACACAATCGATACCCTAAATCATATGGGTATTTTCTTATAAAATTACAACCGAATATAGACATATATATCGAATATAGACATAGGTCTCAACTTCCATCATCATTGATAACAATGAGAAGGAAATACCTACAAATAAGACATCATATATACATATTTTCTAGAGGTTTCATATTACCGTGACGCCTTATTAAAATATCAAATGATATACCTAGATATATGTTATTTTATATACCATAAATACAACTTACTCAAGTAAACCCTAGTCGCGAGTTCATAACATATATAAGCCATAATATTTTCTATTATGTTTACATATATACAACATAAAACACATATGAATGGTAATATCATACATTCTTTATTACTTCCATTTTATAAATAATACTCAGAATCATTCACTCCCAAGAATAAGAACGAAACCGTAAATTTTAACCTAACATCTAAAAAAGTCCACAAATAGCTAACCAAGCTTAATGCAAAGTTTTATTTATGCAAATAATAGGTAGAGAAAATTGTTAAAGAAGAGATAGAGTATATCACAACTACAATCTATAGCCCACTTCTTCTTCTCCTTTCTCCTTTGTTTCCAATCTCACTTTACATCCATAGATCAAATATTGAATCCATAGAAGAGCGAAAACCCCGACATTCCCCATCTTATTTATCAATCCAATATATTAATTCTTTCCCATATTTTTCTCAACTAGTTGAAAAAAATACATGCATTAACACTAAAGAATCGACAAAAGTATGAAAATAGCTAGATAACCTAGGAGAAAATGCGAGATTTGAGAAAAAATGCCAAAACATGTAAAACAACAAAACAACCAAGTCAACTTGTTTTTCCCAAAACCACCGATGGTTTCCCAAGTCAGTGATGTGATTTTCTATGAATTCAATGCATGCAAGTGAAAACACTTTTCCCACCTTAATTCAAACCTATCTATTTTCCATTTCAAATTTAGTGGTGATTATTTACTTTGCAAACATTTCACTAAGTTTGATTAGTCTCTTTTATAACCGAGCTTCCAACATTTGTTTTGTCTCCACAATGAGAATCGATAATAGTGTTCAATAAATGCCTCAATTAAAAACTCATAGAGATTACATGATATGAAGGAGGTGGTGACAACTCACCCATACCACTAGGCTCATATAAATTTGAAAATATAGAATTAGTCTAGCATTTTCTTACATCCTTTGAATCATGCCCCAAGTTTTATTAATACAGGTCTAAGCCTTATTAATCTTGAAACATTAACATAGTTAATCATTAATAGGTCCCCTTAATATTATTCCCTTTAGACATAAGTTTCTAAACCATAAATAACATTAATTCATATGTTAGGCCCTTATTTCATTATGACCAAGCTTTGTTAAAGAAAAAAAATAGTAATCACATTTAGGCTTACCTTGTAACATATTCCCATCCTTATTTCATGCACCTTGAACTATTGTCAATACTATTAACCTCATGTTGACCAAGTACCAAAAGTCCCAAACTTAACAAAAATAATCAAAAAAACCAAAGGTAAGTAACAACTGTAACATAGCATGGTCATAATTAACATGCCTCGATTATGAAAGTTGTATAATATATTTGTTCCCAATATTATTAAATTTAGTCTAAGAACATATTGCAACTTATGACAAGTATAATTTAAAACATAAGCACTTGTTAAGTTTAATTCAACAAAGTATATCATTAAGGAAAGAGTCTCATTAATCAATGGTACATAATAGGTTCAATCAATATAACACAAATCACATTGTCCCAACATGCTACAACAATGCAATCACATTTAGACCATGCAGAAAATGAACAAGAAGGCAAGCCTACTATAGAAGCATGTCAGTTACCAACACTCTTATCACATAAAAACAATAAAACACGAGGGTGTTACATACCTTCCCCTTAAAAGCATCATTGTCCCAATGATTCCTTCAAACATGACTATAATTAAACAACCAGAGATAGTGGGATACTTATTAAACTAACAATTAAATCCAAAAGAGTAGTATGAAACTTGCAAAAGTTAAGTTTTTAGAATTTCAAAATAGTGTTATTTTGGCTGTAACCAACACTTTTTGCAAGTTCTTGCTTGAAACAACAAAATTAAAGGAAATTTTCCTATCAAATAAATCATAAAATATCATAAAGTCATATAAAACCGAATGTTTTTTATGCTAAAAAGATGTGGAAAATTAGTTTTTATGTCTTCTAGATTCTCCCAAGTTGTACTTTCTTCATTAAACTAGTCCCATTGGACCTTGCATTGGCTTATATCTCTATTATGCAAGTGCAACTTGTGAGTTTCCAGCACCCTTACGGGTTCAACCACGATGACCCCTGGGTCTTGGACCTATAAATAATTCCAATTTAACACATGCAACAAATTTGAAACATACTTTTAAGCAAGGAAATATGAAAAACATCATGCATCCTAGCCAATGTGGGAGGCAATGCTAATCGGTAAGCCATAAGACTGATCACTTCAATGATTTCAAAAGGTCCAACGTAATGAGGTGACAACTTGGCTGATTTTCCAAAAGAAATAGAACTCTTTTTGGGCTTGACCCTTAAAAATACTTTATCACCAAGTTTAAATTTCCTATCAACCCTTTTTAGATTTGTGTAAATTTTTTGCCTACCTAAAAAATCTTTAAATATTTCCATTAATTTTACTTGTTGTTCCATTTCAGTAAGAATTTTAAGTCCTATTACCTCTCTATCTTCTATGTTGTCCCAACTAACAGGTGTTCTACACTTTTGTCCATACAAATGCTTCAAAAGGTGTCATTTTCAGAGAGGAATGATAAGTATTATTATACACAAACTTGACCAAAGGGAGATACTCTTCCAACTTGTACTGTTGATTCATATAGTACATCTTAAGCATGTTTTCCATAATCTAATTTACTCTTTCATTGTCTGTCCATTTATTTCTAGATGATAAGAAGAGATAAAATTTAGGTTTGTTCTAAGGATGCATTCAATTTTTCCAAAACGTGAAGTCATTCTTGGGTCTCTATCGTAAATTATTAGCTCAGATACACCATGCAGTCTACAAATTTCATGCACAAATATTTTTGCAATAACTGGTGAATCATCTTTCAAATTCCCAGGAATAAAGTGAGCTACTTTAGTCAATTTTTCAACTACAACAGAATGACGTCATGTTTATTTTTAGACATTGGTAGCCCCTGAAAAAAATCCATGCTTATCACTTTCCATTTATACTGTGGAATATTGTGAGGTTGTAACATTCTAGCTGGGTGCATATGTTCATCCTTTACATTTGACATTCTAAGAAATGAGACACATAATCAACTATGTCCTTTTTCATCCCTTTCCAAAAATATTATTGTTTTACATCAACAAGCATTTTTTCACTCCAAGATGTCCAGAATAAGGAGCATTGTGAAATTCAGTTATCACTTTCTTCCTTAGTTCATTTTCCAAGGGTACATACACCCGATTTTCATACCTAAGGACTCCTTCATTATCAAATTTGAATCCTTTGTATCTCTTAGCATTAAAATCCACAGAAAGTGTTGCTTTGACTTGTTGATAATAATAATTTTATCATTACTTTCTTTACCTCATATTTAAATTGAGTTCTCAAAGTTATAAGGGTGGAAATGTGCTTCCTACGACTTAGCGCATCTGCCACTCTCTTTTATTTTTCTTTTATATAATTGATATCAAAATCATATTGAGACAAAAATTCTAACCATCTTCGTTGTCTAACATTCAAGTTTGGTTGTGTGAAGATGTATTTTCAAACCAAGGTGGTTTGTTTTTAGCTAAAAGGGATTCCCTAAAAGATAATGTCTCCATACTTGCAATGCATGAACAATGGAAGCAAGCTCCAAGTTATGGGGAGCATATTTCATCTCGTGAACCTCAATTTTCTACTTTTTTGTATGCAATCACATGATCATTTTGCAACAATATACCCCCTAACCCCTCTCGAAGGCATCCGTTACAACTATGAAACTCCCATTAGGAGCTGGAACTATTAAAACAAGTGTTGTAGTTAATTTTTTCTTCAATGTTTTAAATGCACACTCACATTCATCATTCCAAACAAAATTATTATCTTTTATCTATAGAAAAGTAATTGGGACAATGGTTTTTTAGAAGTCTTTTACAAACTTCGGTAGTATCCAGCTAGTCCCATGAAGCTTTTGACTTCATGCACATTTTTCGGAGCTAGCCAATCAATTATAGCTGTAATATTAGATGGATCAACATAAATTCCATCTTTATTAATTACATGGCCTAAGTATTGCACCTCACTTTCATAAAATGAACATTTTGACAACTTTCCATAAATTTTTATTTTTCTTAATACCTCAAGTACAATCCTTAGATGTTCATTATGCTCTTCAACACTTTTTGAATAGATGAGAATATCATCCAAGAATACAAGAACAATTTTTTCCAAGTATTCTTGAAAGATATTGTTCATCAGATTCATAAAAGTGGTGGGAGCATTAGTTAAACCAAATGGTAATATAGTGAACTCAAAGTGCCCATATCTCATCCTAAAGGTAGTTTTATGTATGTATTCTTCTTTTATTCACAGTTAATGGTACCTAAACTACAGATCAATCTTAGAGTAAACCGATGCACCATGCATTTGGTCAAATAGATATTCAATCCTTGGAAGAGGGTACCTATTCTTGATTATTGATTTGTTGAGCATTCTATAGTCAATACATAATCTGAGTGTTCCATATTTATTTTTAACAAAAATAACCGGTGCTCCCAAGGTGAGACACTCGGTCTTATCAATCATTTTGATAAAATTTCATGCAATTGTGCCTTAAGTTCAACAAGTTCAGTAGTAGTCATTTGGTAAGGAGCCTTAGAGATTGGCTTGGTTCCAGGCTTGATATCAATAGTGAAGTCAAATTCTCTTTTTGGTGAAAGATCAAGTAGTTCTTCTAGAAATACATCATTGTACTCATGTAAAGTGGACAATATTCCACATAAATCTTACCCTTTTCATCTAATTCTGAATTTTGTATACAAAAAATAATGCAACCTTTATTTTTAGTATTTTTGATGGTTGCATTTGACTAAAAATTCTCTTTTTACACCCTATATTTCTATTTTTTTCTACAAATCATCTAAGCATATGATTCATTTTTCATAATACTCTATGTTTGCTTTATGTTGGGTTAGCATGATTCACACTTATTATTATGTCATACAAGCCTAAGGGTACTAAGTATAAGTCTACAAACAAACATGGTGAAACTATGTGAATGAAATTGTTCCCATATTGGACAGTCCATGAGATTTTCATATATCCAACATTTCATTTAGTTTAGATGCTAACTTACTAGAAATGAAACATTTAGTAGCACCAATATCAAATAAGATAGTCACAGGTAATCCAAACAACTTACTTGGTACTTCAATAGGTGTTGTTTACTTTTCATCGTATTTATCAGCTACTATAACGTTTAATTTATGTTGTTGATTGTTATCCTTCTTCCTTTTATGGAAATAACTCACGTCATGATCTTGGCCACATAGATAACAACCCCATGCAGGTCCTTTCCTTTGATCAAATTTATTTTCAGTTATGTAATTATTTTTCTACCCATTTTTTTCTTTCCATTATTTTAAAATTTTGCAATGAGCTTTATTGTTGTGAATTTCTTTTCGTTATTAGTGTCATCTCTATTTTTTCTTCTAAATTTATTCCATCCCACCTTCTTAGGTGCAAGGGGTGATGGTGAGTTAAATACTTTCTTTCTCTTCCCATCCTTGTGTGTAGAAATTACTTTTAACTTCTGCTCTTTCCTGATTGCTTTTTCAAAGACTCCTTCCATGGTTGATGGCCCATGCACATCAACTTATCCTCCAATTACTAGATGCGAGTCCTATTATGATCTTAAAAATGTGGACTTTTCATTTTCTTGGTATTGGGGTACATACTTGAGAAGTTTTGTAAACTTCTCCTAATATTCTGTGACAGTCAACTTTCCTTGAGTCAAATTCTGAAATTCAGACATCTTTTGGTCATAATATAATTGAGGTAACTAATGCTACCTAAAGTAGGATTTAAACTAGTCCCAAGTTATGCCAGTTTAATCTAGGTTAAACACAACTTTAGAGTTGTCCCACAAGGAGGAAGATTCATTGGAGAGCTGGTACACTCCCCAAACTACCTTCTTATCTGAAAAAATTTTTTCTTATGGCAAAGTATTTTTCCATTTCACTGATCCAATTCTTAGCCCCATCCCCTAAAGTTGTAACATAAAATTTAGGTTAAATTTTTCTTGTCATTGGTGAGTTCAGGTGCCAACCTTTCCTTCTTATTTTCATGTTGATTTGGTGCATTGGCTTTAGCATTGGCTACATTCAGGTTATCATTTGTATCATTATTATTTTTACGTTATTGTTGTTTCCCACATTTGGATCTTTATCATTCATGTTATTTTCAATATTATGTCATTATGGAGGTTTCTCATTTCCATTAACATATTTAGCCTCCTCATTCCCATCACTTGTTGTTCTAGAGAACAACAATATGATTCCACGTGTCTGAAGGAAAAAATTATCTCATCTAATTTCTATGTTGTGGCTTCCTCACTTTGCCCCATGAGTTGGTTATTGGAAATACGTCCTCTAACCATTTTCTATTATACAATAATTTAATCTTAGTTAAGCAAATGGAAACAATAGGTCCAAGAGTTGCAATATTTAGCTCTAAAACCAAAATGTAACAACCTCATTATTACGCTTCTCAACTAGAATTTTTATTTTTATTTTTTATTTATTTTTATTTATCTTCACGATTTAAATACCCATATCTTCAAACCCAACATAAATCTTAAATTCATATATCATGTTTCCTTGTTCTAAATTCTCATGATTTAGAACTAATATCATTAGAGTCAATCCATCCTATAATAGTTGACCATGTGCAGCTGTATGAGTCGGTTTAACTCTGATCCCTAATATATTACTTGTAGAGTAAGCATATTAAGTATACCAATGGTCATCTTAATCTTTCATATTTAAACAAATGTTGTGTTCAAGTGTCTACCTGGATATCCCTCCTTTAATCTCATTTGACATCCTATAATGTAGATCTTGGTGAAATAAGGATAGTGTAATCAACAACTTACACTACTCGCCAGAGTTTTGGAGACATGTCTTCCATTATTAGTTCCATGATGGCACACTCATCAATTGGAACTTGTATTTCACCTTATCACTTATTTATTTTTATCTAGATTAGGACTAGATAGTTACAAGTTGCATACAAGGTACCAATTTGGATCAGCCTACATGGGTAAGTGCCACTATGTTAGCTTAGGATGACTAAGGGAGAGTAAGTGTCTCCACAATGATTTTCATCACTTTGTAAGTCCACTTCCTTTGCCATGGTAATAACAAGATAACATTGGGTAATTACTCATGCAACTAATCTACATTCATACCTATAACATACTTGAATCCATTATCTTTACGATGGTTTTAATTAGAGGAGCTTGATGATTTAACACATCATAAGAAAGTAGCTACTCCGCAGAGCCAAGTAATGACCTAAGTCATTAAGTGGATAGTTTGCGGCAATGCGGATATGGAGAGTTGATGATTTGCGAGTTCGCTAATCGAAATGCCTTATCTTAATAAGTTAATTAGTTTAATTAATTTATGACATGTCAATTCCTAATTATCAGTGGTACTCTCAAGTGATAGGTTTCATACCTAAGGTATAATCAAGGAAATTCACAAATATCATTTACATGTTTAGAGTCAATCCAACATGTTCATTATATTTGTTTCTACTCTTAATTGTTTACATATATTGTAATTTAATCCATATGTTCAAGTAAAGTGCTAAGTATAGTATTATACTCAATAGGAATAATCCCAAATATTACAAAGCAACCCATAATTTAGATAAGTCATCATATGTAATTTAAATACACATTATTCACTTAGTAATAAATAATGTATTGATTTACAACACAAAACAATGTAATCGTAATCCTTTTAAACCATCAATATTACAATATTCATGTATCATGCTAGAAATACCTCATAATTAAATAATCAATAAGTTATTACGTTATTCCATTTAAGATTTCCATCATGCAATTGTTTAAATAAAGACCCCTTTCATTTAACATTCATATACCATCAAGTCTTAATAAGTAAAAGTATACATCTTATTAATCTACTTATGGGATAGTTACAAAAATTAGGCTATCTTAGCCTCTTAATCAATGAAAATGTACAATGATATTTGTTTCAATTACATATACACTATTTAATCAAAATTTAACAAATGCTTCTTTCAAATTCATTCTCCTTTCAAACACATAGTAATCCATCTGCAAAATGTTAGCAATGATCAGTTCGAAAGAACTAGCATGATAAGATCTATTTCCCCATTAATAGCTTACGCCATCTAGTATGTACATATATGAAATGTTGCATTAAGTTAGAATCACATAAATGACCTATAAGGACACAATTCAAATTTGTAACATTTCAAGAAAACACTATGCTTGATCACATTAGTTTTTACTTCCTCAAGCATCTAATTAATTAAAAATAGAAATGTATGTGATGATTTTCATATTAGTTCAACAACAATCAACCATTTATAGCTTACCCGAATAAGGATATTAGTTAAATCAAAAGTTTATAACTACTTATTATCTAATTTTTAGCATACTTGTGTAATCTCAATAGCTTACATAAGATTCAAACATTTTTATTTTATACAAATAGATATAAGAATCAAATGATATTAAACCATTCTCGTAGTATACAAGCTTCAATGATGTTGTATCATTCCAAGGTAATCAAGCAACACTCATTGGTTACAACACATTGTATGCCACTATTTCTATTAAAAGTGACTATTATTGTTTACAAAACATTCATAACTTAGTCATTTCATTGACTAACTTCCTATCATCCACGTAGTTCACAAAGCATTTTTAGTAGTCCTTAATCAATCAAGGTTGCCATTAAATGGATTACTTAAGCTTAATAGAACATCAACAAAGACCAAAAAGGGCTCATTGACCAACACAAAAATATCGATGAGTAATGATAGATTATCGATATCATCAACGGGAGGTCAACAATTTTTTAATAACAAGGTAAACTCGTTTACCTTGAACCCCAAAAGGGACAAAATAATGAAATTACTATCACAACAAAATAGAATTAAGCTGCATGATCAAAAAAGTGGGAACATAAAGCTGTAAAGAAACAAAGGATGGAATCTAAAATTATGAAATTGATAAAGATTTCATTCTAATCAAGCCTTAAATATGGCACAAATCACAAACCCAAAAGGAGAAAACTCAACCCTTAAGGCGGTGAGGAGTTATACCTTTCAATAGGAGACAACCCAAACCAATAATAATACCATCAAAAAAATGATCACATGGACCCATTATAACCGAATGGTCTAAATGTCAAACGACGATGCTCAAGTCTAAAAACCAAGTACACTTACACTTGGATATTTTGGATTCGATTCAGGCTATACATATTGCATAGTCGACACCCCAAATCATATGGGTATTTTATTATATACTTACAATCAAATATACACATACATATCAAATATATACACATGTATCAACTACCATCATCATCAATAACAATGAGAAGGAAAAACCTATAGCCAAGACATCATATATATACATATTTTACAAAGGTTTCATAGTACTCTGAAGCCTTATAACAATATCGAATGATATACCGAAATATGTTATTATATATACTATAAATATAAATTAATCCACTAAACCCTAGTCATAGAGTTCATAATAAATATAAACCATGGTATTTTCTATTATGTTTACATATGTATAAAAAAACTACATGGTTATATCATACCATTATGTATTACTTTGATTTTATAAATAATACTCGAGAATCAGTCACTCCCAAAAATAAGAAATAAACCAAGATTTTAACCGAACATGTAAAACCCATGTCCACAAATAGCTAACCAAGCTTAATGCAGATTTTTATTTATGTAAATATCGTAGAGAAAATTGTTCAAAAAAGAGATATAGCCTATCTTATCTCGTAATCTATATCACACTTCTTCTTCTCCTTTCTCCTTTTGTTTCCAATCTCACTTTACATCCACAAATCAAAAATCAAATCCATAGAAGATAAAAAACCCCTAGCATTCCCCATATTATTTATCAAACCAAGATATTAATGCTTTCCCATTTTTTTCTCAACTCAATTGAAAACAATACATGCATTAACACTAGTAATCAACCAAAAGTATGAAAATAAATAGATATCCCTAGAACAATGCAAGTTTCAAGTAAAACTCCTAAAACATGCAAAACAACAAAACAACCAAGTAGACCTATTTTTCCCAAAACCACCCCATGCTTTCTTTGAGTTGGTGATGTGAGTTTCTAGGCATTCAATGCATGTAGGTGGTGTGAAATTTTCCCACCTTAATTTGTGCCTATCTATTTTCCATTTCAAATTTAGAGGTGATTATTTCCTTTGTAAACATTTTTCTAAGTTTAGGTTAGTCTATTTGATAACCGAGCTTCCAACTAGACTGTCTAATGATAGAATCGGTTGCGGTGTTCAATAAATGCCTCTATTAAAAAATCATAGAGAGTACATGTTATGAAGGAGGTGGTGACAATTCACCCATGCCACTAGGCTCGATAAATTTTAAAATATAGACTTAGTCCAGCATTTTCTTAGGTCCTTTGAATCATGCCCCAAGTTTTATTAATACAGACCTAACCCTTATTAATCTTGAAACATCAACATAGTTAGTCATTAATAAGCCCCCTTAATGTTATGCGCTTCGAGAAATAAGTTTCTAAACCATAAATAACATTAACTCATATGTTGGACACTTATTTCATTATGATCAAGGTTTGCTAAAGCAAAACAATAGTAATCATATTTAGACTTACCTTGTAACATATTCCCATCCTTATTTCATGCACCTTGAACTATTGCCAATACTATTTAGCTCTGAATCGGGGATCATATTGACCAAGTACCATAAGTTCCACACTTAACAAAAATAGTAAAAAAACCAAAGGTAAGTAACATCATTACCATGATCATAGTCAACATGCCTCGGTTTACGTGCTCTATAAGATAAATTTGTTCTATATTCAACATTCCCGGTCTTATTCAATGCAGTTCTAGAACACATTGCAACTTAGGACAAGTATAAGTTAGAACATAAGCACTTGTTAAGCTTAATTCAATAGTATATCATCAAGGTAAGAATCGCATTAATCAATGTTACATAACAAGCTCAATTAATAGAGAAAAGATCATCTGTCCCAACATTTTACAACAATGTACTCAAATTTAGATCATCCATAGCAAAAGAAACAGAATACAAGCCTACTATAGAAGAAGCATGCTAGAAACCAACACTCTTATCACATAAATCCAATAAAATAGTGGGTTGTTACATTACACTTCTCACATAATTCTAAACCACATGATCTGTGAACCTTACTTGATAAGCGGATCATTCGTCTACCTTCTAACAAACACCATCCACCTCACTTCTTACACTTCCAATGTGATTTGTCCTTTCGTAATGTTCAATGCATGTATGACCATCGTGACAATGATTTCTTTTCTCTCTATGATAACCTACAAAAATTAAAATACAAAGGTGTCATTGATTTCTTCTCTCACTCTCGAGTATCTCTCTTTCTTATCCTAAATAAGTGAGATTCTTTCATTGTTCACTTGTCTCCTTCACCTCCTCCTAAGGTTATCATCCACCCACATCCTAAGGTCATTATCGATCCGTATCCTATAGCTAATTCACATGTAGTTACATCCGATCATTCATCACACATTTCTACCACATCTCATTAGCTTCCTAAGCCTCCTACTTTCACACTTCCTATCACCAAACTTCCAATTATTCACACTATTTCCTCCTCGACATCCAATTGAGTACTTATCCTCACACCGTTGTTGCTTCACATGCTCCCACCATGCCTTGTAGGCCTCTTCATCTATGATATATGACATCAATTTTCCATTTCATTACCTGATGACACACTCGTGTTCTTAAGGTTCATACATGACTGTTGAGGGAATTGTTACTAATATGAACCTCATTCTCACACTAGGGGGCATCACTCTTCTTTCCCCTTCTTTTCATCCTTATCATATGTAATTCCAAACATGGTTATACATCTTCTCATTATAAAAATATCAACACATCATTATTATATTCTCCTATAGTGTTTAACTCAAATTACCACTTCTACTTATCTACCACACTACATCACATACATCGTATACTATACTCTTCATTATTATTTAAATACACATCCTATTTAATTCACTACTTAGTGATTCTTTGTACATCATAATACATTTCAACATTCAACAATCAAAACAACCATTTCCACAATGCATATAGAATCTAACAACCAAAAGTGCACATCACAATCATCACATTATATACCAATACACATCAACAACACATATGATATCAATATATGACTATATATATATCATCAAAATTATCATTACCAAAAAAATTTAGGGGAAGTTCCCATGCATCAATACATCATATCCAATGCATCATCTATCATCCTCACTATCAGTATCAATAATCGATGGAGCTCTAGAATTGCAAGCTTCACCACTAACTCTACGCCATAGATTTTTGCCTCTATACCTCTCTAGATGACTCGTAATATAGAAATGTTTGTCTTTTGCTCCACATATCGACCATGTAGCTTCACATATAGTGAAAATATATCCCAAGATAGGCCTCCTCCTCTATGGCCTCTCTCACTCGCTTCTTCTCTGCATGAGCCTCATTGCATATGCTCAACGAAATTGTGCATGTTTTCAATGTTATAGCCACTGGATCAAATAAATGGGCATGCTTTCCCACAATAGCATCAACCCACTAGCATACCTCCTCCAATGAACACATTTGGGGAAAATTTTGAGTGAATGTGCATATGGAGGTGTCCACAATCAAGAACCAATAAACATCTCATGCAATCCCAAAAAATTAGCTATTACACATATTTTCATCAATAAAATAATAATTAAAAAATAACATAAAACAATAAAATACTTACGCTCCGCTCTCGCCACTACTAAATTGTCTACCTCAGGGGAAGGTGTTTGTCCCTCTACTCCTCCGAAAGGAACAATAACCATATCGTACCAAGCCAAGAACACAGATGCTAATCAAACACAACGATCAATAAGATGAAAAAATTCACCGAGAATAACTTTACATAAAACCTTTGCAAACAAAAGTGCATAAATATAATATATTATTATGGAACTCAATGTAATACATTGAGAATGAGCCTTGCTTAAATAGGAAAGGAATAACAATCTAAGAATCGATTAAGGTCATAGATCAAGCCATAAATCAAGGAAATAACTAGTCATCAAAGAACTAATCAAGACCATAGATTTAGGGAGAGAATCTAGTCAATACCATAGATCAAGGAAATAACTAGTCAATACCATAGATCAAGAAATAACTATACCTAACAACTAGATAATATCTCCTAATATCTAAATAAGATAAAAGAAATATCCACACACATAAGTGGGTGAGGGTAAATACAATAAAGGTGAATAAAGTACCTAGGTTAACATGAGCTAAGGTAAATACCTACTCTAACATCCTCCAACTCCTATCCCACCAACTACATCCACCACTTTCTTTGGAAATAGAATCACCCATTAGTGTGTTTAAAACCAATGGTTATATGCATGAGTGTACCCCACCTCATCCACTGTATAGGTTCTATAGCTGCATCTACCTCATCTAGACCTAGATGCACTAGTTGTGCTCTTTTGGGGCCCAACATCACCCTAATCATCTCCCCCCCTAGTAGATCGAAACCATATATATGATCGCAAGGGCACATCTTGGGCCATGTAAAATTACTTATATACTCGATCACACTTTGGAATAACTCATTCACCCATGGGAAATAATCCTCTAACCACATGATGTGTTGTATACACGCAACTCTACACCATCCTCTACCGATCCACCATATTCACTATATGGTCTCCTTATAATGGACCCAGAGCCCATCTGATATATCATCAACCTATAAGATGTCGTACACAACCTCTTACTATCCAAGTGCCCACCCACTTTAGTGTGAATATATTGGTTGGAGCCCAATCGACCGGTGGCCCACTAAGTGGTCTCAATATAGAAAAATGCTCCTATTCCCACACATGTAATAGAGTATTAGATGATGTCCACAACCATGATCCTCGTATAAATCTATATAAGTCCTATACAAATGAGCCAATATACACCTTGTTCGGGCATATATAGTACCATGTTAATTGATGTTGCGGTAAATATCATGCATCCAATACAAAATCCTTACTCCAATTTCCGCAATCGTGGAACACTAGATCTCACAATCACATCCAAATTAATATGTGTCTCATCTTATACTTGTTTCCATATAAAATATTGTCATGCCATCCTCATCTGACTATGAGCATCCAATATGGCCATGATATATACTCTCTCTCCTACTATAGGAAACCATAATATCCTATAAATCCTCTAATGTTGTCATAATATTGCCTATTGGAAACCAGAATATACACGTATTTGTGCACCATTTGATCCATAGGGATATAAAGAAACACCACTTCATCAGAGCAACCAGAACTAGAAGAAAAATCAATTAGAAAGAGGAGAAGATTGTTAAGTTACAGAACCGCCACTCTGTGCAGAGTAGCGGTTGTGTAACTTCCTATCTCGCATAGAATGATGATTAAGTAACCACTGCGGTGGTTGCATAAGCATCTGTCTACATACACTAGTGGTCCTATCACTAATGAAAAAAAAATAAATGAATCCATGAACGGTTGCGGATTTCAAAATTTTTGTTCATGTCTCTTCCTATTCTCTAGTGCATGGGAGGACATGGGGAGAAAGCTATTTAAGCAAGAGAACAAGTGGAATTCATCATCGATTCATGGGAGAAGTGAGAAAGAAGAATTTGGTGCTAGAATTGAAGAAGCAAGGTGAAAGTGTAGAAAAAGCAATTATAGAGGGTGGAAGTAACATTATTGTCTTCCTTCAACTTCTTGTATTCTATAATTGTTTAAATTGGCCAATATATATAAGTGGGAAGAAAGAGCAATTGCCCTTCCGACTGGTTTTCCTCAAATTGGGGGTTTCTAGGATAAAAATATTGTGTTTGCATTAAGTTGTTCATTCTAATTTTCGCAAGTAGTTCTAAGCACTAAGATTCATTCACTAGCTTTTAATTTCTCTGTCATTTTCAATAATTGAAAGTAGAAACAACATTTTGTGGTCTCATAAATTTTCCAAAGTAGAAGTTTCTAGATCATTTTGGTATCAGAGTTGATTATTATCTAGGACTGTGGTATTCATTTTTGTGTGATTTGTATGACACGACAAGGTCCAAAGTTGAATATTTTTTACCTTGTGATCTAGATATATCTACGAAGAATTAGAAGAGAAGATTAAGATAACAAATGGAGGAAGAGAAATTGGTCTACGGAGAATTGAGATCTTTGGAAAGCATGATGGATAGGTTTTATAGAAACAAACAAGAACTCTCATATTTGCAAAAGATGACATCAATTAAGAAATATTCCATGGCATCGGTGGTTCGAGATTTGGCAAAAAAATTGGCATGGGAAAGATCCATGATGAGGAAGAATATGTGGAATAGCGTGAAGAAGAAAATCCACTGGAAGAGAGAAGGTAAAATCTAATCGTGATCCTTTTAAAGTTGAAACTAAAGTTGAGAAATTTTTTTTTGAAAAACAAGTAGATGAAAAATTTCTTGATAAATGATTAAAACAATTGCATGTCTATTTTAGTGTATATGATGTCATTGAGGCACAAAGGATCACCTTTGCACATCTAAAAATGGAAGGAAATGCTTTGGTTTGGTGGGAAACCCATCTAGCCACTTGTGAGAAGAAGAAACATTATATTGTAAGATCTTGGGAGGGTTTTAAATAATTTGTTAGACCTAATTTTTATTGTATTGGCCATAAAATTGACCAAATGATTAAATGGAAGTATTTTAGACAAATCAATGGTCAAATTGTGTAGTATTACACTATGGAGTTTTAGAGACAAGACATGTTTCTTAATATGGACTTGGAGGATGAGGATAATCTGACCAAGTATTTGGGAGGACTTCACACTCATCTTTGAAGGAACGTCATCTACATGAAACCAAAGGATATTAATGAAGCATGTGTGCAATCATATTACATTCTGATGAGAAGAAGAAATGATATTTATAGAGTCAAGGAAAAAATGTCAACAAATTAGATAAAGAAAGAGCAGGGACAAACAAGTAACAAAGGTAAATGGAAATGAAAAGGTAAAAGGACCACTACAACTTTGAATAATTGTAAAGATCCCAAGAATTTTTGTAATAATTGTGATATCATAGTGACACTACATGTTGGAAGTTACATTTAGAATGACACCCAAAGAACTAAACCAAGGATTCAAATAAATCCATGGTAGGTGTAAAGATAGATGAGGAGGTAGAGATAGATGATATTTGTGATGTAGATGAGAGTCTAGGATGCATGGTCACCAACACAAAGAACTAAGAATAAGAGGAAGAGATGAGCAAGCTATTTCATATCAAAATACAAATCAAGAGAACTAAGGTAAATGCTTTGGTTGACACTAGTTCTTAATCAAATTTTATATCTAATGTGGTTGTAAAGAAGATTTGGTCTTGAAAATTATGAGCATCCACATCCTTATCCTTAGGGATGGGTGAAGAAGGTTGTATAAATTAAGGTAACAAGAAGATGTATGTTCATGTTTGGGATAAATTCTCAGTATATAGATGTATTGGAGGATAATGTAATTCCACTTTATGCTATTGATGTTGTTTACAAGAGTCTTTACTTGTATATCAGGGATGCTATATTCATGAGAAGGGAGAAATGATACAAATGGGTCAAGGATGGAGTAAGTTACAACATCCGAGAACACCAACGTAAGTCAAAACTTGCTATGGTAAGTTCTAACCAAGTAAAGAGACTAATTATGGAAAAGCATAATCATTTCTATTTAATTTTATTGAAATATGAGAAATACGGCCCATAGAAATTTTAGTAATTTCTAATAAAGGGATTAAGGATTTGGATATCATAATTCGATCTTTTCAGGAAATATTCCAAATTCCTAGCGGGTTACCACCAAAGAAAGAGGTAGAGCATGAGATTCAACTTTTGCCTAAGTCCCTCTACCAAATATTAGGTTATATAGGAAATCCTTATTAGAGAGTATAAAGGTAAATAAACAACTCCAGGAGCTATTAGACCAAGGGGTAATACACCCAAGAACCTCACCATGTAGTTCACATATTGTGATGGTACAAAAGAAGGATGGTTCTTAGAGAATGTGCATCAACTACCGTGCTTTAAACAAGATTACCATAAATAACAAATATTCACTCCCACACATAGATGACCTCTTGGACCAGCTTCAGCATGAAAATTTCTTCACAAAGTTGGATTTTGAGTCGGGTTATCACCAAATTAGGATGAATGAGGAGGATATATGGAAGACTGCATTAAAATTTAAGGATTGTGTAAGTGGTTAGTACTTCCATTTGGTTTATGTAATGCACCCACTACATTTATGAGATTGATTAATGATGTATTGCAGGAATTCATAGATTCATGTGTCATTGTTTATCTAGATGATATTTTGATTTTTAGTGCCACATGGGAGGAACATCTAACACATTTACAACAAGTCTTGCAAGTTCTCAAGGAGAAACAACTTCTATGCAATATGAAGAAGTGTGAATTTTCCAAACAATCACTTTTCTATCTTGGGCACGTGGTTGGAGGAGGAGAGCTACAAGTGGATCCATATAATTTTAATCCATCTCTAACTAGCCAACAACAACAGGAGCCACAAAGACTCAAATTTTTGTGGGAGCAATACAGTACATGAGGAATTTCATTCTAGGATTCTATATAATTGCAGCACCTCTACACACAACATTTGCAAAGAGTAAGGGTTTTCAATGGGGTAAGAAACAAGATCAAGTTTTTGAGTTTTTAAAATACAAAATTAGTCATGCTCTAGTACTTTCTCTTCCTAATTTGCAAAATCCCTTTGATGTAGAGACAAATGCCATTAGTTATGTTATGGGAGTTGTGTTACTATAGGGAGGTAAGTCGATATGTTATCATTCTAAAATTTTACTTTAGCAAGTAAGGGATATTAAATATATGATAAAGAGATGTATTCACTAGTTCGAGAAATTGAGAAATCGAAACATTATTTATTGTGCAAAGAAACTATTGTGCACAATGACCACAAACCTCTCTAGTATTTGCAAGAAAAATCTAAATTGCAATAGGCAAGGTAATACAAGTCGATGGAATTCCTGTAGTAGTTCCATTTGGTGATCAATTTTAAGAAATGTAACACAAATTAAGTGGTAGACATGTTGTCCATGCCACCTACATAGGAGAAAATTTCTAGTTTTTCCACTATCTCTCATATTGAGCCCTTCATGAAGGAAGCTTACATAGAGGAATATTGTCAAGAAAATAATTTAGGGTAAAATATCAGCAGTTGTAGTCCCAAGGGGATGAGAATATTGGTATTGAAGATTGTTATTTCAAATATGGGCTGCTCTACCGATGGGATAAGCTTTGTGTTTTGAAATAAGAAAGGATTCTACTTGATAAGGAAGCACATACCTCGAAAGTAGCAGGACATTTTGGGGTTGGAAATACCATGGCCCACTTGAAAAGGTACATGTATTGGCCCAATATGAAAAAGAAGTATCTAAATTCATTAGAGGATGTAAACTTTTTGTACAAGCAAGCCTAAAATTAGGAAGGAGGGTTTATATATGCCTTTATTGGTCCCTACTCATCCTTGGGAAAATATTTCTATGGATTTTTTAGGAGGACTACCTATGTCTAAACATGGCCATGATTATATATATATGGTGTTGTTGATAGATTCGAGTAAAATGTGTATTATTACGACATGCAAGAAGATAATAAAATCAAGTGATGCAACTGAAATTTTCTTCGCTAATGTATGGGTACATTTTGGTTTTTGAAGTATATTATTTCTTATAGAGATTCTAGGTTCTTGGGAAGGTTTGGACTAATTTGTGGGAAAATATGGACACTAGGTTATAGAGGAGCAAAGACTTCAACCAAAAGATAGATGGGAAAATGGAGGTGGTAAACAGGAATTTGGTATAGCTGATTAGAGGATATAATAGCAAATATCCAATAACTTTGGATGATTCCTTAGTCTACATTCAAAATTCCTACAATAGGTCAAGACACCCACCCAATATGCAGTCACCATTTAAAGCATGCTTAGGATAGCTACCTACTAATCCACTAGACATTGCGAGTTGGAAAGTAGGAAGAAGGGAGATACATGTTTCAGAATTGACTAGTGCAATGAAGTTCATTGAGAGGATATGACAAATATGTCTCAAGGTGAAAGAACAATTAGATAAATCTCAAGCCAAGTATAAGGTTAGACATGATGAGCATAGTAGAGAGAAAAAATTCATGAGAAAAATTTTGGGTTTACTTGAGAAAGGAGATATTATAAGGTCAAGAAAGGAAAATCAAGCCACTACAAGTATGGACCCTTCACCATACTAGAGAAGGTTGGAGAAAACTTTTTCAGACTTGATTTTCCACACTTTATGTAGATGTACTCAGTAGTAAATTGTGAGAACTTGCACCTATATGAGCCATCCATGCTTGATGAGGAAGAATAATGTCAGTTACTACCTTCCATAGAGGATTACATCTTGGACTCATGAGGTGAATTAGAGGAGGATGTAGTGCTGTAGTAAAATATCAGAGAGACAAGGAGAGGTCCATAGGAGTCTTGGAAGGTTAGAATCAAGGGGAAGACACCAAGGCAAGCCCGATGGTACTCAAAGGAGAAAGTGAGGGAATTTTTTCCTCATCTACTCCCCACTAATATTTTATGGGACCAAAAGCCTCTTGTCAAGGTAGGTGTGATCCATATAGATCTAAAGAAACACCACTTCATCAGAGCAACTATAACCAAAAGAAAAATCAATCGAAAGAAGAATAGATCATTAAGTTACATAACCCCCACTCTATACAGAGTAAAAATTGCATAGCCACCCCTCTAGAAAAAATGATGGTTGCGTAACCACTGCGAAGGTTACATAATCATAGGTCCGCATACACCGAAGGTCCCATCACTAATGAAACAAAATTAGGAACGATCAAGGATTTCAAACGTTTTGGCCATGTCTTTCCTTGGATGTATCTTCCTATTCTCCAGTGCATGGGAGGACATGGGGAGAACACAATTTAAGTAAGAGAATGAGTGGAATTGATCTTAGATTCATGGGAGAAGTGAGAAAGAAAATTTTGGTACTAAAATTGAAGAAGCAAGGTGAAATTTTAGAACAAGAAAGTATAGAGGGTGGAAGTAACATTGTTGTCTTCCTTCAACTTCTTATAAATTACAATTGTTTAAATTAGCCAATATATATAAGTGGGAAGGAAAATTAATTTCCCTTCTCGACTGGTTTTCACTCAAATTAGGGGTTTCCAGGATAAAAATATTATGTTTGTATTAAGATGTTTATTCAAATTCTCTGCAAGTATTTCCAAGCAATAAGATTCATTTACTAACTGTTAGTTTATTTGTCATTTTCAATAATTGGAAGCCGAAACAACATTTTCATGTCTTGTAAATTTTCCAAAGTAGAAGTTTACAAACCACTATCATTCGTGCAAAAACCTATCAAAATAGGCATATTATAGGATATGTCCCGAATCTAAGAATGTGTGAGGTCAACACAGTCAATATATCCCACTCATCATCTAACAACCCCAAAGTGATAAAGGTACTCAAGTGACGGACTGACTAAAACTCTTTGGAGTGTATATACCTCTACACAACACAAAGAAAAAATAATATTATATTATAACACCATTAATACTAAAAATCCCTCATCATAACATCAAATAAATCAAAATACAACAATTTCACAAAATAGTGCTAAAACTTGCCATGGGACACTAGCACTCTGGAGTAGGTCACCGACATTCAGAAGTAGGTCACTAGCACCAAGAACTAGGTGCTAGTATTCAGAGAAACACTAGAAACACCCTATCCACTTCCACCCCGGTCAGAAACACCCAAAACTAAAAAAATTAGAATTTTACTAAAATTACTAAAAACAAGCATATTTGACAAAATTTTCTTAAAATAATCACACTTACCAGCTCCTCAATCATCTTCGAATCCATGAACACCACCACTCTCTCAAATCTGGTCAAACTCACTACTATAACGCATGGTATTCTTGTAGATCAGAGCTCAAATATCAAACACTATCGATAGAAATGAAATTACCATTTGCATTTCTAATTTTACTATATATCATAATTAAAATTTACCATATTCTATAGTTATGGTTTGTAACCATCTTTACAACTAATACACGTTACACCCTTTATCTAATATATTTAGCCTTGTAACTCTATTTGTTGCACCATTTCCACTAGATGAATCATAAAATTCTCTATACCACCATACCATATAAATTTCAACATCCCATATTCAAATCTGGTATATGTACTACTCCATATCTATTAATAATTTAATAATACTATCCCATACTATTTCTCAATTCTTATTACAACATCTTATACGTGTTTCTCTCGGCTTAGTGTTCATCTCTGCTCCCTTCACCCTTTCGCTTAAAGGGGGAAAATAATAGATATCATCTTATAATCACTCTCAGGATGCAACAAAATCAATCAACACTCCTAATACATTACCATCACATTTCTCTATGATCTCATTTTAAAAAGGTAAAATCATTCTATACGATCATCAAACTTTCTATTATTTCAAATCTAATCCCGAAATGACCTAACTTGGGGGAAAAGAAAAAACCTCTATGTTAGTAAACTCCTAAGTACATATTATTTTAAGCGTTTCTTATCACCCAAATTTAATCAATAAATCAATATAATAATCATAGTCACTATGACTCCTAAGTGACCCGAATTGGGAGTCACATTTCATTACCATCACTTCTAGATGACCTAACTTGGAAGCCATCTAGCACTATTTAAATCAGAACACCCATTACTATAGGAGTGGGGGAAATGAGATGTCATTTCCTTTCCTATACTACTCCTATGTGGGTTCTTTAATCAGAACCAAATGTAACTAATCATAACTAATCGGAACTAAATTTGGTCTCTATCCATCTGCAATAGTTGGACCTTTTGGGGATGTAGTCATGGATTGAAAGAAAAACAAGATGTCTCTCCAAACACTCCTCCTCTAGTGACAACACACCTAAATCCTTTCAATTTCAAACAAATCAGGTTTGGAATTGATCACTCCCTACCTCTTCTATCACCTTAAAAGATTCAAAGTATCCAAATTGTTTCAGCTATTTCTCTAAGTACTCCTTACAACAATATACTATTCAGTTATGCCACATAAGTTAAAGCATTGATCTCGTGGTTCTCCATGCTACATTTTTCTATATACTACATATAATTTACAATATGGCTTCTCTTGACTCTATAAAGCTTTTTACCTTTCTTCCTTTACACTACTTGAATTTCATTCAAATAACATAAAGAGGGGAACTTTTAGACACAAAATCACACAAATATTACTATTTTACTATACCATCGTATGTTGTTTATATGCATAGATCTTAAGAAAAGTATTCACTTTGGTAATACCATATCTTATCCATCTATGTCTTTTGATTTCTATTCAAAGTGTACTTCATTTCCACATCTATCATTTTGTATATGCTTCTGGTGAGGCCACATGGATCCTTTTCTATATGTCTTCTCACAAATGTAGATATTTATCTCAGGACACCAACACCCACTCTGGACACTAGCACCTAGGTGCTTGTGTCCATTCTGGGTGCTTATGTCCTCTTTTTTTTATTTTTACACATCTTTAGATTTGTGGTAAGAGTTTTATCCTTTTTGTATTTATTTAATTCTCATACTTGGCCTTTTGTGTCACTAATGTTGAAATTCAAACAAGAGATCCATATATATACACAACATACACACTATTATTCTAGATGGAAATTCTAAGGGGAAATCACATCTACATACTATCACTACCATCAAAGGGATTGCATTTTTGGGCTACATACACTACATAAGAAGGGGAAGTTTTTAATTCCATACCACACATTTGCATATAATCTAGCTATAGCTCGTTATCTTGGCATCATTGGCATGAGGGAAACCTAAGAAAATTATTTCACACACAAGCACACATAACTACATGGAGTCTAGAATGTAGTGCGCTCAGTAATAAGTTCACTCTTCGGGTGACCTTCGGGGTCAGTATGAGTTCTCATTTTGCATATTTTATTCAGAATTGATGTGTTTTGAGCTTGTGTAGATAACTAGGTTTTTTTTGGTAGGTTACAAGAGTGATCAAAACCATAACAACAAAGGTAACTTGATAAAGTAGATATTAAAGTGATATTCTTCATACCCATAAAAGAAGCATATCCCAAGGATTCACACAGATCACCAACTCCAAAAGTCGAGACACCATTGTCAGGCACATTTTCCTCTTATTGGTACCCCTTTCCCAATAAGTGTAGAGTTATATAACTCTTAGAGATCTTCCCGTGACATCATTCCCTTCGGATCCATTATACACACAATCTGAATATCTACGAGACCACACGAAATCAAGTAAGTCACTTATCTTTTCCATTTACTTATAGTCTTGCATTACTTGAGCACTTAGCATTTGTATTTTACTATATTTTATCAGATTGTACATTGTTAGTTACTCTAAAATATAGATTTAATTTAAATTAAATTAAATCAATCATATACAAAACTACTACAAGAAGGGTAGCTTTGAGACAAATGTTATAGAAAAATAAGATTTTCGTCTCTAACTTCCTTTTTAATTTTCAATAAATTAATTACATATTGACATCCCTATTTTCCTTCTATCTACCTTTTACTTTGTGTGCTTTCATTCATAAATAATTGGATCGACTATGTAGAGGCATGTGTTGTATTAGGTTTAAATGGAGTATAGAGGTAGGGTTTCTAGGAATATTCACTCAATAATCGAACAAGATCTCTATAGACGAGTTCCACTAGGATAAGAAGAAAAATGGATGCCTCCAAAGATTAGGATATTTTTTGTTTTCGTAGGTTTTAATGTCATTTAACTCTCTAAACATGGAATCTGATTTTCTTTCAAAAATTCTATTTTACATAAAACTTTATGGCTTAAACTCTTAGATAAGATGTTATTTAGTCTACCATATGAGTATATCATAAAATTAGACGTGGATATTTTATTGCAATTAGATCTAGATATTTTATGGGATGTCTATTGTGGGTAGATCCAAAAAGGTTATGATAGTGTTTCATATAGGTGTTCCATTGCCTTAAAAGATAAAGTATTTAGATTGTCTCGATTCTCTTCCCTCTATTGAGGATTCAATTTAGATCCATGCAAATATTGGATTTTACTTGGGGATGGTAAGAAAGGGGAAAAAAATAATATATTTTATTTTTATGGTGAGAAAGGAGCTCAACAATAGATCTTTGTTGTATTGTTATGTCTATTTTAGCAACACATAGAAATTTTGGGATCGGATTTGGTATTTCATTTAGTATATCAACAACTATCGGAAATATAGGAAAAATAATGGCTCTAAAGAGAAGGCTATGCCTCTACAAAGTAGAAGGGGATTATTATACCCACCTATCATAACTCATATAAGAGGTATTTCATGTTTACTCACTTAACCTTCATTGATTCTCATTTTCATTTTATAGATATGCATCTAATTTGCATATATATCCATTTTCATTTTATGAAAACCCATTTAATTTTCATGCAAACCTATTTTAATTTTTTCTTTTTAGATTAAGGCAAGGGTTTGATCTATATGGTAACTTTTGTTTAGGTAAATTTAGTGTCAAATATTTGTGTAGACACGAAATATATGCACTTGGATACATTTCTAGGTCCTAAAGCTTACTAATACACACACACACACACACACACACACACACACACACACACACACACACACACACACACACACATTTTGTGTGTGTGTGTGTGTGTGTGTGTGTGTGTGTGTGTGTGTGTGTGTATTCCTAAGCGATAAAAATAGTGGTTGTAACTCCTTTAGGAATTTTTCCTTTATCTCTTGCATTATTAAGCTAACCTTACACATATTACAACTTGGCTAGAACTTGACTAATTTATCTTTTATGGCCTTGGGCATAAGCACCCAATTAGGACAAAAGTGCCCGAGCGCTCTTATCCCTTCTAGGAACTCCCGATCCTCTCTATCATTTTCTCACCCTTTTGGATCTCATTTACTTTTTGGGATTCTTTTAATATTTTGGGTCAGACCTTCCAATTGTCAATTATGAAATTCAAACAAGGGAATCATATATATACTTAGTTGTTTCTCCTAAATCAAGGGAAAACCACTAAGAATTATCTATTATCACCTAAGCTTGCATCAAAGGCACAAGATCATTTCAAAGGCATACGTCTAGTACATACAAATAAGAGACAAGGGATGCATCAATCTGCATACACAACATAGGAGGGGAAGTTCATTTTATTCCATCTCACAAATTTGCATACGTGGAGCATTTTATATCGAGCCTACTATCATAGTACAACTTGCACTAGAAAAACCTAAGGAATAATTACACACACATTTACATAGAACTACATAGAGTCAAATATGTAATGCAACGCTCGGTTGTAAGATCACTCTTTAGGTGAGCATTGGGGTCATCCAACTCCTCATTTTGCATGTTCTTTATTAGGTTTGATGCGGTTTGTGGGCATGTATGGCTAGTTATCTATTTTATTATCCATAAAGTCCTGTGATGATTAAATTAGAGTAAAAATAGAGTGAAAAAGGAAATCAACAGAAAATATCCTCATGTATATAAAATATAAGAACCTAAGCATCTCGGCGGACACTAGCACCCAAAATAGTCACTAGATCCCGGGCGCTCATCCTCCTGTGGATGCTTATATCCTATACATATCTAAGTTCCAGAACCTCCAACGAGTCCTGGAAGACACTCTTTCCCATTTTTTCTAGCATTTCCTCGCCTAGATAACTTAAAAATTAGCTAAGTCACCTCCTCTCTCTATTGCTTAGGATTTCATATTGTATATGCTTATTGCTTATGTATTACTATAGTTTAAGATCATAATATAATGAGTTACGATAATTACTCAAATTATATTTAATCTAATTTATATTAAATAATTTGGTGAACCCATTCTCTTGAACCCAACCTTGTTGTAAGGCATCCTTCTTTCATGATTGAGACTTATGAACCCTTTACCGATGAAGATCTTCGTGATATCTAGGATCATATCGCTCAACACACTCAAGACTTAGATCTCTTCTTACTTTCTTCCTAGGAAGAGGCAAAAAAATTATCTAATCTTAACCTGTGATATCTAATGATACTTCTTTTCATATTTCACATCATCCAAGTTCTACCACCACTCTTCCAACTACATCTATTGTGCATGTTTCTATGCCTACTCCTACTAATCACTTTACCCCCCAATTACTTCTCACACATGAAACATCTCCTTTTTAGGAACCCATTACCTAACTTATTTAAACCATGATTTACAATCCCAAATTTTTCAGTTGTAACGAGCCACTTCACATTCCTCACCATCTCTATATTCCTCTACCCTCTTTCATACCCCTTTTACACCTTCCATTTCCTCTTATCTTCTCCCTCATAATTTCATTACACCTAATCTTGTCACCTTTAATGGCCATGGTGAACCTCAGGAGCACCTTCAATCATTTCATGTTGCATCTCTTGACTATGCGAATGATCTTACATTATTGGCTAAATTATTTCCTCAAAGATTACAAGATTACACTATGTGATGGTTTTATGATCTATTTGTTCATTTGGTAACATCCTTCACATAACTATCCAATGCGTTACTTTCTCACTTCTCCATAAATATCAATACTAATTATTCTATGCAAAATTAGCTCAAATCAAACAAGGATCCAATAAACGTCTCCCATACTATGTCTTACGCTATAAGAATAACATTTCTAAAATGACCAATGTCCTCACCGATTGAAAATTACAAGATTTATTTATTCAAAGTCTTTTACCTTCATTGCAATAAATTTTCATATTTGAAAATTCACCCTCCTTTGATCAATCATGCCTTACATTGTGCTAAAGAAAGATTTTATCTATGGAAAAATTGAAATATTATGATACTTATTCATCCTCATCCTCTAGCATGTTTCAAGATAAATCTACCTTCAAACCCTCTGCTAAGCCTACTGAAGTTAAAGCCACTATTAACACTATTTCTACACTAGACAATCTTCAATTACAACCCACAAAGCATAATTTTACTAAGCTACCTTACACACCTCATTTCCTATCATCGCAGCTCATCGAAAAGAATCTCATCACTTTTCCTCAACCGCTAAATCTCAATCCTTCTCACCTACGTGGCCATAACTACAATGAAAATGCACACACGACTATCACCAATGTAATGGGATATCTATTAATATTCATTTTAAGCTCAAACATCTCATTCAAGATCTTATTGAAAACAATTTGATTGAGGTCCCTGAGCCATATACTTTCAAACCCGTTAATGAAAATACAAATATAAAAAAACTTCAATGACCCATTGCCCAAGCATGACAAGAAAACTACATATTCTTGTGTAAACCATGCATATAATGTTTTTCCTCCTCCTTCATTGGATCCGTTTGACTTTCTTATTTCCATTACTAATATGCCACCACCAGTTATCCCATTTTTATATCATGATTAGCATGCTTTATTATCCTACGATTCATTGCATATTAATGCTTCCATCGACTCTTATATAATTAACAATACTTTGGTCTATCCATCGTCCATTTACAATGCATGCTCTATGGCACTCTTATTAGCTATCAAAAGTCCAACTTTCCTAATCAAACTTGTAGTTCCTAATTCTTACAGTCATTTTCATGCTTCCTACTAGAGTTGGGTCCCTTATAGTGCTTACGCCCTTCCTTTTACATATAAAATAATAGGATATGACATGGTCTTAGGTATTATTTAGCTCCACACTACTTAAGCTATCCATTACATGTATCATTTATATCTTAAGTTCATATATAACAAGGAAGTTCTCACCATCAAAGGTATTGCACCGTGTACACCATTACCTCGTCCCACTCTAGCCTATATATTTACACCATTCATGGCATCTAATCCTCTTATGCCTCTCAAGTTTAAATATACTTTAGCATCCATCTCACCCATCTATACACAACCTACATCATGACCCTAGTGTCCTCATTGGTCCGTTAGTCCATCTCGTTGGCCTAAGTCCACTACTCAGAAAACCCATTAGTATAGGTGTTCTCCACCTCCCTTACCACATTGGTTTCCTTCATTTTCACATAGTTACTCTCATACACCACTAGTCCTGGATCATGGTGACATGCCTTTGTCTCCTTGGATATTGGGTTAGGGGGCCTCAATTTTCACTATCATCAGATAGTCTTTTATCCCTAACACAATTGGGGGAATCACACTTTCTTCCCCCTCCATCACCATCATCCATATCTAGTGTGTATTACTACACTTCATGCTCCATGTTGCATGTCTAATATTTTCTAGCATTCTCACATATCTAGTACACATTGTATTGTCATTACCCAATGACACACTCATGTTCTACCGTGCATAATTTATTGTTGAGGGCAGAATTCCTAAATGAACCTCATGTCACACACATACTTTGGGAACATCCAACCCCTCTCATCTACACATCTTGCATATCGCAGCACACCATCACATTCACATGACATCTACCTATCTTGGTTGTATTTACTCTTGTTAGCTTATAATACTTACATATTGCACTTTATTTCCTATGTTAGTTGGATTCTTAGTATGCCATTATCTTTTGCTATACACATATATGCATGCACATGCTATGTTGAGGTGAATGCAGGACATTCACATCTTTTTACATGATGCATGATACTTGACACTACTCTTTACAAGTCCCACCAAGTATCATGGGGGAATATACCTTAGTTCTTATCACACTCTACATATTATAGGTTCTATTATTACATTATTCATTACTTCTTTCTACTATATTTACTTTTAACTAATTTATACACGCTTTGACATACTACTTATATTTTCTAACATGGTAAAAAGTACTTCATGTGTAGAATTTTCCTTGTAGGATCCATATATCCATGGATTATTTGTCACTCTTTACGTACTATTATTTGTGGGCTATACCCTATGTCTTTCTTGTTCATTGTATACTTTTGGCTGTTTTGGCCCTAAGTGTCTTGTGACATTTTGAGTGATGTATCATGGATGAAACAAGATTTTTGTAGTCCATCTTGTCTTCCTAGTTACTTGTTACATTATATTCTATTTCATGCTATCTATTTTTGTACAAATAAGACTTGTTTACTATTCCATCTTCTTTGCATATTCATTTTTTTTCCATGCCCATCCCCTACCCCTTACGAGATATCACTCTCACATATGCATATCTACTTCAGCTCATCTCCTTTCAGCCACATCATCCTACATTAATCACATGCACCCCAAATGAGTGGGCATCTATTGGGTGAGAAAATCACCCCGCAATAGCTCATATCTTAAGATCTTATCATTACAATATAGAAATGGAACATGAACACAATTAAAAAATGGTCTAGAGTTAAACTTGGAATCAAAACATAGAGTAAACACTAGCACCTAGTCCTGGATAGTAGCAGTGGGAACTTGTGTCCCCCCCCGGGCGTTTGTGTCATGGGGTAAATATAGTCAATTTTTCAGTTCAACACAATTTCCATTAGTTTATAGTATAGTTCTCCAATAACAGAACTTGCCTACATTTACAAAACAAATTCACATAGTTACAATTATTTACAACAGGGAACACAAAGTTACAAATCAAGGATGTACCTTATGTAATGGTGCTTAATGGGAAGCATCATGGAAGGAGATAAAAACTAGACCTATCTCCCAACACTCTTCTCTTGGTGTGAGATCGCCCAAAAAACTTTCTCTTGGTGTGAGATCACCCAAAAACTTTCTCTTAGTATGAGATCAAATAAAAATCCTCTCTTGGTATGAGATCACCCAAAACCTCACCATCAACAACAAGACAATCAAATCTAGTAGCATCTCCAAAGCAACATGAAAAATTTCTATCCTTTACTCCTTCATACACCAGTGCACACTTTCCTTTACACACTTTTTACATACTTATACACATATTACTTTAATTTTTCATATACAAAACTTTAACTACTTTCTCTCTCTTTTTTTAGGTCCATCCTTAATACGTAACAAAGAAGCAACACACATCGACAACCAAAAGTTCCAAAAACACTACTACACCCCTAGGTTCTATTTCCTTTCCTAGTTTCCTTGCTTCGCATTAGAATTAATTTACACTTGACTTGCCCACTCAACACTATATCCACACACGGTGGTGCCAAGTTACTCCACAACAAACTTATTTAATAGAATGTAAATCTTGTTTGATGCCCAGTTAGAGCACAATCCTAGTTGGAAAGATACGTATGCATACAATGAACAAATGATCTAGGTTCCTACCAATATTTCCATATAGTTGATGATGAAAATTGAGGCAATAAATCCAAAATAGATCCAAGGTATATTTTAGCATGAATCTTGATGATTTCACATTGAATCAGTGAATCGATCCAATATCTCATCCATAGATCAGAACCTTCATTCTTGAAAGAAAAATATTTTGAAACCCCTTACCTCTTCCGACACTTCTTCTATGGTGTGATGACCTAGTTTGTAGTTGTGGAAATCGACAACCAATATATCATATGAATAAATCTAGATCTTTAGCAGAGAATACAAATTTAAAATGTAAAATAATTTCTTAGTGTTCGACCTAAAATATTGGCTAAGTACTAAGAGGCGCGTGCACACAAGATCGTAGATAGAACGACACTGGGGAAAAGCACACATAAATAAGGGGTTTAAGAAGGGTTTAAGTGAAAGTAAGGTGCGGGGAGGTAGAAAATGATTTAAAGTACTTATCCATATTTGGCATCATGAGTCACTTGAGGAAAAACATGAGGACCCGACTAGGTTGGATAAGTCGATAAGTGCTAGCCTCGAACCGTTGAGGTCAAGAAAATGATATTCGTGTAGGGAATATTCCCAAAGGCATCATTACGGTTAGTGGAAGGTTTTTAAAAGGATAAGTAATCACCAACAAAGGACCACATCGACACTTGACACATGATCTACGCTGGAAGAATAGTCATGGCGGTGGTCGATGATCCTATTTAAAGAGGTTCTTGGGAAAAGAACAAATATAGAGTACAAACACATAGAGGGTGATATATATGGGTGTAGAGTGAAATGTGGAGTAGAGAAAGAGAATAAGAGTAACAAAGTGCTGTAGAAATGCTAAGGTATTGGAGTTTATAGTGCTAAGGTGTAGAGTACTTAGTTCTAGAGGGTTGTAAGGGATACCATTAAGCATATGTATGGGTACTGGGATATATAAAAAGGGATATAATGGGGAAAAGTATAGTCAAGATCTCTGATGAGATAGGTTTGTAGGAGTTGAGTCTCTTTCATTTGATGTATATGGTCTGAGATGACCCTTTTGAATGTAATATGGCTACCAGAAATTTGTTAAATCAATATACATGGATCTATTTTGTATGAATTGCTTATGGGTGTAAACCATCATGTTATTTGGCTTATCATGATTCGATCTAGTTTTTTGTACTTCTTACAATGTTTATTTAGCTTCTATAATGCATTGATGTGTAGATCTGTTAGTTATATCTTCTACCTTTTGAGTAGATGCATGTACTTCTATTTCTACAAATAATCATCCATTAATGGTGGAAATATCTTGTGAAGCTCACATAAAGGAGGGGCTTGGTGCCCGCTCATGCCTCGGGTGAGTGCCTAATGTATGTTGGGTGATAGGCCAACGTACTTGGGGTTAGAAATAAGTATTGAGGGTAAAGTAATGACTACATCTTGGTTCTATTGTCGGGACCTCTTTTGAAGCTATTGTGATAAAAGTGTGTAATGACAGAGTGCTTGACATTGGACGGCATCGAGACTTGGCTCAAAACACAAAAGATGAGTTTTCTCAAATATTTAACACTGGATCTGAGTTTGATGCATTAAAATAGGTGGAGGAGAACATGTATCATGAACTTTAGGAGACATTCTTCTGTTTTTTCCCAGTACAATTATATGAATGGATATTGACATATGCATCAAGGATGAGTTGGTACTATAGACCTCATGTTTGGACCTAAGAGAAATATCAGTGGTTACATGATGTCGATCTGACATGGACCCATGTTTTTTTATCACTAGTGGAGTAGAGTGTTGACTAGTTATACCCTAGAATATGTTATTTTTACGTATTCTTTCCCATAGATTGTTGAGTTCGAGTTCTTGAGGGAGCTTAGAGGATATTTCTTGCATGTTATTCCACTGGATACAAGGATACTGGTAATTACTTTGATTTTGGAAGCCTTTCCCATCGCTGGCTTAACTTCTGCTAGGCATGGAGTTCGGAAGCTGGCGTGGTAGAGGATGACGGATTTTGTGGAAGAAATGGAGAGAGAGAGGATGTGTGAATCAAGTATAATGAATCTCAGGAAAGGGATTTGACAAGACAATGTGAGGCTACAGGAGTGGTGGATTTATAGAGGTAGATGTTACGGGAAGGATTTGAGGTACACGTGGAGGACGTGGAACCTGAGCAGTCTGAGCTACCCCATCTTCGCAAGCACAGAAGAGAAACCCCTCAGATTTTGGAGATATCTTGTCATATGAAGAAAGGAGGAGATTCGTAGGCCCGCATCTTAACCCACATGGAAACTAGACCCTTAGTCTTATTTTTCTAGTTCCTCGAGATAAGTGTTGATAATATAGTTGGTATCAGAATTCATAGTCGAGCGACACCTAGGAGGTATAAATTTTAATTTGGTACATCTATGGCTGCACAAACATTTCCTGTGTTTGGGGGTATTTTTTTTGGCACAACATTTGGGTAAGGTGTGGGATCAAAAGGTTTGAGTATCACATCTAGGATCGGTGTAGGAGACATATATGGGAGTGGTTCGGTATCACAAACTATTAGCACATGGTTTAGCGCGATGGTGGGTTTAGAGGGCATAACTGCGTCAGGGCCTTTTCCTATAACATGAGGAGGATCTGGTAGATCTAGAGGCTTAGGCACTAGTGGATCTATTGGGTCTAGTGGTGGAGGTAACATTAGAGAGAATCAAGGTCTTGGATCTAGTGGACAAGGTCCACAACACCATCAATAGGTGTTTTATGAGATGTCACTCCACTTTCCTGATTACATGGGAATTTAGGATGTCATGGAACATGTACACAAGTGTGAGTTACTATGGTGTGAGAATTGAATCACTACCCCAAAGTAGAAATCAAGTTAGTTAGCAACCACGTTGCAAGGACGCGTGCATAGCTGGTATAGGAAATATGACCCTCGCTAGATAGTGGTGGATTACATTGCACTACATAATGCCTTTTTGGTGGAGTTCCACATACCTGATTTTGAATAGAAAAGAATCAACGAGTTGAAGGAGATTCAACAAGGAATGAAAGAGAGTGTATAGGAGAATGATGCATGTTTCTAGACTCTCTTATCTAAGTTATCTTGTGACTTTCACCCTTTGCAGCATGCTCAATGGTTTTTCGAAGGAATGATCACACCATTCAGGAGGTCTCTTTCATAGAAGACTTTTACAGATCCGCACAAGGCCTTGGAGGTTTCCTTGTGTTTTGAGGTAGTAGGAAGCATTGATACATGAGTTAGTCCATTCCTAGAAGCCCAAATTACTTCAATGACAAAGCAGCTGGAGAAATTATCCACGAACTAGGATCATGAGACTTGCAAAGGGTTATGGTGTATGGATTGTGAAGTAGAAGGGCATACAAAAAACAATTGTCCTCAGAGATTAGTATGTGTGATAATGATGGACTGTGAGATTTGCAATGGAGATAATGATGCAAGTAGGTGTCCACTGCTGCAATGCGCAATCCATAAGAATGTGTCTTATTATTGCAAAATTTTCACCTCTACTACTCATGAAACCAAGGAATGTAGATTGATTAACCAAATACATGATGCCATTGATACTGGTGTGCACCAGAGCAGTGTTGTGAATAGATCCAAGGATGATGGTCATCATTATCAGGGGTGCATGGATAGAGGGAATCGTGGAAAAGGAATTCAAAAAGGATTTAGAGGTCATGGAAACCACAAAGGTAGAAGAAGTGAGCTCCCACATGGAACTTGTTACAATTGTGGATCTACATAACACTATAAGCATGAATGCCTCAATCTGCTATAGTGCTCTTGGTGTGGAAAGAATCATAAGTATGAGGAGTTCCTAGAATTTTTTGAACACATGAGCTAGAAGTAGTGGAAGGATAAGGGTGTTGGGATGGTCAACATAAAATATGATGATCAATAGTGGATACCCAGAATAGAGCTTGAGTCATAGTTATAACCTATATTAGTGACGACATGAGCTGAGGTTACACGTGCCAGGGAGATACCGAAGCAAAGCTCATTTATCACAAGAGAATAGGTGGTACATGGGAAGTATCCGGACCTTATGCATTAGAAGGAATTCTATCAAGAGACCATGGATGTAATAAGAAGTCTTGAAGGGGAAATTCAGTGTCTAAAAGAGAAATCTAGGAAGTTGGAGCAGAAGAAAGGCATTGGGATCTCTCAGTTGGATATAGATGATGTGAGAGAAGTGTGTAAGATGATGTGCCAAGAGAACATGATTCCTATGTTAGGATAATGGTTGAGAGACAAAGTACCAAGCGCTAGAGGAGAGCACAAGAGATATGTATTGCATGCTAACCTTCCTCCTCACAACATTGACTATGATAAAGAGATTACCTTGAATGTAGTTGTTGATGGATGGCTCCTAAGAAATATTTTGATTGAAATGGGCACTGAAGTTAATGTTTTCACCCTGGATGCATGGAATCAAATGGAAAGGCCCCCATTACAACCATCCTCAAATGTGTTGTATATGGTTAATAAGATAAAGTCAATGCCCATTGGTTTTTTAAAGGATGTTTTTATCACCATCCAAGGGGTGAAATTCACTAGAGACTTTTAAGTCTTAACACTTGCTGAGGAAGAAAACTTTCTGGCATTATTTGGGCACCCTTGGTGTTATAAGAACAATGTTGACTTATGTTTCAATAAGGGGTATATAAGTTTTGAGAACAAGGAGGAATGTGTTATCATTCCTTTGATGGATGGGAGGTCAACACCCTATACTGAGCCCTTAGGAGAAGAATACCTAGACAGAATCTATGTGTGCATATCAGGGACCCTAAGGTTGTATAACCAATAAAAGAAGGCATTGTTCAGTGGGAAGACGATCAATCTATAAGTGATACAACTAGTGTGGCATGTGAAAATTAGGCACACAAGACATATGAGTTAGTCGGAAGGAAGTTAAGAGGCTATGTGATGATAGTAACAAAGGTGCGCTCAGTCAGGCACCTGAGAGGAAATAATTTTCCAAGTTATTGGGGGAGTCGACCCTGATGTTTTCCTGAGAGTAATGGAGACCTAGTGGATATGTGAGATTGAAAGGAGAAGGATGCTTAACTATACCTTACTTGGGACCATAGCACATTGGTGGGAAACCCATCATGATAACCTTCTAGAGTGACATGAGGTGGGAATCACATTCTCTGTTAGATTTTTCTGAAGAAATGCACCTACTGTTATACAAGATTATCATGGGAAGTAACCTACCTCCTTTCATGTCTAGGTATGTGAGAAGGCCTTAATTGAAGACATGGAAGCCTTTCCACCTTCTTTATGGGTGCATAAGCTTTACGCCACCTTACAAGGCTACATGTATGGATGGTACATTCACTCATAGCTCTGCCATTAGATAGGAAACTGGAAATATTTGACATATGATCTCCTTCAAGCTTTCAAGTATCGAAGTACTAAGCTATTGGTGAATGAGGCATTACAGGTTGTTAAATTCCTAACCATGGGAGATAGTGCCATGGCAGAGGATAGAATATAAGAATTATTAGGTGAACCTAGCCTAGAAGTGCACTTTGATGAGGAATAATCAAAGGAGATACAACTTGAGCGTGCATGCATGGAAAAAGAGAAAGGAAATTTGGTCTATGTGATTGATGGTGAAGAGGTGGAAACCTTGGATGTTAACCATAATGTGGGCACACATGAGGTCATGGGTAGTGTTGATGAGGAATCACACACCTACCATGAACCCTTGAAAACCAAGAAGGTTAACATTTGTTCTAGAGGTGGAACCGAAGGAGGATACTATTAGAGATTATTGGATAGAAAAGGAGGTTTCAAAGATCAGCGATTTGTTGTGCAAATTTTAGGATTTATTTCTATGTGGGTACCATGAGCTTAAAGGATTTCACCACTCCTTGGGAGAAATTAAGATCAAGTTAAAGGAAGGTGTGTGCCCAATTCGGAAGAGAACTTATTGAATGAATCTGAATCTACGTGTCAAATTCAAGGAGGAGATTGACAAGATGATTGCATCTAGGCATCATTGACGTTGTTGAAGAATCAGAATGGATAAGTTTGATGGTCATTAGCATTAAGAAGGATGGAATGATAAGGATTTACGTTGATTACAGATATTTGAATGTGGTATGTGTCATTGACCCTTTTCCAAGCCCCTTCACTAAGGAAATCCGGAAGGAGTAGTCGGGTGCGAGATCTATTCTTTCATAGATGGATTATTAGGATATCATCAGGTTATAATTGCAAAGGAGGACAAAGAAAAGAAAAAAATTTCCCCGAATGGAGAATATTTTCCTACAAGGTCATGCCTTTTAGACTAAAGAGCGTGCTGCCATTGTGTTTTCACACATTGTGGTTCAAAGCGTTTCAAGAATTCATCCAAAGTCTCTACAAGTCTACATGGATGACTTGACAATATATTGATTAGTGAGGGACCATTGTGAAAATATGAGGCTAATGTTTGAGAGATCTCAGAAGTTGAGTATATCCCTCAACATTAATAAATGTGTTCCTGACTAGGTAAGAGTAATTATGTTCCTAACCATTTATCAAGGATGGAATCAGGAGAGGATGCGTAGAGCATTGAGGAAACAATTCCAGATGTACAACAATTCAGATTACAGTGCATGCCCTCTGGCCTAGAAGATATTGTAGTGTTTCTCAAAATGTGTGTGGCACCAGAGGGAATGAAGAATTTGGAAAGGAAGAAATTACCCATGTGTGTCACGCCCTACATGCTAGTTAGTGGAGACTTATATAAGATAGGCCACGATGAGGTTTTGCGCCGGTGTCTATTAGAGCATGAGCGCATTCCAATCATGAAGGAAGCACATGGTGGAATTATAGGAGGACACTATGCAAGGAATGCAACCACATGCAAGATCCTTCATAGAATTTTGGTGGGAAATAGTTTACAAAGATTATATCGATTATTATAAGGCTTGTGACCACTGACATTGCCTTGGTAAACCAGGGAAAAGAGATGAAATTCCATTAAGATTGATTGCCAGTGCAGAACCATTTGAGAAGTGGGAAATTGACTTTGTAGGCCCTATTTCTCTAGTCGTGCAAAGGACAGGTTCATGTTATATCATTACATGCACATATTACCTTACAAGGTGGGTAGAAGTGGTGCCTACAAGGGATTACACAATGGCAACAACTAGGTTCTTGTGGGAAAATATAATTAGCAGATATGGATTCCCATTGAGCTTAACAAGTGATAGGGGTACTCATTTCTTAAATGAGATAGTTAGAATCTTATTGGTAGAATTCATGGTATCCCATCACAAGACTACCCCTTATCACCCACAAGCTAATGGGGCTCGTTGAGGCATTTAAAAAATTCTCAATCACATGCTAACCAATATTTGTGATGTGGGAAGAAAGGATTGGGATGATAAATTTTTAGTTGTGTTATGGTCATATCGAACTACTTATAAGAGACTGAATAAGGCCACACCTTTTTAATTGGTGTTTGGCTCAGAAGATGTGTGACCTGTTGAATTCATGTTACCATCACTGCGTATAGCATGTGCAGGAGGGTTAGATGATGAAAAAGTGCTTGAGGAGAGGATTGATAAGTTAATGCAATTAGATGAGAGGTGGGATATTGCTCGCTAGAGTCAGAAAATAGAAAAATCCAAGTAGAAGGCATGACATGATAGACACATCAAGAACAATCAGTTTGAGGTTGGGAAGATGGTTCTATTGTATGATTCCAATTTTATCTGCCATCTTGGGAAATTCAAATTCCATTACATGGGATCATACATTATATCATATATACTTGATTCAGCACTTACTAGTTACAAGAGATAGATGGAACATGATTGCCAGGCCATTTCAATGGGAGTGGGTTGAAGCCCTACTATAAATAAATCTTCTTTGTGTTTGTAAATAAGGAAGTATTGCCAGTTAGCCTAGGTTTTTCTTTGATACAATTTCCCTTCTTTCTGTTTCCGTTTCTTGTTGCTTTGTTTTGTGCACTTTTGTGTACAAGTAGCCACTTATTTTTTTCAAAAGTTTTTTTATGCGTAAAGGACTACACATCCATTTTTGTGTGGAGTGGAGTGATGTGACAAGTGTTGGAAGATATGGTTTTGGATGGACTGGATTGAAAAATAAAAAACACATGGATTGGAAGATCACGCATGGAAAAGGTGATCATAAGGGAAGGATGGTGTCAAAAGGCTTTGAGAAACCACATACGAGGATAAAAAGCATAGAAGCAACATGAGGTAGGTACTGGAAAGAAATTGATCCAAGACATAGAGGAAGAATTCACTTCAGCATGGGAGAAAGTGCAAAGAATTATATGGTCAAGGGAGTTGCATGCCAGAAGGTTACAAAAGTGTTCATGTAGGATTGAGCGTGGATTAAAAGTGTTGAGAGTTGGCATTGCAAAAAAAATCCACCTTTATTGCAAAAGTATGTTGGTAGGTGGTATGGAATTTATTGCAGAGAAGAGAAAAAAGTTATAAATAGAAGATCGGGGTGTGCTTATTTTCTACCTTGTGTTTTAAGTTATCAAATATCTCTCGTGAGCTAGGGAATCCTTGCGAAGAATGTTTGAGAAGAGTTGTGAAGATTTGCATGCATAGCTAGTTTGATCAGTGAACCAGAGTGGAAAGAAGTACATAGGCGTAAGTTGAGAAGGTTATGTGAAATAATCCCGTGGGTGTTACGATGTCTTATCAAAAAGGGTTTTCTAGGTTAGGGTTGCATAGCTAGGGCATGAGGTTTAAAGAAATTTTTGCAAAGGAGTGGAGCCACAAAGTTGAGTAGAGCCAAGACTAGGAGAGAGGAAGAAGTTTTAAGGACCCGACAAAGGAATGACACCAAGGAAAGTAGAAAATATTTCACCAAAGAAGGGAAAGGGAAAGGGAAAACAATCCATTTCTACTAGTTTCAATAAATAATGGTATGAGGAAATGCAGTACTTGGATGACGTATTACTTAGTAAAGAATGGGTGTCTCACATCAGGAAGATGTCATTAATTATTACAACCATCGAATGAGAACCACAGAAAATGAAATGACACTAGAACTAGTTCACCCTATAGAGAAGAGGACACCAAATGGAATGCCCATATATGATGGTGAGGTAAAGGTGAAAATGGAGAAGGTCAGGTTGTTGGAACTCTATGATTTTCCCTATTTCAGCAAGCCTAAATAACTATACCAATGGTTGATGTCGACGTGCATGAAGACCACTTCTATTTCATATAGTTTGGAGGATGTGCATAACTCCCCACTAATTTCTAAGTTCACTAGCCTTATCTATGAAGGAGATTCATTAGATGATGATTTGGAATACAAGGAAGCCATTAAGAAGACTGTTGAGGCTTATGAATACAAGAAGGGTTTACGTTACTTTGACATTTATGCAATTACTGACCTGGTGATGAGGATGGTCGCATGCTTGGTTACAAAGTTGAATGGGAAAGAGATATGGACATAGATCAACAAGGCCTAGTTGAATGTGTGTCGTAAGATCTCAAAGGGGACCATCTATAACCTCTCATCTTTTATTGTAGAGGAGATCATAAATGACGTGTGTGATGGAGAGAAGATCATGTTTGGTAATGTCCTCCTCACCATTTTATTTTTAGAGATTAGAGTTCCCAATGGTTCGAGATAAGTTTGTTTGGGAATACCTAGATGAGAACCCCTCCCCCACCAAGATATTTGAACAGTATACCTATGACACCATGAAGACCACTCATAAGGTGCACCTAGAAAAGTGGTATAAGCGGATGTACAATGCATTTGGAAATGAATGGATAATACCGAATAATTTCCTTCACTAGTGTAAGGAGAGGCTAAGTTCACCATATTCCAACATTTTTGCATTGACATATTTACTTTGGTAGATGACATTAAGAGTCCTTGGTGTAAATTTCCTTTCTCCTTGATAGTGCAGTACATCTTGGTCAGGGATAATCGATTCAAGGAGGTGAAGAAACTCATATTTGATCTAATTATAGTAGATCAAGACTACTGTGAGATGCATGAAACTAATATCCCCTAATAAGTGCGCCTATGTGGAGAAGTATGTCTCCCATGACGTGCACATGTTAAAACCATTAACATTACATTTGATGGAGGACATCAATGAGGATGTATTTGTGCATAAGGCCTAAGTATGAAAAGGGTTCTTATGTTGAAGATGATGTCACCATTCCTGAGGACCCCACCGCATGGAAAAATAATGTGCAAAGGAAAGAGAGAGAGGAGGGGCTCATTAAAAAGAGGTGCCGAACATTCGTAGAGCAGATAGTAGGGGCACATGAGTCAGGGGCAATAATAAGTACTTAATCCGTCGGAAGAGGTATCCCATTAGAAAAAAGTCACCATGAGAAGGAGGAATCACCATATAAGGAAGAGTCACTACAGAAGGAAGAGTTGTCGGTAAGGGAGAGTCACCCGAGAAAGAAGAAAAGAGAATTCCCCTGAACTAGAATCACTGGTAAGGAAGAAGCATAGGGTGACAAAAGGGTTGGACTCAAGTGAAATAGAAAGCATGGAGGCCAACAAGGGTGATGAAGAAAATGAAGAGTGTGAAGAGGCTCATAATCATTATGTGTATGATGTACACTAGTCAGAGGAAGAAGGAAATGAAGAGAAGGATGAGAATGAGGGAGGCACTCACAAAAAGAGGGGAGCAAGGAAGTAAACATGAAGGATCAAAAGACCCTAAACCCAACCAAGGAGCAAATGGATAATACTATAGAGAGGGAAGTGGTAGGAATTATCCAATAGTTGGTGGAGCATGAATTTAAGCAAAGTTCCAAATAAGTGTTGAAGGAAACGGAGGAAAGTGTGAGTGTGGGAAAGGAGTATGGAAGCATAGGTGGAGACCTTAGCTTAGCAGTAAGCTTCCCAAAGGAAGCACACACAGGTGGAAAGGGCATAGTAGTGGCGTAGGAACAAGAAATGACTTACATTAATGATCCGAACAAGGTACTACATGTGCACTTCCAAAGTACCGTGCCCACAAACTAACTCCTTGCTTGGTCTTCTTTTGATGAATAATGTGCATACCCACACACAAGGAAAATGTTATATTGGTCTTTTGAGTCCCACATTGATGATCTCGAATTCAAGGTAAATCAAGATGCATTGATGATCCCTAATTGGAGGTAAATTGAGATGCATTGATGAATATACTAGATGCCAAGGGAGTAAACCCTTTAGTAAATTCCCAAAATTATCCAATGAGCAAGTTTGCAACGCACTCAAGAAATCATCGGTGGAGGTGGAGGAAATAATATTTGGCAGAAACACCAAAATAAGGGTCTTGGAGGAAGAGCTTGAGAAAAATAATGAGGATATCATTGAGCTGGACAAAGAGATAAAACATAAGGAATTGATTAGTGAAAAGTTAAGGCATGAGTGAGGGATGAAAAGGAAAAGGTGCGTGAAGTCCATAAGAAGATAGAGTCCATTTCAGATGTCATTATCTTGAAGCACCTGACCTATTCCTTCTTGAGTAGAAATACGATTCAACCATGCAATGCTTGGAAGACTTAACCCACATCATCACCATGGAAAGGAGACCACTTGCATTAGAGTCAATACAAGAGGTGATGGGATGCTAGGAGGAGGAAAAGAAAAATATTAGGGAGACAGTGACTCGGTACTCCAATCTCCTTTACACAGTAAAGACTTCTATGTAGATGGCCGAAGCCATGTATGAAAACTATGCCAACAAAGATAGGGTAGTAAGCATATTGGTTGCTACACATGAGGCATATCTAAAAGAATTCCAGGAAAAACACTAAGGCAATAGGGAAGAGTGAGACAAGATCCTGGTTGAAGTTGAGAAGAAGTTGGAAGCAATCAAAACCTTGTGGGTTTATATTAAGAATAAGTTAAAGGAACTGCACCCCAAGTCACTCGCAGGATGGATGCGCTAGGAGATCTTAGCAAATAACTGGAAAGCATTATAGATATGCTGAAAGCTAAGAGCGAGGAACTTAGTTTTGATGAAGTAAGTACAGTGGTGGGTGACCTACCTCAGAAGGCGTAGGGAGAAGTAGATGCATGGGAGAATATTGAGGCATCCATGAATAAGGAGTTCCCACTCATGCAAAGAATAGCATAATTTTCTATTCTTCCATTTTTCCATGCTTCAATTCTTTAATTGTTTCAATACCTCTATTCTTTATTCTTTGAGGAAGAAGAATGTTTCTGAGGATGGAGAACATGCGTAGTGTAGGGTGATGTTGGACCCTAAAATATTGGCTAAGTACTAAGAATGCACGCACATGGTTAGTAGATAGAAGGGCACTCAAGGAAAAGCACATAGGAAAAATGGGTTTAAGAAGGGTTTAAGTGACACAAGGGTGTGAGTGGGAGGAAAAAAAAAGGGTTTAAAGGACTTAGTCATATTTGGCATCATGGATTCACTTGAGGAAAAACATGAGGACCCGACTAGGCATGATAAGTGGATAAGGTGCCAGCTTGGAACCTTGGAGGTCAAGAAAAGGATATTCCACATAGGGAATATTCCCAGAGGCATCATTACAGTTAGTGGAAGGTTTGCAAAAAGGATAAGCATTCACCAATAGAGGACCACATCAACACTTGCACGTGATCTTCTCAGGAGAGAAGTCATGGCAGTGGTTGATGATCCTATTTAAAGAGGTGTTTGGGACAAGAATATATATAGAGTGCAGACACAAAGGGAGAGATATACGGGTGCAAAGTGCAAAGGGGAGTAGAGAAAGAGAAGGAGAGTAACAAAGTGTTGTAGAAATGCTAAGGGTTTAGAGTTCATAGTGCTAGGGTTTAGAGTAATTAGTGCTAGAGGGTTGTAAGGGATACCATTAAGCATATGTATGGGTACTAGGATCTATAAAAAGGGATATAATGGGGAAAAGTATAGTTAGGATCTATGATTAGATAGGTTTGTCAGAGTTGAGTCTCTGTCATTTGATGTATATGGTCTGAGATGACCCTTTTGAATGTAATATGTCTACAAGAACTTTTTAAAATCTATATACATGGATCTATTCTATATGAATTGCTTACGGGTGTAAACCCTTATGTTATTTGGCTCACCATGACTCAAATCTGGTTTCTTGTACTTCTTACAATGTTTATTTAGCTCTGTAATGCATTGTTGTTTAGATCTGTTAGTTATATCTTCTTCCTTTTTAGTAGATGCATGTTAGTTATATCTCTCGTGAAGATCACATAAAGGAGGGGCTCAATGCCGCGTGTGCCTCGGGTGAGTGCCCAACGTATGTTGGGTGATAAGCTGACGTGCTTGAGGGTAGAAAGAAGTATTGAGGGTAAAATAATGACTACACTTAGGACATACATTCACAGCCTCTGAATGACATCAAATGTAAACAACTGTGGAGAATTTATGGTGATATTATCTTGAATGTAAATAACATATAGAGAATGCATTTGTAAAAGAATACCACCATATACAGGGGCAATGGAGGAATATAATTTCCCAAATAAAATCATTAGAACTCCATAAGAACAAAATTTCTCTCTGATACAAAATAAAAGTGCTGAATAAAATTGATAGAATAATGCAGTAATACTTCTTCATGTTTTGCATGGGAAACATAGTACACATTTATATATGACTAACATGTCCTATAAAATAGGAACCCCATTAAATCTCTTAAAACCAATAACTAATTCCTATACGAGTTTTTTTATAACAACTACGCTAAAATGCATGAGTTTTTATAACTCCTAAACAATTGATTCTCACACGTAATATTATTTATCATACATTATTAAAAATGTAAACACTATTTTCCTAACAAATAGGTCACAATTTATGAAATAAAATAAACAAGATGGCCAAATGACGAGGGTTAATTAGTACTTTCTTCACTGAAGAACCTTCTAAATAGTAGTATGAGACTGGGATAAATAAATGTCTAAAGTTGATGATTTTGTGACTATATTTTTCCCCCACTTTATGTTGGTGAGTGAAAATCTTGGTAAGATAAAGTAGATAGAGATGTGTACCTGATGTCCATGAATATTATAGTAGAAACACACTAAAGGACTAGTAAAAATCATGGAATGACAAAAGATAGAGTATGACAACTATAGATGAAAAATACACCAAAAAAAAGTGATGAGAGTGAACCTATGGTGAAATGCATGTGTGTAGCTTGCGTAGTGTGTAGTGTACCTGCATGATTAGTAAAGCATGTGTACTGCTACAGAATGTTGTTTTTGTTTCCCCCATTTGACTATTTATTTCTCATATGACCAAACCTACAAGGAGAAAATGATCAAGTAGTCAAATATGTATGTATGTAAGTGTAGAAATACTCTGTAAAAGATGCATGTGTATGAAAGTATGTAAAATATGAAAATGTAAATGTAAATGGAACGTGTGCACCTGATCCATATCGCAAGAGAAAGTGTAGAAGTTCATCATGTACTACACATTTTGGGGAAATATCATGCTATAGGATGAAGAAGTTGTCAAAATTTCACCCCGGGGTAAATTTCGATAACATGCATCAGAGTATTCAAGTCCTGTAGATTGATTGATTCGGGGCCAAAAATCATGTTGCTAGAGTCCCCTCAAATATTTTCTAAGTCCCCTGTCGACAGAAAGAGCAAGCTCGAGAAAATGCGAAAAAGGGTTAGAAGGCAAGTAGGTTGATCCAGGAAAAAATCATAAAATGACTAAGTCCTAGCCCTAAGGCGATCGGGACATTTGGGACAAAAAGGCCCGAACCGGCCGGCTCGGCCGAAGTAAGCACAAACAGCCCGCAAAGCAACAGGGACATCTGGGACAAAAGTACGCGGTGGACGCGAAATGCCGGTTCGACCGAGAGGAAAAAATTGGCAACTGCTGAGAGAGACGCCTGTGGGACAATCGGGCTAAAAAGGTGGAACCGGCCGGACCGGCCGAAAAGAGTCAAGTCAGTCCGAAGCAAAGTGGGACAAGCGGGCCAAAAATGCCCGAACTGCCCGAACCGGCCGAAATGAGTCCAGAGGGTCCAAAATCAAATGGGACGTCTGGGACAAATGGACGCGAAATGCCCGAACCGGCCGAAATGAGCACAAAGGGCCCAAAATCAAATGGGACATCCGGGACAAATGGAGGTGAAGTACGCGTAGGAGCCGAATCAGCCGAGGACCAATCAGAAGCTGCCACGTGTCCTCACAAGAGAAAAGTCAAAAAGTCAATGGGCGAGTTTTCGAGCACCGATCCGAACCAATGGGATAGTGCCACGTGTCCCAGCTAGGGCCCACAAGGAAAATTCAAAAGACAGCCCGCCGAAAGGTAGAGGAGAGAGAATCACGCGACCAATCAGAACATGTCACGTGTCATCCAAGTGGCAGAGGCGTGGAAAAATTCCAAAATCCGTTTTGAGTGTCCACTTTCCGTGCCCTAAATCTTGGGGACGCCATATCTTTTGATCGAGCTCGGATTTCCACGTTCTTTATATCAACGGAAAGCTGTTGAGATGCTCTACATGATTCTGGGATAAATCTCGAGTTTTAGTGCAGTATGAGAGAGAGAAAATCAAGAAACGGCTCTGACGTGTGGTAATAATGGGCGACCTTTCAACAACCCGTTTTTATGCTAATGCGTCGCATTCTTCTTCACGCATGGCGAAGTGACATTTTAGCGGCCAAATTAATACAAATGGGTCGCATTCTCCTCCAAAATCGCTCAAAGTGACAGGGTATGGGTTGGTAAGATTCCTCCATGCTGAGTTAATGCATCTGCAGTCAATGAGGAATGGGCTTGCACGTTTTCCTATGTTTCTGTCCCCTGGGTTCGACCCATGCAATGTAAAAGCCAGATTTGGCTCATTTGGAAAAAAAAAAAAAAGGTTGTTCATTCTTTCTGCTCTGCCCTCCCTTCTTTTCTTCTCTAGGGTTGAAAATGGAGTTCCAACCTCCTCCCTACTCTGTAATGGTGTTTTTGCCTTTTACTAATGGAATGATGTTAAATGTGCAACTTCGGAGCAACAAAACGTGTTTTGTGATGCATCTGTCCATCCTTCCTCGTTTTTGCTTGTCCTCTTCTTGCCTCTCTTCATTGCAGGTATTTGTGCATGTTTGAATGTTCATTGCAAGTTTGGAGCTGTGTTCATGGAGTTTTGGGACATTTTTTGTGTGAAATCTATCCTTGGGCCTGTGATGCATCTGTCCATCCTTCCCATTGCTCACCTCTCTTTGTCCCATGGCAATTTTGATAGATGTCCAACATTCTCCTTCTCTGGTGTGTCACCGTTTTAGTGTAGGCTTTTGCTGTTTTTCCTTTCTCTCTCTCTCTCTGTCTCCTTGGCATGGTTAGATTAGGATTAGATTAGCTTGCCTGCACTTGAATAGCTTGTGGCAGGTAGTTTAGGAGCAGGAACCAGCCTTCTCTGGAGATTCCTCTCTCGGTTTTACAAGTCCCACGCTTGGAGAGAGGTTTCCATGTTGTGCAATCACACTGGATGCCTGAACATCAACCTAGAAGCGATGTGCGTCCGGGGGTCTTTGTGATTTTGCATCACGATTTTGCACGCACGCCGGTGGGACCTTAGAGGTCTTTCACTTCATCTTTTGCAGGTTGGTGTGTTCCTGTGAAGTTTTCAGCCTTTGGAGGCACTTGCAAACACATCTGGCGACTCCATCTGGTCAACAACCCATCTGTCAAGCTGCAGACCTTCCTTTCCATCCATTTTCATCCATTCTTCCTTCCATCTCTTCCATCATTCTTTCGTTCTATGAAGTTGTGCAATCATGACTTCATTTCCATCATGGTATTCACATCAACAACAGCAGTATATCACACCTCCAACACATTTTACAAATCCTCCAAATCAGCATTTTGAGCAGATTCAAGATCAGTATGCATACCCATATGAGCAGCAGTGCCAAAGTCAGTTTGGCTATGGAGCTTTCCAAGAGCAAGAGTATGCATACAATGAAGACCATCGAGATCCAAGATCTTTGGTACATTGAGAAAATCCAAAAGATGGAGGAGGGGATGGTGCAGTCCAGGGCTCAAGCACAAATGAAAGCTTTTGGAATCGGTTATGGAGCACCCTGTCCATGGGTGGGACCTTTTCCAAGGCATTACAGCCCTCAGGAGAAGCTTGACTTCATGATTGCAATGTTGCCTTTGCACATGATGGACAGAGAGAAATAGAGGCCTACAGACTTGTTGTTGAACAACCTTGTCAATGGGTAAGTTCTACACCATCATCTGGTTTTTCTCTTTCCATTACTCAAGCAGCATCATCTCATTTAAACTCCTCATCTGCTGTCCCAAATATTGAATCCATTTCTCCACCCCCTAGTCTTCCACCCCATCTCGATTCTTCTTTCCTTTTCCCTTCCAAACAGTCACCCCCTCCACAAGAGCTAAAAGAAATACCCCCTCCTCCAAAGAAACAAGAGGTTTCACTGCCTCCACCACCACAAAAAATTGTAAAATCAGCTGAGTTACAACCCATCCCTCCTCTTGCATTCCCAATTCCATGTGGGAAAGAAGAAATTGTAAAAATCAGTCATCAAGGACAGCAAGAGGAAGAGCCAAACAGAAAAGAAATGACAGACAGCTTGAAGGTTTGGGCTGCCAAATTTGGGATGACAAAGATCCCCTTGATGGTCAAGCCTACAGAAGAAGCTAGGGTTGGAGAACAAATGGTGGTCAGGACTGATTTTGTTGCAGCAGAAGAAGAAGATCTTGCAGCCCCAACTTGTCCTCTAGAGCAGCAGATTGAAGAGTTTGACTTGACAAACTTCATGCTGGAGAAGGAGTTCAATCAAGAGCAAGATTGCCTTCAAACATTGGAGGAAGGAGAAGCTGCTCAAAATCCAAAAGAAGAGGAGCACAATCTAGCTGTGGAGGAGAAAAACGTAGATCCAAGGGCTTTGAGCACAAAGCAGGTTACAGAAGAACCTTCAGTTCTTCTTTCCACTTCATCTCTCTCAAGTTCTAGCACTGAAAAGGAGTTTGATCTCTCAAACTCAATATTGGAGAGTGAAGGAAACCATGGTGGTCAAGTTGCAGATCAAGAGGACACCATGGAGGAAGTTGAAAAAGCGGGACAATCAATGAGGCAGTTTACCTGTCAGATTTGGAGGACTGTTTTGATGGAGAAGAGCCGGTTGAGCTTTCACCTTTCTCTCTTTCAACATCCACATTCCAAACACCAGAGCCTGCTGCCATGAAGGAGAGCACACATTTGCAGGAGCCTGCATCTTATAGCAGCCCTTTGGAACCAAAATTGGAAGATTTAAATCTTCCATGTTCTTCATCGGAGGAAGAGAAAGGGCAGAAGGGTCCTACCATTTCTTCCACGACATCCATTCAGGTGGGTCTACAAGAAGACTCCATTCTTGGAATTGAAAATCAGAGCTATGGGCATGTCAAACGGATCAGACCTTGCCCAATCAGGTATTTGGCTTCATTGGAGCCAAAGGAGAAGCTCCTGACAGTCATGCTTGCTTCGAACATGAGGATGAGCTACAAAGTACCAAGGATCAGCTGCCATACCTCTCAATCAAATGTAGAGCAACTAAAAGAGGTATTGGATTTTGATTGATACCTTGATGATTTGGATAGAAGACCAGCTTCTTGTTGATTTTCCATCCATCAAACAGCCATGATCGAGTGCGAATCAATTGCATGGCTGCCAATTTTGAAGAAAGGAAGCTATTTCTCACAACCAGGTTGTAGGGTTTGTTTAGCTTGCCTTTCCTTCGATTAAGTAGAGTAGAGTAGGTTTGCTTTCAGCAGAAGAAGTGCTTGTGCACACTCTGCATGTTCCATTTGGGCATGTATGATTTTCGATTCTGTACATAGTTTTGGTGTTGCTGGTTTTGCTCTTTTGAGTTATTTTGAGTGGTTTTTGTGAGAACAACTCCATGTCCGGTGGGTTTCAAGTGGCTCGAGAGGAGATTTTCAAGGTTCGGATCGGTTTTGAGCTTGCTTATGACTCCATGCCCAATGGATTGCTTGAGCTCTGGTCTTTTCATCTAGCAGGCGAGATGACCATGCCTTGAGTAAACGCATTGTTGTCAAAATTTCACCCCGGGGTAAATTTCGATAACATGCATCAGTATTCAAGTCCCAGTGATTGATTGATTCGGGGCCAAAAATCATGTTGCTTTAGAGTCCCCTCAAATATTTTCTAAGTCCCACATGCGAGAGGAAAAGAGCAAGCTCGAGAAAATGCGAAAAAGGTTGCGAAGGAAAGTAGGTTGATCCAGGAAAAATCATAAAAATGACTAAGTCCTAGCCCTAGAGGCGATCGGGACATTTGGGACAAAAGGCCCGAACGGCGGCTCGGTGAAGTAAGCACAAAGCAACTGCAAAGCACAGGGACATGCAGGACAAAAGTACGCGGTGGGACGCGAAATGCGGCAGTTCGGCCAAGAGGAAAAAAATTGGCTAAGCGCTTCTTGAGAGGACGCTGTGGGACAATCGGGCCAAAAAGGTGTGAACCGGCCGAACCCGAGGCCGAAATGAGTCGAGAGGGTCCAAAATCAAATGGGACGTGCCTGGGACAAATGGGCGAAATGCCCGAACCGGCCGAAATGAGCACAAAGGGCCTAAAATCAAATGGGACATCCGGGACAAATGGAGGCGAGGCACGCGAAGGAGCCGAATCAGCCGAGGACCAATCGGAAGGCGCCACGTGTCCTCACAAGAGAAAAGTCAAAAAGTCAATGGCGATTTTTCGACCACCGATCCGAACCAATCTGAGATAATGCCACGTGTCATCCAAGTGGCAAGAGCGCGAGAAAAATTCCAAAATCCGTTTTAGTGCTCCGTGCCCTAAATCTTGAGATCGCCATATCTTTTGATCGAGCTCGGATTTCCCGTTCTTTATATCAGCGGAAATCTGTTGAGATGCTCTACATGATTTAAGGATCAATCTCGAGTTTTGGTGCAAAAGTATGAAGAGAGAAAATTGAGAAACGGCTCGGCGTGTGGTAATGGCGAAGCGACCTTTCAACAACCCGTTTTAATGCTAATGGGTCGCATTTCTTCTCTGTGCGGCGAAGTGACATTTTAGCGGCCAAATTAATACAAATGGGTCGCATTCTCCTCCAAAATCGGTCAAAGATGGCAGGGTATGGGTTGGAAAGGTATCCCATGCCGTTTTTATGCATCTGCAGTCAATGAGGAATGGGCTTGCATGTTTTCCTACGTTTCTGTCCCCTAGGTTCGACCCATGCAATGTAAAAGCCAGTTTTGGCTCATTTTGAAGAGGTGGTTCATTCTTTCGGCTCTGCCCTCCCTTCTTTTCTTCTCTAGGGTTGAAAATGGAGTTCGAACCTCTTCCCTTGCTCTGTAATGGCGTTTTTGCCTTTTACTAATGGAATGATGTTAATGCAAACTTACGGAGCAATAAAACGTGTTTTGTGATGCATCATCCATCCTTCCTCATTTTTGCTTGTCCTCTTCTTGCCTCTCTTCATTGCAGGTATTTGTGCATGTTTGAATGTTCATTGCAGGTTTGGAGCTGTGTTCATGGAGTTTTGGGACATTTTCTGTGTGAAATCTATCCTTGGGCCTATGATGCATCTGTCCATCCTTCCCATTGCTCACCTCTCTTTGTCCCATGGTAGTTTTGATAGATGTCCAACATTCTCCTTCTCTGGTGTATCACCGTTTTAGTGTAGGCTTTTGTTGTTTTTTTCCTTTCTCTCTCTCTCTGTCTCCTTGGCATGGTTAGATTAGGATTAGATTAGCTTGCCTGCACTGGAATAGCTTGTGGCAGGTAGTTTAGGAGAGAGGAACCAGCCTTCTCTGGAGATTCCTCTCTCGGTTTTACAATTCCCACGCTTGGAGAGAGGTTTCCATGTTGTGCAATCACACGGTGGATGCACTGAACATCAACCTAGAAGCTGATGTGTGTCCGGGGTGTTGTGATTTTGCATGTGATTTTGGCACGCCCGGTGGGACCTTAGAGGTCTTTCACTTCATCTTTTGCAGGTTGGTGTGTTCCTGTGAAGTTTTCAGCCTTTGGAGGCACTTGCAAACACATCTGGCGACTCCATCTGGTCAACAACCCATCTGTCAAGCTGCAGACCTTCCTTTCCATCCATTTTCATCCATTCTTCCTTCCATCTCTTCCATCATTCTGTCATTCTATGAAGTTGTGCAATCATGACTTCATTTCCATCATGGTATTCACATCAACAACAGCAGTATATCACACCTCCAACACATTTTGCAAATCCTCCAAATCAGCATTTTGAGCAGATTCAAGATCAGTATGCATACCCATATGAGCAGCAGTGCCAAAGTCAGTTTGGCTATGGAGCTTTCCAAGAGCAAGAGTATGCAGACAATGAAGACCATCAGATCCAAGATGCTGGTCTGTTGGAGAAAATCCAAAAGATGGAGGAGGGGATGGTGCAGTCCAGGGCTCAAGCACAAATGAAAGCTTTTGGAATCGGTTATGGAGCACCCTGTCCATGGGTGGGACCTTTTCCAAGGCATTACAGCCCTCGGGAGAAGCTTGACTTCATGATTGTAATGTTGCCTTTGCTTGCACAATGGACATCGAAATAGAGGCCTACGAGACTTGTTGTTGAACAACCTTGTCAATGGGTAAGTTCTACACCATCATCTGGTTTTTCTCTTTCCATTACTCAAGCATCATCTCATTTAAACTCCTCATCTGCTGTCCCAAATATTGAATCCATTTCTCCACCCCCTAGTCTTCCACCCCATCTCGATTCTTCTTTCCTTTTCCCTTCCAAACAGTCACCCCCTCCATAAGAGCTAAAAGAAATACCCCCTCCTCCAAAGAAACAAGAGGTTTCACTGCCTCCACCACCACAAAAAATTGTAAAATCATTTGAGTTACAACCCATCCCTCCTCTTGCATTCCCAATTCCATGTGGGAAAGAAGAAATTGTAAAAATCAGTCATCAAGGACAGCGAGAGGAAGAGCCAAGCGAGAAAAAAATGAGACGACTTGAAGGTTTGGGCTTGCCAAATTTGGGATGACAAAGATCCCCTTGATGGTCAAGCCTACGAAGAAGCTAGGGTTGGAGAAAAATGGTGGTCGGGGACTGATTTTGTTGCAGAGAAGAAGAAGATCTTGCAGTGACTTGTCCTCTAGAGCATGATTGAAGAGTTTGACTTGACAAACTTCATGATGGAGAAGGAGTTCAATCAAGAGCAAGATTGCCTTCAAACATTGGAGGAAGGAGAAGCTGCTCAAAATCCAAAAGAAGAGGGCACAATCTAGGTTTGTGGAGGAGAAAATGCGAGATCCAAGGGCTTTGAGCACAAAGCGAGTTACTGAAGAACCTTCGATTCTTCTTTCCACTTCATCTCTCTCAAGTTCTAGCTTTGAAAAAGAGTTTGATCTCTCAAACTCAATATTGGAAGTGAAGGAAACCATGGTGGTCAAGTTGCGAGATCAAGAGGACACCATGGAGGAAGTTGAAAACGAGCGAGCGGGACAGCAATGAGGCGGTTTACGCCATCGATTTGGAGGAGGCTGTTTTGATGGAGAAGAGCCGGTTGAGCTTTCACCTTTCTCTCTTTCAACATCCACATTCCAAACACGAGACTGCTGCCATGAAGGAGAGCACACATTTGCAGGAGCCTGCATCTTATAGCAGCCCTTTGGAACCAAAATTGGAAGATTTAAATCTTCCATGTTCTTCATCGGAGGAAGAGAAAGGGCGAAAGGTCCTACCATTTCTTCCACGACATCCATTCGGGTGGGTCTACAAGAAGACTCCATTCTTGGAATTGAAAATCGAGCTATGGGCATGTCAAGCGGATCAGACCTTGCCCAATCAGGGTATTTGGCTTCATTGGAGCCAAAGGAGAAGCCTGACAGTCATGCTTGCTTCGAACATGAGGATGAGCTACAAAGTACCAAGGATCAGCTGCCATACCTCTCTAATCCAAATGCGAGAGAAACTAAAAGAGGTATTGGATTTTTCGGTTGATACCTTGATGATTTGGATAGAAGACCCGACTTCTTGTTTATTTTCCATCCATCCAAACAGCCATGATCGAGTGCCGAATCAATTGCATGGCTGCCAATTTTGAAGAAAGGAAGCTATTTCTCACAACTTGATTGCGGGGTTTGTTTAGCTTGCCTTTGCTTCCGATTAGAGTAAGTAGGTAAAGAAGAAGTGCTTGTGCACACTACTGTATGTTCCATTTCAGGGCATGTACGATTTTCGATTACATACATAGTTTTGGTGTTCTTTGGTTTTGCTCTTGCACATTTCTTTTCGGTGGTTTTTAGTGAGAACAACTCCATGTCGGTGGGTTTCAAGTGGCTCGAGAGGGAGATTTTCAAGGTTGAGATCAGTTTTCGAGGCTTAACATGACTCCATATGATGGATTGCTTGAGCAATTGGTCTTTTCATCTAGCAAAGCGAGATGACCGCTACATTGAAGTCGCTCATGGCTGTTGTCAAAATTTCACCCCCGGGGTAAATTTCGATAACATGCATCGAAAGTATTCAAGTCCTGGGCAGATTGATTGATTCGGGGCCAAAAATCATGTTCTTTAGAGTCCCCTCAAATATTTTCTAAGTCCCCCATGTCGAGAGGAAAAAGAGCAAGCTACGAGAAAATGCGAAAAAAAGGTTGCGAGAAGGCAAGTAGGTTGATCGGAAAAATCATAAAAATGACTAAGTCCTAGCCTAGGGGCGATCGGGACATTTGGGACAAAAAGGCCCGAACCGGCCGGCTCGGCGAAGTAAGCACAAAGCAGCAGCCCATGGCAACAGGACATCTGGGACAAAATTACGCGGTGGGCCGCGAAATGCGGTTCGACCGAGAGGAAAAAAATTGGCAAGCTGGCTTGAGAGAGAGGCGTGGGACAATCGGGCTAAAAGGCGAGGGAAGCCGTATTGGCGAAAAGAGTCAAGTCGATCAAGGAAAGTGGGACAAGTGGCCAAAAATGCCCGAGGCGCGAAACCGGCCAAAATGAGTCAGAGGGTCCAAAATCAAATGGGACGTCTGGGACAAATGGACGCGAAATGCCCGAACGGCGAAATGAGCACAAAGGTCCCAAAATCAAATGGGACATCCGGGACAAATGGAAGCGAAGCACGCGTAGGAGCTGAATCAGCCGAGGACCAATCGAAGCTGCCACGTGTCCTCATGAGAGAAAAGTCAAAAAAGTCAATGGGCGAGTTTTCGAGCACCGATCCGAACCAATGGGATAGTGCCACGTGTCCCAGCTAGGGCCCACAAGGAAAATTCAAAAGACAGCCCGCCGAAAGGTAGAGGAGAGAGAATCACGCGACCAATCAGAACATGTCACGTGTCATCCAAGTGGCAGAGCGCGGGAAAAATTCCAAAATCCGTTTTGGTCTGCTCGTGCCCTAAATCTTCAGATCGCCATATCTTTTGATCCAGAGCTCGGATTTCCACGTTCTTTATATCAACGGAAAGCTGTTGAGATGCTCTACATGATTCTGGGATCAATCTCGAGTTTTGGTGCAGTATGAAGAGAGAAAATTGAGAAACGGCTCTGACGTGTGGTAATGGCCAGAAGCGACCTTTCAACAACCCGTTTTTATGCTAATGGGTCGCATTCTTCTTCTGCACGGCCAGAAGTGACATTTTAGCGGCCAAATTAATACAAATGGGTCGCATTCTCCTCCAAAATCGCTCAAAGTGACAGGGTATGGGTTGGTAAGATTCCTCCATGCTGAGTTAATGCATCTGCAGTCAATGAGGAATGGGCTTGCACGTTTTCCTACGTTTCTGTCCCCTGGGTTCGACCCATGCAATGTAAAAGCCAGATTTGGCTCATTTGGAAAAAAAAAAAGGTTGTTCATTCTTTCTGCTCTGCCCTCCCTTCTTTTCTTCTCTAGGGTTGAAAATGGAGTTCGAACCTCCTCCCTGCTCTGTAATGGCGTTTTTTGCCTTTTATTAATGGAATGATGTTACGTCATGCAAACTTACGGAGCAACAAAACGTGTTTTGTGATGCATCATCCATCCTTCCTCGTTTTTGCTTGTCCTCTTCTTGACTCTCTTCATTACAAGTATTTGTGCATGTTTGAATGTTCATGGAGTTTTGGGTTTTTACATGTGAAATCTATCCTTGGGCTATGATGCATCTGTCCATCCTTCCCATTGCTCACCTCTCTTTGTCCCATAGCGAGTTTTGATAGATGTCCAACATTCTTCTTTCTACGGTGTATCACCGTTTTAGTGTAGGCTTTTGCTGTTTTTCCTTTCTCTCTCTCTCTCTGTCTCCTTGGCATGGTTAGATTAGGATTAGATTAGCTTTCCCCGCACTTGAATAGCTTGTGGCAGTACTTTAGGAGCAGGAACCAACCTTCTCTGGAGATTCTCTCTCGGTTTTACAAGTCCCACGCTTGGAGAGAGGTTTCCATGTTGTGCAATCTGCTGGATGCTGAACATCAACCTAGAAGCGATGTGCGTCGGGGGTGCTATGATTTTGCATCAACAGAAGTGTAGGGAGAAAATACTGTCTCCTCCAAGCTCTAACTGCTTCCCTGAACTGTGTGCAAAGATCTCTGTGTTGTCCTAATTTTTGGACGATCCGACACCACTAGCCTAAGTAGCATAGAGAGGCACACCCACTATAACCTCTAAGCCTATAACTACTTCCCAGAATGCTAAGGACACCATGTCCTATAAAAACCGTTGTATATGTGGTCGGTAGTCTTGTCTGAACCCACTCGTTGTATGTAACCCACAATGCCAAGGGCGAAAAGTGCACTAAACTGAACCAGTATAAATGTAATATGTTGGTATGTAAACCCCCAAATGATGCCCCCTTTTTGGGGGCACATGGGATGTCGCTGATAGGAGAATGTGGCCCCAAAATAGGACCAACTACATGTATGTTGTAACCATGAAAAGCACTTAGTAGAAACCAAGACACCCACAAACAAGAAGGATAGAAAAAAACAATTGTAAACACGCATGTATGTAGAAACCAGTGTATAAACTACTCAAACAATATGTAAGCTACCAAGAAAAGTAATGTAAACATGCTAGAAGATAAGTAAGCTACACAAATAGGGGTGCAAACATGGTACATCACTCACAATGTCACAAGACATGTAAGGCCATCATGGACGCATACAAAAGAGAAGTGTGTACACAAAAAATAGCACAAGGTCCACAAACAATAGCAGAAAAATGTAGACAATGTAGTAAACAAGTATGGAAACCAATATCCCTGCATAACAAATGTTGCACATGAAGCACCCATTAGCATTTTAGAAAGATAACTAGCACGTCAAAAGCGTGTACAAACAAGTAACGTAAAGTGCTAAGTACCAAAATGAAACATTAACACATGGAAGATATGAATGTGTGAATGCCCCAAGTGACCAGTGTAGGAAGGATAGAAGGCGACCATCAATGTTGCACGTAAGAGACCTGATTTGTGATCATAACTAGAAGAAGGAATGATTGTGCATGTGTGGATGATATAGATAATCGACATACAAGTAAGATAACTAGCATGTGTGATAAGATGCAATGTGTAAAGCCTATAGTGCATTGTGTGGGGTTCAGTGTAGTAATCCCTCAATAGTCAAGTGTGAACTGAAGCACAAGAGTGTGTCGTCGGGTAATGACATCGCTAAAATATATGTATAACTATGCAAGATGAGATGATGTTATGCGTGAATGCGGAGAGTGTGGTGTAGTATAATGTAAGAATGATAATGCAAGAATGAGGGATATTTTGATTATGCTAATGTGATAAAAGGGGGATGTGTGATATACTATGCCCCCTAAGTGTGTATGTAATGAAAATATAGTCAAAAGACACTAATTGGATCGATGTAAGGAGTAGTTTATTTAACAAAAGTGATGGGACCCGAAGTGATAGAGGAGTGTGATCATCAATGGTTCATCACCATAGTGAGGTGTATCTGGGTCCTAGTAATCAATATATGTAGATCCGATAATAGGTGTTGGCATTACAGTGTTAACAGTAGGAGATAACAGTAGATATTACATGGTGGTGGTGAAAGTGAATATTTATCATAAAAACTAGGAGAAGGATTGGCTGTTGGGATGAAATTAATTGGTTGGAGCCTAGATTTGAGGGGAGGCCAAGTTGCATTGAGTTTCACAGGAGACTATTTAGGTTGACTTGGTAATGCAATAGTTATATTAGAAGGAGGGGTTTGTGAACTAATTTTGAGGTGTGGTTGACTTTGTTGACTTGGTGATACCGTATATGATTGCTTAGGTGGTGTGTATCTGTCCAGAAGGTGTAGGATGAATGGTGCTATGATGCTTAGTAAGTGGAGAAGAAGCAACACCAGTAATAGGAGAATTATGGGATGGGCCTATAGTATTTGTCTTATTAGGAGAAGAAGCATTATGCACATGTGAGGGATTATCAACATCAAACATGTAATGAATAAGAGAGGTGTCTAGAACTTCTATAGAAATATTAGAGGGAGACTAACTAGTAGCCACATAACATGGTGTAGTAGTTGTAGATAGGCATGCATTGATGGAGATAAAACCTTTAAACGCAAGATGTTTGATCTTACGTTGTATAGCATAAAATTCATTGTGATTATGTCCATTGATTTTATGATAGCTACAATACAAATGACCATGATATTTTGTAAACCGATAAGGAGGATAGCAATGAGTAGGTGGCAAAGTGATCAAGTGATGAATAAGGAGTTGAGTAAGAATGTCATGTGGCATAGTATTGTGCTCAAACATAACAAGATCATTAAATGGAATGTCTTGAGCTTTAACTAGATGACATGTACTGGACATATATTACATATAAGATGTAGAAGGAGCACAAACATGTGATTGAGAAGCATTCTTAAGTTGTTGAATTTCAGATCTAAGGGATGTAATGGTTGATTCCATGGCTGCAAGTTTATCTTGAAATAAATAATGAATATCTTGAATGGATTTACAAATATATTTATTGGAATTGGAATCAAGGGAGTCCTCAGAAAGATGACCAATAATAGTATTGACTTGGGTAGGCAATATATTGATAGGAAAATGCATAACCTCTAGGGATTTTTGAAGAGCATCTTTACAAGATGGGTGCATTTGAATGAATTGAAGTAAAGAGACTTGATAGACATTATAAGCCATGATAGAAAAGATAAGAAAATCCCTAGAATGAAGGTGGATACGAAGGTCAGGTTCACCAAAATGATTAACTAATAATAAACTAAGTAGTATATAAATAGTTAATCTAAGCTATGAGAAGTTGTACTAAAGTAAATAAATACAAGAAAAAGTATGATAATGATGTAAGAAAATATGTAAAATGAAATACAAAACCCTAATGTGCAAGAGAGAAGAGGAAAGAACTCAGCTCATAGCAGATGTTTGTTAGACAGTGTCATAGAAGTAACTGGATAAATCAGAAGTAGGAATGACTATGTTGGGATAAAGGGAAGATCTGGGTGATATGGCTAGACTCAAGTTCTGGGAGAGGAGTGGGGTGCCCACAGGTGCTCTGGTAAGTAGAATAGGTGCCCTGTTCTAGGAAAAAGGTCTAGAACTCATCTTCTTAGGTCCTAGAGATGACTGATAACCTTTGTTGTTTATCACACTAGTTTTCTAGTACTATGCCAAATGCTTCAAATATTCCAAGAGGAATAATAACCTACAAAATACCCAAAAGGAAGTATCAAAACCCTAAAAAATAAAAGATGCAAATGAATGGGTCGGACTCACCTCAGCTGCCACAATAGTGGCGTTACTAACTAAGTGTTGCACTACATTTTAGACCCAAATGTAGTTTTGGTGTGTGTGTGCATTTCGTGCCCTGGGTGCTCTTGTGTTAGTTGCACTTTGTGAAGTAGAGAGCAATAGATAAATGTAGAAAAATTAATAGAATGTGTGCATGAAATAGAATGGAATCCCTCCCCCTCTAAAGTGTGATGCATATGTAGTAGCTTATTCCTTGATGATGGAGCTATGTGGATGCTAATGCAATATATGGATGCAACTCTAGATGAGTGATAGTAGTAGATAATGCTAGGTCCCTCATTATGGTCTCATAACTTTATTTTTATAGGGTTCTCTTGATCTAATTTCATAATTAACCTCGAAAAGACTAACCACAAGAAAGATAAATATGTAAAACAACTAGAAGAGGCCCAAAAAGTGGAGGGAAAGTGCAAAAAGGGCCGAGGTGCCCCTACTGGGACCAGGGCACACATGGGCACAACATTACAAATATGGGCACCTAGGACCAATTCAAATCCCAGTCACCACAACGTCTTATTCTTTTCTATGATCTTTTTCTTCTTTTGAGCATCAATCAACCTCTTCTATCACCCCATCATCACTCAAGGGGGCATCCTCCATCCTATTAATTTTTCTTCTATATTTACAAAATTTAATTGTCTGTAATTATCTATAGTCTTTGAAGTGGTATTGCTTGTGATACACCACATAAAAGAGGGAAAATGTAGACACGTAAATCTGAATACACAATTTTTAATACTAAAACTACACTAATTATCCTATTTCTTTTCATTTCATTATAATTAGTATTTTCCCGCTAATTATCTAACATTCCCCTTTGTCTCAGTCAATTACCAATACTTAGTTAATTAACTAGCTTCATACTTCATCCTAGATGTCAATTAATGACACTTCGTAAGTTATAATCCTTAATTAATTAATAAATTAACCATTATTAATTAATTAAGTCTTTAAATCTTGTATTTAACTAATAAAACTTCATATTAGTTAAATTCTCCCTTCAAACCCTTCAAATTATACTAACTTCCCTCTAAATCATCTCTAAATAGCTTCTATAAGCTTAATTTGGCCAATTAATTAATCCTAGTTGATTAATTAAATCATCTCCAACTCCCATATGTTGCTAATTACTAATTAATATCTTCTAATCATGTTTATCCCTTTCTAATTCTACTTTACCTTTATCCCACATTCACTAGGTTGTCATCTTCTCCCAAAATAGAAAGCTATACAAAGAACCTAGTACACCTTGTCTAAATTTACACCATGCCCTTAGAAGACATCCGCATATGATAAGAGAATTTCAATCTTTCAAGGTTTATTGATCAAGAAACCTTTTCCATCTTCTACTTGGAATATATTAGTAAAAGAAGAACCAAACATGGAAATTAATCCATATTGGTGAGATCTCTCTCTCTCTCTCCTCGTTCTCACTCCCCTTCTCCCCCTCCGGTTCTCGCCAACCCCCCTCTCTCTCTCTCTCCTCTCTCTCTCTCTCTCCTCTCACTCCCTCTCCCATTCTCACTCCTCCTCCCATTTTCACTCAACCTCCATCCCCTTCCCTCCAAGCTCCCCCTCTCTCTCTCTCTCCCCATGCTCTCTTTCTATCTCTCACTCCCCTCTCCCATTCTCTCTCTCTCCCTCTCCCTCCCTCTCTTGTTCTCGCTCCCCCTCCTCTCTCCCTCTCTCCCTCCACCTTTCTCTCCCTCTCTCTCCCGCGCGCGCTCCCGCCCCCCCCCCTCTCTCTCTCTCTCTCTCTCTCCATCTCCCATTCTTCTCTCTCCCACCCTCTCTCTCTCACTCCCCTCAATGTCCCCTCTCGTTCTTTCTCTCTCTCTCTCCTGCCCCCTCCCCTCCCTCCCTTGGCTCTTTCTCTCTCTCTCGCTCCCCCTCTCCCTCTCCCTCCCTATCTTATTCTCACTCCCCTCCTCTCTCTATCTATTCTGTAGACACCTAAAATTGGTTACCCAATTTAGTGTCCCCCGCGTGTGTTTACCTTCTCGGGTAACCTGGGGCACGTTTATATCACCACTTCTCCCTTAGGGTATTATTTAATATTTTATTTAAACATCTATCCTAAGTTACCCCATTATGTTTTACCCATAGATAATTAAATATTAACTATTTAATTACACTTTTTACATATATCTTAACCGCTTATCTACCCCATATCAATTCCTAACCTCCCATATCAATTTTATCCATCTATCCCCCCTATTTCTCCTCCCCCAAACCATGTAGTGGGATATTTCCCATATTTGAGTCAGAGGGATCACTTGCATCCTTCCAAAATTGTCCTTTTTGGCCATTTCGGGAGTCTGTTCCCTGATCGGTGCCGACTGCGGACTACTGGTCAACTTGATTTCTTGAGCGGCACCGATTACATCTCGGTCGGTGCTGATTACAAATACAGGGGCAAAATTCAGTTCTAGTTAGACAGAAAGAACAAAAAGAGTTCTGAATATCACACCTAAGCATTATCTATCGAGCGAAAGCTAATTTTGTCCAAATCAATCCCTGAGAGGAGTATCGTTACTCTGCTCCTACCACATCGACATCATGCAAGCCTCCATTGATCTCTTGGTGACTCTGCTCCCTATGTCTAGCAAAGGTGGAGCTTTGTCAGCATCCCAAAGGTTCCCGAGATCCAGCGGACATTGAATATCTAGCTTTCATTTTCCATTTCTCAATCTTCCTGTAATTTTCCCCTAGTCGATGTCGACCGTCACAGTCGATGCCGATTCTCTCTAGTCGACGCCGACTATCTCAGTTGACGCCGATTTTCCTAACCGATGCCGATCTACCTGCGAATAGGTAAAAGAATTCATGTAACACAAATCTAGCATTGTTTTCATAGTTTCCTATTTTCTATTGATTTTTGTCTCTTTTGTTTACATTTTATCTGTCATTTTTAATCAAAAATATAGACATTCACTTACATCTGTTATCATGTATGCTTCTTTCTTTAATTGAAAACGTGGACTAACATCCGCCGAGGGATCTTATCACTTCCCGGACCCACTTTTCGAGTAGTCCACCCAAATATCTTTTAACATTGTCTTTTTCTGTCAAGAATCTCATGTCTCACAGTTTCTCGGATTCGCCTTGCGGCAGATTACTCATGTGCCCGTCTTGTCTACATCGGTTTTCTTTTCCATCTACATCTTTGGATCTTGTCTTATCTATCAGGTATTGATTTCATTTGAGTTTTTTAGGGTTTTTGTGTTTAGTTTGGTACATTAACTTGCATAGGTAACAAGCGTGGAAATTCTTTATCTACATTCTGGCACGCCTGGTGGGACCCAACCAAAGCCCCTTATTGGTAAGTTCATTTCTTTTCTAGTTTTGAGCTTTTTTTCTGTTTCTTCACTGCTTGTCGTCAGTTCTCCGTAGCATTTCCTTACTTCAATTTAGTCTTACTTCTTTCATTTATAATTTGTAAAGTTAAAGTTTCTTCTTTCTTGCAAAACTAAATTTCAATTCCTATATGAAAGATTAATAAATCTTTCATTTGATTTCAAGATTGCATTTTTATCCATCTCTTTATGCAAAATTGTTATTTTCCTTGAAGTTCCTTGAAATAGAAATTTTCATTCTACTATTATCTGGATATATCTTTCTGGATTTGTTTGTGTGTTTGCTTAACCTTTTCTTGTGGAGCACTTTGCTTGTTCATGGGATTGTTCAAGGGAAGAGCTCAACAACGCTTTTTGAAGTCCACACACCTTGGAGAGCTAAATCTACAGGTATTCCTCTTTTATGGTGTTTTCTCCTTTTTAAGAACTTAAAAGGAACTTGTTTGTTTTTTTCTATCACATTCAAACATTTCTATTTTGGCTACTTAAAAGGAATTTAATCACATTTGGGAAAGAACTTGTTTGACTTGTCTTCATCGAAATCAAACACTTCATTTTTAGTGCTTAAAAAGAACTTTTTCTTTGTCATTTTTGTTGTATGTTCTTCATCTAGTTTTCTAAATAGGTTGGAAAATTGATCAAAATCGGTAGTGACACTATTTGATTTTTATTTTTCACCCTTGCACACAAAGCCAAAATCACTAGGTATAAAGCATTTAAACAAAAATTCCTTCCCTGGCCTCGCCTACTTGGAAGTGACATCCAAGAGGAAGAGCCTACGCGTACTCGGGCCATGCTATAAATTCATGGAAGTTTTGGTATATATTGGCAAAGCACCCAACTCCCTTATCACGTAGTGATGTGTGAAGTATGGGGGTAGGCCCCTATATCAAGCCACGTACCGGTCTTTTACTGAAGTGCCTTCGGGACTCCTCACCAAAACATTCCCCAAACCATCCTTAGTTTGGCTATCTGAGTAGTTCCTGTTCTAAAAAGCCTTCCCTAATATTTTCTTTCTTAAAAGCATGAAAACTTAAAAGAGATAATCACCTACGCTGCTTGAATTTTCTGTGCATTAGTTAGGTCAATCTTCTTTTTCTATATTTTTGCTTGTTTATGATGGTCATCACCCGGTTACAATCTAGAAAAATGGCTCAACTAGCCCCTTCTTCATCCAAGACCACCACTAATGTGGATGTTTCGGCACCCCTCGGGTCTTCCTCGGGACCACTGTTAGTTGGTTCCCCATCTTGGTCATATAATCCTTTCTATCATCCTAAAGCGATCCCATCACGTCCAGCTTCCCCCAGTCCTTCAAAGGTATCATCTGCTTCTGATATAGAGTATGTTCCTCACGAGAGATCCTAAATTTCAGGCCCTCCTTGATCACAATCTGGTAGCCCTTATGGACTATCTAGTACATAAGTCTATTCAAATATCTGATCAGGGACCACCAATCCAGCAAGTTTACAATTATTCTCATGAACCATCCTAGGATTTTATAGAACAGTTAGCACACTTTTTCTTGCCTCGTACCATGGAAGAGGGTGGCGCATCTGTGCCTCCTTTTTCTCTTCCACTGACCATGTCAACTAGTTCTCAAATGGTCTTGCCTATTCCTAGTGCTGCGCAGCTACCTCGGCTACTCCACAACCTACTTTCGAGAGGCCCTCTTCTTTAGCTATGATGGGCACATCTACACACTCACAGATTGCTGTCAATTCTTCTATGCCATCCATTACATCCCAGGGTCAGTACCTCTTTATGAATCAACCCCCTTCTATGAGTCAGTTGGTTCCTTCTTCTCCTCTTAGTTGGTCTTTCTTCTAATGCTCCAGCGACAGTGTCCTTTACCCATCCTCTGGCATCAATGCCCTTAATAACCAATCCGGTAGTCAAAAGCCTCATTCAGACTTTGTTCCCCACCATGTCCAATCAAATCAACACCTATATTCCTCGATCCATTCCAATTCAGTTGACAAGTGTAGGAGCCTACCAATCACAGGCTCTGCCTTTCATTCAACCACCTTTTTCTCAACCACTTATCATCTCACAGCCTATTCATACGCAGGATCCTTCACAACAAATACCTCACCAGGCATCACCTAGAATGCCTGGTTATTCCTCTTATCATCCTGTTAATCAGTAGATGAATCCCCCGTTAACACCTCAACAACATCTACCATTCACTTCTTATACAGGACATACTAACATACCTCCTCCTCAATCTGACGTTGTCCAAGTTCTCTTCAAGAAAATCATAGACCTAGAAGCCTCCACCAAAGGGGCTCGCCCTTCATACTCTTTTGAAGAAGTGTGTAATGAGCCCATTCATCCATCAGTGGCTTTTAAGCCTTATCCTCCCCAATGGGAACTTCCTAAGTTCTCAAAATTTCATAGCCGAGAGGATCCTCAATAGCACCTACGAGCATTCAAACATGCTTGCTACCTTATAGTCCAGGATCAGGAGCTTATGCTCCATACTTTCCCTATGTCTCTAGTAGGGCCTGCTTTAGACTGGTATAATAACATCCCTCAACACTCCCTGTTTTCTTTCTCTCAATTAGCTCAGATGTTTGTTGAAAAATTTTCAATAAATATCACACATAAGATCTCGATTACAGATCTTTATAACATTCATCAATTCGATGACGAGTCTATTGCAGACTTTGTCGCTCATTGGAGAGGTATAATAAATCAATTATCTTTCTCCCTCCCTCAATCTCAACAGATCAAGTTGTTTACTCGATCTTGTGCTAATCATATTTCTTCCACTTTAAGGATCCAAACCTTTCACACATTTGAAGAAGCTTTTACGATGGCACGCAAACTTGAATCCCGCACCATTGAACAAGGGAAGTTAAAACTTCGCTCTAAATCTAAACCAGATTTTTCTTGGTTTACAAAAACAAACCCTTCCACTTCTAACAAAGACAAGAATCAGGGGTCTACCAACACTATCATATTAAAAACATCATGAGCCAATAACACTTCTAATCAAACACCTCGGAGAGACTCCTCATCTTCTCGAAAAGGACCCTCGTCAACTCGATCTTTCACTTCATTGGGGGAATCATATGCATCCATCTTAGAAAAAATGTTGGAAGTTCACATGATCGAACTTCCCCCTATTAGACATTTTGATGAAAGCCAAGAACGACCATTCTAGTATAGGGAAAATGACTTCTGTCATTATCATAGAACTAAAGGCCATGACATTGAACGATGTCAAACCTTCAAAAATCTTGTCCAAAAATTCATTGATAAAGGTGAGCTCATTCTGGATAACCCAAATGCTCCCCCAAATCAGGCACTTGATGTCTTTAAACAACCTTTTCCCAATCATTCCCTGAACAATGATGCTTCAGAGTCTCAAAAACCAAACACTCATACTATCAGCTTCATTTCTACTGAAGAATCTTCTTCTAAACCCAAGCCATCTACGAACACGTCGACCGAATCGGAACTTCCTCCCGCTCCGTTAATCTCTGAGATTCCATCATCTTCAGACAATTCGTCTTTGAATATTCCTCCATTGTTGGAAATGGATTCATCTCTCTCTGCCTCTTTATCTGATCTTCCATCCATACCAGAGACAAGTGTCATCCTCATCTGCCTCGTCGTCAGACATTCTTTCAATGCTTGAGGCATTCACATCTCTTCAAGTTTCCACCGCGAATACATCTACTTCTATTTCTCCCATTTTCACCGTGACTATGCCATTGGTAAATATACCTATAGTCATACCAACTCCTCTACCAATGGAAGCACCTTCGATTTTGACCCTTCCTATTTCTTTTCCTACAGTAGTTACACCCACAATTACTGTACCAGAAGTATCTCCATCACAGGGAACCTCTTCTTCATCATCCACCACCGATGTTGCCTTGCCTATTAAGGGAAAAGCTAAAGAAATAACACCAGCACCAACACTTTCGATTCCTGAACTTAAACCGAGACAACTAAAGTCTGACGTTGCATCTTCAGTGCCTCACCATCTCCTTCCCCCGAAAAGGTTACAATCACCTTATGCGGTTGAAGTTGTCACCATCCCCAAAAAGGAAAACCAATATTTCGGACTATTAAGACTCTTGGTGCTTTCCCTCAAAAATCTCTCTCTGTGCCTCATAAAAGATTGGATTTATCGACTGGGAAGGTGTCTTCTTCTACAATACCATCAGAACCATCATCTTCTTCTTCTACAACACCTTCTTCACCGGTGCCTCGTAAAGTGAATTTACCCACTAGAAAGGCATCACCTCTTTTATCAGGACCATCATCTTCATCACCAAAAGCCAAGGCACCCTTTGTTCCTCCTATCAGACCTATTTTGGGAGCTCCTCCCTCATCTAAATCAGCATTATCTAAATCATCATCTGTTTTGACCAAGCAGCCTCCTTCATCTCTGAAGACCACAACACTTGTCACATCTTCATTTTTTTCAAAATCTATCTTAGGAGCTCCTCCTCCACCAAAATCAATCTTGCCTCACTTACTCCCATCTCAGGCGCCCAAGGCCACTTCTCCGATGTCTAGAAAAGCAAAACGATCCCTAAAAAGATTGTCAAACTAGATATGCGATTCTTTTACCTCGGTAGTCTGTTAGGGAGAAAGAGGCACCTTCATCATCTCTGTCCTCATCATTGTCTACGGGATTCTATACTAAAATTCTTCACCAACTTATCCAATCTTCATCCATATCTCTTCCTCCGATCAAACCCTATAATCCTAAAGGAGTAAAACCTTCCTGGTTCAACTCTGATTTGATTTGTGCTTACCACCACACCCAGGACATGACACCGAGGGATGTAAAGCCCTCCAATCTATCATGAGTAGTCTTTTGGAAGAGAGTGATCTTCTGCTAGAAGAAGAGGAGGAACAAGTATCTCCTATCATCTCAACCACATCTGAGCCTCAACGATCTACTCAGGCCTCTAGTTCTATTAATTCCACTCCGGATGGTCTTCCACCTTCTCAAATCGACACGATTCATATCACCACTAGAACACAACAATATGATAATCTATCATCATCTACATCTCGGCCACGGGTTGTCATTTCTGCAGCCCCTGAAGGAATTCCTCCTTCCACATCAGCCTCGAGACCTCGGGTCTCTATTCGTGCTTCACCTCGGGCTCAGATTCCCGTGTCAGTAGAGGAGAGTGTTATGAAACAACTTACCCATGCTCCGGTCAAAATGTCTCTTTTTGACCTCATTCAATCATCTCCACAAGCATCACCAGGCTTTGATTGATAATCTACGTTGTATCATCGCAGTGAATTCAGATGAGCCCCAACCTTTTGAGATGATTGTTGGATTGAATAGACCATCAACCACCATTTCCTTTGAAGATTCAGAAATTCCTTCCCTTTCTTCTCGAGGATTTGGAGGCTCCCCTCTTTATCACAGTTCAAATCAACAACACTACATTAAAACACACTATGATTGATAATGATGATGCACTCAACATCATTTCCTCACACACGTTCGAGCAACTTAAGTTGCCAAAGAACGTAGTGTCACCACCGCCTTTCGCCCTTCGATCATTTAACGATCAGTTTGCAGTTACTTTAGGAACTGCGTGGTCCTGCCCATTCAAGTGGGTAAGAAGCTGCTTCACGAGCTCTTTTACATTTTGAAGGGAAATTCCACTATAATATGATCCTCAGACGCTCTTGGATTTGTATAATGCATTGTGTCCCATAAACCCTCCATCGATGTTTAAAATATCAGTATGAGGGAAAAATCTATACTCATCCAGGAGATCCTTTTCCTTCCGCACAATGCGACATGACCATAGGGTCTGCCCCTCTAAAGGAGAATGCTTGTTCTCCTGATGAGGCTTCATCCTCTTCCATACCTGCAACAAAACTACCAAATTTACAAAATCTAGAAGAGACGTTGCAGCATTTCTCGCTAGGAGAGCTTCCTCTTCTCTCTTTTGATGCCCATCTCAAACCTAATGAGTATGGTAGACCAAAAAAACAACCTGAATATCAGCCAGGTCTCGGTCACGTCATCACCATTGGTCTACCCAATCAATGGACTAACTTCATTTACGACGGTCTTGATACACCTCATTATTGCCTGGATTCTCCCCCTAGGGAAAAACCCTATTCAGCAGGGTTTGATTGTCTACAGAATCCCACGTTTGTAAAAACTTATTTATATCGATGTGTGTGGAAGGGTTTTGGCTTGGGAAAATATGAACAGGGTGTGCATGACCTCGCGTCCATTCCAACTCTTAAACCACATCAAAAATTTGGTTTAGGATTTAAACCTCTCTCAAGAGCCGCCATCACCTTTCTCGATGAGCCTCTTTCAATTGAGGAATCATCTTCTCCCGTCAAGTCAGAAGCATCATTTGATGTGGATGACACCATTTCCATCCTGCCTAACTTTTTTTTAGTCAATACCATTTCCTTAGGTCCGCTGACTTATGAAACTAATGGCGAATCCACTTCCATACCATTAGTCTTCCCTGAAATAGTTGGAAATGACTCTCCCACTATCAATGCTATCCACTATGCGGATGATGATTCTGTCCTCACCTATCTGGGGGCTAGAGGACTCTTATCTTCCTAAAACCATTCCTTCTGACATGTCTACACTTCTCAATGAAGCCACTATCGACCTTAATATAGGGACTTCTGAAGACCCTCGCATTATTAAGGTCGGCCAATCTCTTAATCCACAGGAGTTAGGAGACTTCACCACCTTTCTTTCCCACCATCACCAAGATTTTTCTTGGTCATATGAAGATATGCCAGGACTCGATCCTGATATCGTGGTCCACAATATCGTTACTTTTCCAGACATCAAACCGGTTAAGCAAAAATTACGTAAAATGCATCCTCGTATAGCCCTTCTTGTTAAAGAAGAGTTGCAGCACTTGCTTTCCACTAACTTTATCCAACCTATTGACTATCCACAATGGGTTTCAAATGTCATACCAGTAACCAAAGCTACTAGGAAAATTTAGATTTGCACCGACTTCCGGGATCTTAATCTCGCATGTCCAAAAGATGATTTCCTCTACCTAATATCGATCAACTCATGGATTTAACCACAGGTCACGAGATGCTTTCTCTTATGGATGGTTTCTCTGGATATAATCAAATTCTCATCACACTAGAGGACCAGCATAAGACTTCCTTCATAACCCCTTGGGGGACTTTTTGTTATCATGTCATGCCTTTTGGTCTTAAGAACGTGGGAGCAACCTATCAATGAGCCATGACCTACATCTTCCATGATCTTTTACACAAAATGGTGGAGGATTATGTCGATGATCTCCTTGGTAAATCCAAACACCGTCAGGATCATCTTTTCATTCTCACACCTCTCTTTGAGAGGCTCATTCATTTTTGTCTTTGCCTAAATCCATCTAAATGCGTGTTTGGTGTTCTCACTGGTAAACTCCTAGGCTTTATCATTTCTATTAGGGGCATTGAAGTTGATCCCGCAAAAATAAAGGCTATCCTTGAGATGCCTCCCCCTTCTAACTTAAAGCAGCTCTGTGGTCTTCAAGGACACCTTCAATCAGTGCATCATTTTATCTCGCAACTATCAGACCGTTGTCAACCTTTTCATCATCTCCTCCGTAAGAATGTGCATTTTGAATGGGATGAGCATTGCCAAAAGGCCTTTGATGATCTCAAATCTTATCTTCTTTCTCCACCTGTGCTTACACCTCCACGCGAGGGGAGCCATTCTATCTTTATATTTATGTGACTGACCATGCTCTAGGAGCCATGATCTTGCATTGGGATGCTAACGGTAAAGAACAAGTTGTATATTACATCAGTCGCACTCTTCATGAGTATGAAACACGCTATTCTAAAGCTGAAAAATTGTGTTGTGATCTCTTCTTCATAAATTCTAAGCTTCGTCACTACCTCCTTAATCACAAGACTTACATTGTTACGAGTGTCAATCCACTCAAGACAATGCATGTGAAACCATATCACAATGATCATATCACTCATTGGCTCATGCTCATGACAAAGTTTGATCTTGAGTTTGTCTCACAAAAATCTATCAAGGGTCAGGTCATTGTAGATCAATTAGCTGATACTTCTCTTCCAGACACTCAAATTCCCCTTGCTCAATTCCCAGATGAGTGCATTCAACAAATCAATTTCGGTCTTTCTCATTTAAAGTAAAACTCTTCTTTGATGGGTCCAAATGCCATCAAGGGGGAGGTGCAGGTTTCATCATGATTCCTTCTTGGGGTGCACCTATCCCTGTTGCACACAAACTTAACTTTGAGTGTACCAATAATATGGCCGAATATGAAGCTCTTGTTTTAGGTCTTCAAAATGCCATTAATCTGGTGCTTTTCGCCATATCGACATCTTTAGTGATTCTAAGCTCATCATTAATCAAGTCATTTGTGTCTATCAATGCAAGAATGATATCCTTCAAAAATATCACGATATCATTCTCTTTAAATTCAATCTTTTAATAAATTTATTATCCAAGATATTCCTCAGTTGCAAAATTGATTCGCAGATCTGATGGCTTATTTAGCCTCACTCATTCCACCTGTTACCAAAGACTCGCGGCTTTCGTGGTTGTGCGACATTTAGACTAGCCATCTCATCTCAAGCAATTGACTTCAATTAACGTCGTCGCAACCAACGCTCAAGATGAGTGGTATCATCACATTTTTGGTTATCTATCTCATTGATGCAAAATCACATCTAGCACCCCTGGTAGACGCACATTAGGCTTCTAGGTTGATGTTCAGCATCCGGTGTGATTGCACAACATGGAAACCTCTCTTCAAGCGTGGGACTTGTCAAAACCGAGAGAGGAATCTCCAGAGAAGGCTGGTTCCTGCTCCTAAAACTACTCGCCACAAGCTATTCCAAAGGCAGTGCAAGCTAATCTAATCCTAATCTAACCATGCCAAGGAGACAGAGAGAGAGAGAGAAAGGAAAAAACAACAAAAGCCTACACTAAAATGGTGATACACCGTAGAAGGAGAATGTTGGACATCTATCAAAACCGCCATGGACAAAGAGAGGTGAGCAATGGGAAGGATGGACTAGATGCATCACAAGGATGCCCAAGGATAGATTTCACACAGAAAATGTCCCAAAACTCCATGAACACGGCTCCAAACTCGCAATGAACATTCAAACATGCAAAAATACCGCAATGAAGAGAAGCAAGAAGAGGACAAGCAAAAATGAGGAAGGATGGAAGGATGCATCACAAAACACATTTTGTTGCTCGTAAGTTTGCATGAACATCATTCCATTAGTAAAAGGCAAAAACACCATTACATGAGCAAGGGAGGAGGTTCGAACTCCATTTTCAACCCTAGAGAAGAAAAGAAGGGAGGGCAGAGCAGAAAGAATGAACCACCTCTTCAAAATGAGCCAAAACTGGCTTTTACATTGCATGGGTCGAACCCAGGGGACAGAAACGTAGGAAAACGTGCAAGCCCATTCCTCATTGACTGCAGATGCATAAAAACGGCATGGGATACCTTTCCAACCCATACCCTGCCATCTTTGACCGATTTTGGAGGAGAATGCGACCCATTTGTATTAATTTGGCGATGGCTGAAATGTCATTTCTTTCCATGACCACGTGCGAGAAGAATTTCTGCGATTTATCTCATTAGCATTAAAATGCGGGTTGTTGAAATGTAGATAATTTTACAGCCATTACCACACGGATCGAAAGATAGCCAATTTTTTCGGGTCGGTGGGAATTTTTTTGCATTTACCTTTTTGGTCCACCGCGTCCATTGAAATTTTGTCCAGCAGATTTCGCTTCCATTTGTCCTCAGACGCCCCATAATTGACTCATTGTTTCATTTGCTTTCGGGTGCATTTTGTGTTTGCCGCGGGGCCATCCTTTACATTTTCTTTTGGGCATTTCCCGACCACGTAGTCGATTTTCCAAGCCTTTCTCCCCGGGCCTTTGTCCCAAATGTCGTGAATGATTGGTCTAGGGCTGGGGCTCCGAGTCATTTTTATGAATTTTCTGGATCAACACCTACTTGCCTGCCACTTCTTTGGACCCTTCTACATTTTCTCGCCTTAGTCATTTTTAGCTTGCTCTTTTCCTACATTTTGAAAAATACATGGAGGGGACTTAGAAAATATTTGAGGGGACTCTCAATAGAACATGATTTTTAGCCCCGAATCAATCAATCTTTCTAGGACTTGAATACTCGATGCATGTTATCGAAATTTACCCTTGGGGGAAATTTTGACAACATGATTTTGGCGACTCGGGGGCATCTCTGTTCGCTAGATGAAAAGACCAAAGAGCTTTGAAGCAATCCATTGGGCATGGAGTCATGAGTTCAGTAACCCTTGGCAACCGATCCGAACTTTGAAAACCTCCTCTCGAGCCACTTGAAACCCACCGGACATGGAGTTGTTCTCACCAAAACCACCGAAAAGAAGCGTGCAAAGAGCAAAACCAGCAACACCAAAACTATGTACAAAAATGAAGATCATACATGCCCCAAATGGAACATGCGAGTGTGCACAAGCACTTCTTTTTCACTGAAAGCAAACCTAGCTACTCTACTCTAATTGGAAGAAAATGCAAGCTAAACAAACCCCGCAATTTGGTTGTGAGAAATAGCTTCCTTTCTTCAAAATTGGCAGCCATGCAATTGATTTGGCATCGATCATGGCTGTTTGGATGGATGGAAAATCAACAAGAAGCTGGTCTTCTATCCAAATCATCAAGGTATCAATAAAAAAATCCAATACCTCTTTTAGTTGCTCGCATTTGGATTGGAGAGGTATGGCAGCTGATCCTTGGTACTTGTAGCTCATCCTCATGCTCGAAGCAAGCATGACTGGTGTGGCTTCTCCTTTGGCTCCAATGAAGCCAAATACCCGATTGGGCAAGGTCCGATCCATTTGACATGCCCATAGCTCGATTTTCAACTCCAAGAATGGAGTCTTCTTGTAGACCTTCTTGAATGGATGACGTGGAAGAAATGGTAGGACCTTTTTCGCCCTTTCTCTTCCTCCGATGAAGAACATGGAAGATTTAAATCTTCCAATTTTGGTTCCAAAGGGCTCTATAAGATGCAGTATTACCTGCTGCAAATGAATGAATGCTCTCCTTCATGACAAAGCTTTTGGAAGATCAAGACTCTTGTGTTTGGAATGTGGATGATGAAAGAGAGAATGGTGAAAACTCAACCGGCTCTTCTCCATCAAAACAGTCCTCCAAATCGAAGGTAAACCGCCTCATTGCTAAACATCCCGTCGCTCGTGTTCAACTTCCTCCATGGTGTCCTCTTGATCTGCAACTTGACCACCATGGTTTCCTTCACTTCCAATATTGAGTTTGAGAGATCAAACTCCTTTTCAAATGCTAGAACTTGAAGAGATGAAGTGGAAAGAAGAATCGAAGGTTCTTCTCGTAACCCGCTTTGTGCTCAAAGCCCTGGATCTCGTTTTTCTCCTCCATAGCTAGATTGTGCTCCTCTTCTTTTGGATTTGGAGCAGCTTCTCCTTCCTCCAATGTTTGAAGGCAATCTTGCTCTTGATTGAACTCCTTCTCCAGCATGAAGTTTGTCAAGTCAAACTCTTCAATCTGCTGCTCTAGAGGATAAGTTGGGACTGCAAGATCTTCTTCTTCTGCTGCAACCAAATCAGTCCTAACCACCATTTGTTCAACCTCAGCCTCTTCTGTGGGCTTCACCAGCAAAGGGATCTGTGTCATCCCAAATTTGGCAGCCCAAACCTTCAACTTTGAATCTGTCATTTCTTTTCGGGCTCTTCTCTTGTTGTCCTTGATGACTGATTTTTACAATTTCTTCTTTCCCACATGGAATTGGGAATGCAAAAGGAGGAATGGGTTGAAACTCGATTGATTTTACAATTTTTTGTGGTGGTGGAGGAGGTAGAAACTCTTGTTTCTTTGGAGGAGGGGGTATTTCTGTTAGCTCTTGTGGAGGGGATGACTGTTTGGAAGGGAAAATGAAAGAAGAATCGAGATAAAATGGAAGATCGAGAGGTGGAGACATGGATTCCACATTTGGGACAAGCAGATGGAGAGTTTGAAACTTGACATTCGCTGAATGAAACAGATTGGGAAAGAGGAAAAGAAAAGGCATGAGATGGTGTGCTTACTGTTGACAAGGTTGTTGAATACTTCTCTCATACACCTCTATTTCTTCAATCCACTTTTGCAAGCAAAGGCAGTTGCAATCATGAAGTCAAGCTTCTCCGAGGGTTGTAATGACTTGGAAAGGTCCCACCCATGGACAGGTGCTCCACAACCGATTCCAAATGCTCTCATCCGTGCTCGAGCCTGGATCGCACTATGTTTACCTCCATCTTTTGGATTTTCTCCAATGACCAGCATCTTGGATCTCGATGGTCTTCATTGTATGCACACCCTTGCTCTTGAAAGCTCCCAGCCAAACTGACTTTGGCACTGCTGCTCATATGGGTATGCATACTGATCTTGAATCTGCTCAAAATGCTGATTTGGAGGATTTGTAAAACATGTTGGAGGTGGAATATACTGCTGTTGTTGATGTGAATTCCATGATGGAAATGAAGTCATGATTGCACAACTTCATGGAATGGAAAAGAATGAAGGGGATGGAAAGAAAGATGGATGAAAATGGATGGAAATGAATGGAAAGGAAGGTCTGCAACTTCAGAGATGGGTTGTTGACCAGATGGAGTCGCCAGATGTGTTTGCAAGTGCCTCCAAAGGCTGAAATCTTCACAGGAACACATCAACCTGCAAAAGATGAAGTGAAAGACCTCTAAGGTCCCACCGGGCGTGCCAAAACTGTTGATGCAAAATCACAAAGCACCCCGGATGCACATCAGCTTCTAGGTTGATGTTAAGGCATCCAGTGTGTGATTGCACAACATGGAAACCTCTCTCTCCAAGCGTGGGACTTGTAAAACCGAGAGAGGAATCTCCCGAGAAGGCTAGTTCCTCGCTCCTAAACTACCTTCCACAAGCTATTCCAAAGCAGCAAGCTAATCTAATCCTAATCTAACATTGCCAAGGAGACAAAGAGAGAGAGAGAAAGTAAAAAAAACAAAAAAGCCTACACTAAAACGATGATACACCGAGAAGGAGAATGTTGGACATCTATCAAAATCGCCATGGGACAAAGAGAGGTGAGCAATGGGAAGGATGGACAGATGCATCAAAGCCCAAGGATAGATTTCACACAGAAAATGTCCCAAAACTCCATGAACACAGCTCCAAACCTGCAATGAACATTCAAACATGCACAAATACCTACAATGAAGAGAGGCAAGAAGAGGACAAGCAAAAATGAGGAAGGATGGACAGATGCATCACAAAACACGTTTTGTTGCTCCAGAAGTTTGCACAGAACATCATTCCATTAGTAAAAGGCAAAAACGCCATTACAGAGCAAGGGAAGAGGTTCGAACTCCATTTTCAACCCTAGAGAAGAAAAGAAGGGAGGGAGAGCCGAGAATGAACCAAAAAAATGAACCTCTTCAAAATGAGCCAAAATCGGCTTTACAATGCATGGTCGAACCTGGGGATGTAAACGTAGGAAAACGTGCAAGCCCATTCCTCATTGACTGCAGATGCATAAAAACGGCATGGGATACCTTTCCAACCCATACCCTGCCATCTTTGACCGATTTTGGAGGAGAATGCGACCCATTTGTATTAATTTGGCCGCTAAAATGTCACTTCTGGCCGTGCAGAAGAAGAATGCGACCCATTAGCATTAAAACGGGTTGTTGAAAGGTCGCTTCTGGCCATTACCACACGTCAGAGCCGTTTCTCGATTTTCTCTCTTTAGACTACACCAAAACTCGAGATTGATCCCAGAATCATGTAGAGCATCTCAACAGCTTTCCGTTGATATAAAGAACGTGGAAATCCGAGCTGGATCAAAAGATATGGCGATCTCAAGATTTAGGGCACTTGAAAGGACCAAAACGGATTTTGGAATTTTTTCCGCTTTCTCGCCACTTGGATGACACGTGGCATTATCTGATTGGTTCGGATCGGTGGTCGAAAACTCACCCATTGACTTTTTGACTTTTCTCTTGTGAGGACACGTGGTAAAAAGCTTCGATTGGTCCTCGGCCGATTCGCTCCTTCACCACTTCGCCTCCATTTGTCCGTGGATGTCCCATTTGATTTTGGGCCCTTTGTGCTCATTTCGGCCGGTTCGGGCATTTCGCGCCCATTTGTCCCGACGTCCCATTTGATTTTGGACCCTCTCGACTCATTTCGCCGAAAAATTTACGGCTTCGGAAAATTTGAGGCTGTTCGCGCCTTTTTGGCCCGATTGTCCCATGGATCTATTGGAAACTCTAGTGTGGTCCGTAGTGCCTCTCTCAAAGAAGCTTAGCCAATTTTTTCCTCTCTTGGCCGAACTAGGCATTTCGTGGCCCCCACGCGCGTATCTTTTTTGTCCTAGATGTCCTTGTTGCTTGCAGATTGTTGTTTGTGCTTACTTGGCCGAGTGCCGGTTCGGGCCTTTTTGTCCCAAATGTCCCGACTGCCCCTAGGGCTAGGACTTAGTCATTTTTATGATTTTTTCCTGGATCAACCTACTTGCCTTCTGCAACCCTTCTACATTTTCTCAGAGCTTGCTCTTTTCCTCTCAGACAGGGGACTTAGAAAATATTTGAGGGGACTCTAGCAACATGATTTTTGGCCCCGAATCAATCAATCTGCCTGGGACTTGAATACTCTGATGCATGTTATCGAAATTTACCCTGGGGGAAATTTTGACAACACTATCTCGTTCAATGCTTCCTCCAAATCTGACTTCCAATGGTAGAAGATCTTTTATCCTATGCGCTAATCAATATGCCATTCTAGGCGAAATCCTCTACAAACGTGGTTTTGATGGTATTTTGCTTCGATGCCTCAAAACTCCTAAATCATCCAAAGCTATCTTGGGGAAGTCCATTGGCGACGGTATCTCGTGGTGAAATTTAATGGCTTGGCCATAGCTAAACACATCTTACGTTTGGTTCTCCCTTAATCCTTCTCTTAATTGAGATTATGCGAATACACTTAAGAAACATGTCAAGTGTCCCATCTCTTTGTCCAATCTTACACATATCCCTAGTTGCTTTAATAACTATCGTCAAACATGTGGCCTTTTTCATAATGGGGTCTTAATCTCATTGGTCTCATCAATCTTCACTCTTCAGCATGAGCGTCATCACTCTATCATTGAGCCACGTCAAATACTTCTTACTAAGTGGGTAGAAGCTATTCCTCTTTCATCAACAAAAGCTAAACCCATTGTTGATTTTGTTCTATCAACACATCATTTGTCACTTTGATGTCCCACACAAAATCATCACAGATAATGGTAAATCTTTCAAAAACATTGATCTACGTAACCTCGTGATGCTTTCAATATCAAAACTCAAGCTTTTCTTCTTCCATACTATCCCCAAGCTAATGGCTAATGCCTTGTATAAAGAGGCTTCCAATAAAACTTCTGCTTAATCTCCTCAAGGTAAAGTTGAGCTGGTAGGGATTGGCATTTACATATCCTTTTTGCTCTTTGGGCTTATCTGACTAGCATTCTTACTACCTAAAATATGAGTGCTACTCTTCTCTCTCATTTTCTTATGGGTATGAGGTTGTTCTTCCTTTGGAAGTCCAGATCCCATCTTTTGTGTCTCTCTCGGAGAATTTGTCTCCGATGAGGACTATCGTCAAAATCGTCTAGCACGTGTTTGAATTGCATTTGATGAGTAGCTCTCAATGCTCTTGAGCATCATCAAGTCTATCTTGAGCATGTCAAATGTGCTTATAACAAGTTTACACTTTGCAGTCCACCGTGACTTTAAAGTTGGTGATCTTGTTCTTAAAGAAAACCAAAATGTTACTACACTAGAACGAAGTCAACGTGGTAAGTTTGCTCCTAACTGGATGGGTCCATATGTAGTCACTCATAAATATGGGTCGGGACTTATCGTCTATCTTCCATGGATGGTGTACCTGAAATGGAACCTCTTAATGCTTTGCATCTAAGGCCCTTCTACTGTTAAAATCTATCTTACACGATCTTAGTCACCAAACGGATCTTTCATCCACCTACAACCAGTCATGTATTTTTGTAAGTGATTTGGAACTATGTGGTTCACCACGTTATTTTCTTCTATACCTTAAAAATGAGTACCATGGCTCTACTCATGGAATTTTCCTTATGGATATGTTCCTCCTCATAGTAGGAACACCTTAATCACTACTTCATCTGTCCTAAGTATTTACCTTAATCAAATCTACTTGGGGCATGAGTACGTGTTTGTATACATTTTCTTCCCCTCTATCTGATCTATTTGGTCTAAACTCAGCTTCTTTCAAAGCTCCAAAAAAAATAATCATCCTAAAATTCCAAAAGATAGACTGATCCCTCGAAGGACAGCTATTCATGCCTTATCAAAAATTAAAAAGTATAGACCATTCCCTTGAAGGATGGCTATCATCAAATTCAAAATACAGACCGCTCCCTTGAAGGATGGCTGTTTATTTCATGGAATTTTCAAGGCTTCTCACTTCCATCAGCCTTTGCAGTAACAGACTTCCTCTTCGGCCAGTTTTTTCACTTTTTAGCATCATTGAAAGACTTCCCGTATCGATCAGTCTTTCTCTAGAAAACTTCCGCATCGATCAGTTTGCTCTCTTATCAAAAGAAATCATGAAGCTGAGATATTAGACCTTTTTCAATCATATGGAGACCTTATTTTCCCAATATGAGCACGTATTATGTCCTTCGTATATTTTGATGAGATACATATTTACTTCTCATTCCATTTACCTCCTCAATCTGTTTGGTGACTCGACTAGTGTCAGGTTTATTTTAACCTCATACATGGCCTTGTATGCATCATCTGTTGGTGTTCTATCAAAGTCTCTATGTATGGTCGGTTAGGAGCCTAACTTATCATTCTTTTTCTATCTAAGTGTATTTCTTTTTATCTTCTAAACTAAGATAATATCATTACATCCTTTGCTGTCACAAAAAACATTTACACTTAACATGTTAGTTTAGTCAAAATCTACCATCTATCTATACTCATCTTATTTACTTTGTCTAAATACACATCCATCTATATCTATTTCATCAAAATTAAGTTAGCTTCCTAAACATATCAAATCTAATCAATCACATCAAACCACATCACATCTATCTATCCTCTATCAGCACATGTCTATGACCATCAAACTGACACTACATCTATCTATATCTATTTTCATCAAAATTAAATTAACATCTTAAACATATCAATCACATCAAATCACATCACATCTATCTATCCTCTATGTCTATGCCCATCAAATCACATCTATTTATCCTCTATTAGCATATGTCTGTATCCATCACAATTACGCTACATCTATCCATATCTATCAAAATTAAATGCATGAGTACAATCACATAACACAAAAATGATGAATATATATATATATATATACATCGAGTGTCTATACAACAAAAATGGATGAATTTCAATCAAGCCATCTATATCATACATCAAAAATGCCTTCAAATCGAGGCTACATCAATATATCAATACAAAATAAAAATAAATAACATATCTATATCGTAAAATCCGATAGGTGGAAGACACTATCTCCTCCACCCTCCTCTGGTCCAGGATGTCTCTCCTGGCCACCGCCTATCGAGCTAGAAGCACCTATTGCTAGGGGCCTACCGCCACCTCGATCTCTCCGGTGCTCCCTCCCTCTGATGCACCACTAATTGCAGTATGGTGATCTCCTCCTCACATTGTAATGAGGCACATCAGGGGCATGTTGTGCTGGGCATCCTCATAGTATCTCACCTCGGCAAGGAGAGACTGATAAGTGCTCAGACTCACCATACCAGGTGCTCGTAATGGCATTGTTGGTGGTGGTGGTGGTGGCCCTCCTAATGTCACACCCTGTGACCCAGACTCTGAAATAGTGCTTGTATCACCGTATTTGGCCCTGAGGGCCTCTCTGTGTCGATGGTAGTGATCCCTCTGTTGGATCACTGTATCTCACTCCTGACGTGTTGTGTCTCTCTCTAGTATCAATGCATCCCTCTCCTCCGTCAGAGCTCTAATCTCCTCGAGGGTAGCCTGGTGTGTCTGCACTAGGGTAGCATGCTCTCCCTCTAGCCTCTCCAACACTGTGGCTATGTCCTCCTCATCTACGTCTATAGATGTTGGTAGGTGTCATGGTAGCTCTATAGAATACCATGCCACATAGCCATCATCTACTCCGATGTCGTCATCACTATCTGTGGAAGGTGGGGCCTCCCTCAATGGATCTTTCAGGATCAAAATCAACAGATCGGTCTCTCTCTGTTATCCCACCTGTATGGCCTGTAAGTGGTCAAAACTGTCTGAACTAGGCTGAACTACCTCAATACCCGTATAAATGGGACATGCTCCCACATATCTAGCCTATGGCCCCTAACCACCCTACTCCATCTCAGCCCCACTAGGTGAGCCTCCTGACCGGCCCATGTCGGGTAGACCCGATATGGTCTCCAAATGACCTGCTCTAGTGTCAGCGTCCTGAAACACTCAGCATACCACTCCGCAGATCTCCTGTATCCCCGGGCCATGTTGGCCCGCCATCACCGGAATCCATAATCAAGGGCCCCCTCTGCTATTGGCATCCATGGAAGCCGGATGGCCTGATCACTGCTATGTGCTCATATGCCCAGCAATGGAGCACAAATCTAACATCGATACCTATTCACCTACCGGTGGTGTACATCCATAACTCATAGTATATTTGAGCTATTAGGGCATCGGCAAACGTGAACACCTGTCTGAACTATAGGATGTCATAAACATAGTCTAGTAACAAAGCAATGGAAATCTCCCACCTCCTGAATCTGGCAGAGCAATATAGGAGATCGCCATTTAAATTAGTGTTATCCATCTTCTCTTAGCATCATCTTGTCTATAATGTGAGGCTATCCTCACCACCCTAGGATACTATCTACGAATCTTCCGCCTGTCTCCATCCATAATCGTCCTAGGCCCCTCTACTGCTGCTCTCATGGAGTAATCTCAATCGGGTCCCAGTGATCGGCAGCCTCAGGATCCTATATATATCCTCATGGGTGATGGTCATCTCACCCGTCCTAAACCAGAAAGTGCATGTCTTGCTATCCCATCACCGTACTAGTGCTCGCATCAGCTCTACATCTCGAGGCACCCGTCGGTAGTACTGGAAGCCCCCGAGCCTGGCTAGCTCTAGGTGATGCCAATCTCGTCAATCACATTAGGGAGAATGGTCTCCAGAAGCTCGGGAATAGCATCCCACATGTGTAATACGCCTCTCGTGCCTGCATCCACGATGTCAAGAGTAATGTTAGCTTCCCATTTATTCAAATCGAAACATCAAAAACACATTCTACCATCTTATCAGTCTATTAACTCCAATCGGCGATTTAGTTCAATCGACGTTGATTTAATTTAGTCGATGTCGATTGAAATTCAACCGGCGCATGATTCATCTAATCGACATCAATTTTTTCAATCAACGCTGATTGGGAGGTAGAGTGTCAAAAACACTCTGGCTTCCCACTTATTCCCTTTTTCCCTAAAAACTGGCATTCTAGTGTGCTATTTAATGGTAAACATGTACATGAGATTAAGGAGGATCCACTTACCCCAGGTCATGTCCTCTTCCGCTTCTGACTGCTCCCAGGGGCTTCCATGTTGCTCAAAATTAGTTTTTGACTCTCTCTAAATCAATCGTCGCGGTCTAAATAAATCGTTCACGTTTTCCTTTCACATATTTATATGGGCTCGATATGGTGCCGATTTTTATGGTCAGCGCCGATTTGTATGGTCAGTGCCGATTTCTTTAGTCAACATTGACTTTAGCTTGATCGACGCCGATTTAGGCCCATCATTGTCGATTGGTTGCAATTTTTCTTCTTCACATCACTTTCTTCCATCTCCTAATCTTTTTGCCATAGTGTTGATGCTTGGCTTATTTATCTGGTCATTATTATGCCCGAGTGTTGCCTTTTGGCACATACTTTCGATATTCTCACCCATTTCGAGTTTGTTCCCTATACATGGGGCACTCGCATTTTTGGTAGCTTAAAGATAACGGGTCTATAGGCACTAACGTCATCTGCTTTGAGACCATCTAGTTGTCCCTACCAATGTGTCACTCTTTAGGTGCTACTATTTTGTAGCCCTCCTTACACTCATGGGTCTGTAGGTACTAACGTCGTCTCATGTGAAGACCGTCTAGTTTTCCCTACCAATGTGAGTTCCTTAGGTTGCTGCCTTTTTATTATTTTTGTGCATCATTAATGATCAGATCTACTCTAGGCATCTAGTTGGGGCATCCTGTGTTTTCATCTACCTTTTTCAAACTTGGGATCGGTTGCTCTTTCGGGGCCCATCCCATCCCTAGTTTGAGGGGGATCACATCATCACTTTTTCTTCCTTTCTTCCAACTCCTTGTTTTTGTCTTACAACTTTTCTTATCGCAAGTTACTCGACAAAAAGGGGCAAAATGTAGACACCTAAAATTGGTTACCCAATTTAGTGTCCCCCATGTTTTTTTACCTTCTCGGGTAACTTGGGGCACGTTTATATCACCACTTCTCCCTTAGGGTATTATTTAATATTTGATTTAAACATCTATCCTAAGTTTATTTCACCCCATTATGTTTTACCCATAGATAATTAAATATTAACTATTTAATTACACTTTTTACATATATCTTAACCGCTTATCTACCCCATATCAATTCCTAACCTCCCATATCAATTTTATCCATCTATCCCCCCTATTTCTCCTCCCCCAAACCATGCAGCAGGATATTTCCCGTATTTGAGTCAGAGGGATCACTTGCATCCTTCCAAAATTGTCCTTTTGGCCATTTTAGGAGTCTTTCACGATCGGCGCCGACCAAGTACTCGGTCGATGCTGATTTTTTTGGAAGCAGCACCGATTACATCTCAATCGGTGTAGATTACAAATACAGGGCTAGAATTTAGTTCTGGTTAGACAGAAAGAACGATAGAGAATTATGAATATCACGCTTGAGCATTATCTATCGAGCAAAAGCTAATTTTGTCCAAATCAATCCCTGAGAGGAGTACCGTTACTCTGCTCCTACCACATCGACATCACAAGCCTCCATTGATCTCTTGGTGACTCTGCTCCTGCATCTAGCGAAGGTGGAGCTTTGTCAGCATCCCAAAGGCTCTTGCAGATCTAGCGGACATTGATGATCTAGCTTTCATTTTCTATTTCTCAATCTTCCTACAATTTTCCCCTAGTTAACACCGACCGGTCCCGATCGACTCACGATTTTCTCTAGTCGACGCCGACCTATCTCGGTCGACTCCGATTTTCCTAATCGATGGTGATCTACCTGCAGATAGGTAAAATAATTCATGTAACACAAATCCAGCATTGTTTTCACAGTTTCCTATTTTTATTGATTTATCTGTTGTTTACATCGACTGTTTGTCATTTTTAATCAAAAATCTAGACATTTACTTTATATTATCATGTATATTATCATGTATGCTTCATTTCTTTAATTGAAAACGTGGTTATCTTTTGACATCTTCCGATCTATGGGAGCTTATCGCTTCCAGGACCACTTTTCGGGTATTTTCCATCCCATCTTATCTTTTAACGTTGTCATTTTTTTCTCAAGAATCTATGTCTCATGGTTTCTCGATCTACCTTACAGATCTGCTCTCTGTGTCCCCTCCCTCTTGTCTACATCGGCTTTCTTTTCCATCTACATCTTCTGCATCTTGTCTCTCTCTATCTAGTTTTTCAAGATTTATCGATTTCATTTGAGTTTTAAATGCGTGGAAATTATTGATCCTCCCTCTCTCCCTCTCTCCCTCTCCACCTCTCCCTCCTCTCTCCTCTCTCTCCCTCTCTCCACTCTCTCCCCTCTCCCCCTCGCCCCCACGCTCTCTACCATTCTCCCTCTCTCTCCCCCTCACCTCTCTCGCTCTATCTCCCATCTCTCTCTCTCTCTCCCTCCTCTCTCGTTTCTCAATCTCCCTCCACTCTCCCTCCCTCTCTCTCATTCTCGTTCTCTAACTCTCCCTCTCTCCCTCTCTCTCCCTCTCTCTCACGCCCTACCATTCCTCTCCCTTCCCATCCCCCTCACCATCTCTCTCCATCTCCCCCTCTCCTCTCTCCCTCCCTCTCCCATTCTCACTCTCTCTCTCTCTCTCTCACTCTCTCCTCTCCCTCTCCCCTTCCTCTCCCTCCCTCCTCTCCCTCTCTAGCACGGTTCTCTCTCCCTCTCCCTCCCTCTCTCTTCTCCTCTACTCCCTCCCATTTTCCTCTCAACCTCTCTGTTATACCCTCAAAATTCACCCCAAGGTAACTTTGATAACATGCAAGCAATTATATTGATTCAGGTGAAAAGTCATGTTTCTAGGGTCCCTCATATTTGTCTAACTCCTGTCCAAGAGGAAGAGAGTAAGTTCGAGAAAATGCAAAAAAAAAGGGTTGCAGAAAAGGCAAATAGGTTGATCCAGAAAAATCGTGAAAATTGGCTAAGTCCGCTCAAGGTCGCCTCGGGACGTGTGGGACATGAAAGCGCGAACCGGCCGAACCAGGGCGAAATCAAGACAAACAATCCAAACACAAAGCAGGGAAAAATGGGACAAAAGTGCGCGGGCGCAAAATGCCGGTTCAACGAGAGGGAAAAATTTGACTAATCGATGAGAGGGATGGGGTCAGGGACGCTTGGGTCGAGAAATGCCGACCGGCGGTTCGGCCGAAATCAGTCAAGGCAGTCCAAAACAAAGTGGGCCAAGTGGAACAAATGGACCCGAACCGGCCGGTTCGGCCGAAATGGGAACAAATGGTCCGAAAGCAAATGGGACATTTGGGCCAAAAATGTGCGAACCGGCCGAACCGGGCGAAAAGAGTCGAGGCAGCCCGGAAGGCAAATGGGACGCATGGGACAAAAAGGCGCGAACCGGCCGGTTCGGCCGAAATCAGCACAAAGAGCACTGTACCAAATGGGACAAAGGGACGCGTGGGACGCGAAAACCCGAAGGAGCCGGGGACCAATCAAATCATGACACGTGTCACAGAAGGAAAAGTCAACGTTTGGTCCGGAAACTTCAAACGGCCATAACTTTTGACTCCGAGCTCCGATTTTGATAAAATTGGACTTTCTGGAACGGGCACACGTCCTCTAATTTTAATGAAGATAGATATATTTAAATAAAGGAAATATGTGCGGTTCCAGTCAGTAAATGCTCTTTCCCGTCAAATGACAGAAAACGCCTGCCAGACCCAAAATAGCTGCCTGCACTCAAAAGGCCATAACTTTTGCATTTCTCAACGAAATCGCACAAAATTGGTACCGTTGGAATCGTGTTTCCAAGACCGATGCACAGTAATCAAGAAATTCTGGATTTGATCAGAAATTGATTGAGTTTTTTAAGAAAACGTGGCCGGGTTCAGAACAGTGTTTTATTTGGTAGCTGGAGTGCATTTAATAGGCATGGTCATCATTCTTTCTCTCTTGCAGCACATGGGACACTATGGGGAGCCTTTTTGCAAGTAATGGAAAACCATTCCACTCAATTTAATGCCTCTTATAGGTGGTTGAAGGACAGATTTCGGGATTTCCACTTTCCTTCTCTTCTCCTTCTCATTTTTTCTATAAATTCGAGTGTTGGGCTCATTGTAAAGGGAGAGTTTTGGGTAGCAAAGCTCTGTCAAAATTTCTTTGTGAAGCCAGGTGTGTTGTAGGCCCTTATAGTGGACTCCTTGCATGGTGATCCAGGCCCTTATCTTGTAATAGATTGAATCATGTGCATATCATGAAGCAATAAAATATCGGCTTTGTGGATATATCTTCCCCGCTCTGTGTTTCCTTGCATTCTTCTTCCCTTTAATCTTTCTACAAGTATATTGTGTCTATTTATTATGTTCTTGCAGGAATTCATTATTATTGTGTGTGCTTGGAATATTCTTTTG
>CM031234.1:302197313-302336862 GCA_018340775.1 Taxus wallichiana var. yunnanensis
AACTTAATAATGAAATATTGAAACATATAAATGATACCCAAGAAACTAAGCAATGAAAATATAAACCCTAATGTAAAGAGGTTGAAGAGCCTTGTCCGAATCTACAAAGGTTGTTGGATTGTATCATGCAAGTGAGACCGATTAAACAGAGATGGAATATTGTCACAACAACCCATGTAAAAATACAACAAATGTGGATTTGGATAGAATGGGGTGCTGGAGAGGGATGAGGAGGGCACTCACGGCACACTTGTCTTGATTATGGGCACCCCGGTTTGTAAAGATGCTAAAAACACAAATTTCTCAGGGTTGCAAGGTGTCTACACTTGTTCGCTCTTTGTCATGTGTATGTTGTCATTGATCTTCACCAGATGTTGTCATTAGAACTACAATGAATGAATCACCTAAAAAACCCCAAGCAAAGTACCAAAACCCTTAAAAAAATGATGCACATGAAGGGGTTGACTATCGTCACCTACCGAATGGATTGAGTAATCACTGCAGTCCTACTCTACATCTCAGACCATTGGTGAAAAAATTGTGAAGTGGAAAAATTTGTGGGCTTCTTACCAACACTTTGAGAATCAAAGTCCCTCTACTTAAATGGTGGTAGATTTTATGTTTACATGCGCGTAAAAGGTGGATGTTCCTGCTAGCCTTACATTCGAGGATCCAATAGGGGCACCATCAACTTGTAGTAGAAGCTAGAAATTGATTACTAGATATGAATTTGTCTTGAGAGCTGGGGAAGGGAGTGAGAATAAGAGGTAGGAGAACTAATGTTGGAGGTAGAAACTCAGATTCCTACACATACTAGTTAGAAATTTCAACACATCCATTTAAGAGAAGAAACAACCAAAATGTGAATGCTACCAGCTAGAGGAAACCATGCATACAAATTTGCATACATTCATATAGCTTGGAAAATAGAAACTTCTTCCTTCATTAGCATTTCAATTAGAATTGTACATAGTAGGAGGATGGAGGAAAAGTAGTGAGGAGAAAATAGAAGAAAATTTGCTAACTCTTTGTTCTTCCACAAGTAGGCAAAAAATCTCTCATGAATACAAAAATATGCAACCAACAACCCCTTGAAAATGGGAAGTTTTTTTCCTTTTATATGAAGAGAGATGAATTTTGTCTACCCCCAATGACCTTTTATATGTCCTTGCGCAACCTAAAACTTTTCAACTTTGTAGTAAAATATTAAGTCCCTTTTTATAACATAAAGGTGACTTTTACATTAGAAAATAAATTTGTTTTTTTAATTTCATTAAGGACATCTGAAAAGGTGCGCCTCAATGAAGAATTATAACTTTGAAGATAGAGAAAGTTGGGGGTGAGAGAAGGAAAAAGAGAGAGTAGAAAGAAGAAGAAAGATGAATTATGTCGATGATGAAGAATCCACCTCCGCTAAAATTTGTTGATCCTTCGAGATGAATTGATGGAATGCTCCAATGTAATGAAATTTGGATCCCTGAACACAATATCCTCCTTATCCATGATGCAAAGATACCTCATGCTAGCTCAATGAGTGTTTAAAAACATTGTTGCTTCTATGACCTTCCTAGAGGTTTTATTTCCTTGTTTGAGTTATGAGATCATCTTATAATCCTTTTTTGCTCAAAAATGACCTTCTAAACCCTTTGGAAAATTCTATCCTCCTCTGTTGATGATGCATTTCCATTTTTATCCACTTTATATTTTTAGTATGCCTCACCATGGACACATGTTATTTTTAGTAAGTGCACTGAGGTGGAAAATTTTGATCCAGAACAACTGGGCATGATAAAGCAAGACAAGACCCGTGTAATGCAAAAAATGTTATGGATGGAGAAATAGAGAAAAAATTATGCATGTGCGTATTTTAATGTCCCTTCTACACGAAGGGGGATGAGAGGGACAAAAACCTACTTTGTTCTTGTGAGGCATGATTTTGCACTTCAAGACCTGAAATTGGAGGGAGAGCTGAGGAGTGCCAATATGCATGCAATGTAAAAAAATGGGATCAAATGGAGCAATAGAGAAAATTTATGCATGGGCACAATTTCTTGTCCCCATTACACCTTCGTGAAAGGGATACGAGGTGTACAAAATGCGCCATGCACTTTGAGAGGCAAAACATAAGAATTTGACCCGCCGGAGAGTGGACTTGAAATTGAGATTGTTGGAGATCCAAGAGGTCTGTTTGGGTAAAATTTTATATGATTTTGACTCAAAATAACCTTACAAGATCAGTGGGATGGGTTTAATATTTTTATTCTACCTAAAACTCCCTAAAATGGCCCCTATTGGTCAATATCATTCACAACTATCCCTACAAAGAATGAGATCCCCTAAAAGTGCAAGAATTTTGTAAAAATATGATGATTCCACCTCTTAGAGGATTATCTTAGCTTTCTAATGAGTATTTTTTCCTCTTGACTCTTTACACAACTCCTAGAATCATCGCCAAAGAACAGTACATTGCCGAAGCCTAAGAGACAACTTGCTATTTTTAGTAAGTGTCATAATTTACCTCTCCCAACTCCAACTGATGTTGCCAACTTGAATTTTTATCTCCTTTATGAATCCCTTTGTGAAATATACCTCCTAGAATAACTTACTATTTATAGCAAGTGCCTCTGAGACAACGTTCTATTTTTATTAAGTGGTGATTTTTTTAACCGAGATGATCTGACTCGATGAGTATCTGCCTCGTATTACTTTCCCAGTACACCGTCTTCTCCCGGGTGCCTCTTTAAAGTGAATTACTAAAATGGCATGTAAACATATAGGGGACTTACTATTTTTATTAAGTGGTGAATTTCATTGTTCTTTGGGTTGATTGATTGATATGACTTCGTTTTCTTCCTAAGTGTATCCTAGGTTTCCTTCACAACTTCTTCTGATGATGACTTACCAAAAATAATGTACCACTTGTACAAGAAGGATTAATATTTTTGAAATTGGGTATTTGATTCTCAAATTGCAAAAAAATGAGGTTTATGATATGGGTTTTTCCAACATTACTCCTCCGAAATTTCACCTTCAATTCGACTACATCGGCTTCGAAGATTTTTAAACAAAAAATTTCACCATGGGGAATGCGGATTTTTCATAGAAAAACATCCGGCCATGGATACAAAATTTTTATCTTGGTTATCTAAGGTGCCTAAGAGAATAGATGAATACAAAAATTTTCATTCAAATTTGGTTTATGCTTTGAAAGATACAAATGATTCTCCTCTGGGAGACTTCGAGGGTTTTCTAGAAAAATTCTTCCTTTTTCACTGTTTTCCTTTATTTGAATCCAAATTATTTTTGATATTTTTGTGTTCTTAGATTATGGAGGATAAAAAGGATTTTTTTTTAGTTGAAAATGTTCAATTTTGATTTCCGAGAAATTTTATGCAGATTCCGAAGCGCCTGTTTGGAGGTAAAGCGGAAAAATGAGAAAAAATGATCTAAGTGTCGTATTTATAACAATGGAATGCAAAGGGGTAGGGATGGGGCACATTTTCTATCACTTTCATCCCTTTCTAAAGGGACAAAGGCGATGTAAAATTACATCTTATATCTTGGGTTCAACACTTGGCATCTTTTAATTTGATGAGAAAATTAGCAAAGATAGTTAAACTGGAGCACTGGGGTTTAACATTAGTCATCGGGGTCATACGGTGGTGTCCGTGGAGGCTAAAAGAGAGTTGGGAAAATTTTTTTGTCCCTTATGTACCTTTGAAAAGGGAAAAGGGGACATGAAAATGTGCCTTCACCACAGGATGCCATGTGTCCCATAAAAAATTGACTAAGTGTTGGAAAGCATACCTTGGGTGCCAACTTGCGAAGGCGATATCGCGAGCTCCCAAATGAATTTTTGGGTGAAATTTTATATGATTATACCTCTAAAAAATCAATAAATCCAATGGTGATGGATTAAATTTAAAATTATTATGAAAGACATCCTAAATTCCCTTAGTTCTCGATATCTCAAGTCAAGCGTCGGAAAAGAATGAATTACCTAAGAAAGTGTATGATGTTTCAAGATGTCCCATCTTTCCCACCATTTATGGCTTGGAAAATAATTTCCATAGGTAATTTTTTGGGCATAGCAAATTCCTCAAAAAGGTCTCAAGATATTTTTTTGAAGCTTAGGTTCTCTTTCACGGTGTATGCTCCTTTAGGCCCGAAAGCCCGCTTCTGGTGAATTAGTTACAAAACTTATGAATCTTCCCTAAATCTTCCAAAATAATTTCCTGATGTCCCTATCACTTTAATACTCATATGTGATGAGTTTTTCTCCTTTTCTCCACTCCATGGGTGGTGCACTAGCCTTAGGAAGCTTGATGGTATCCCTTCGCAAACCTCGCTCAATACTTCAATGTTCCGTAATGGGTCCTAAATCACCTAGGGGACTGAAAAAAACCACTTGGATATCATTATACTGACTGGGTAGGACTATTATTGTGAATGGAATAACCTAGGTAGTGTCTTGGGAAGGTTTAACTTTAAAATTTTTTGACACCGTGGTATGGTTTTCCTACTTGATAATGAATTTTTCCCTCACAAAAACACAGGACAACAAAACCCAATGTAGTTCTAGTTTGTGTGTGTGGAATATTTCCCTAGGTTATTCTTGTGCATGTTGCACTTGAAGTAGTGAATAATTAGTTAGATTCGTAATGTAAACACCGTGGTGTGTGGAATAGAATAAACTCCCTCTGGGCTATGAAGTGTGATGAAAATTAACCAACCTTTGTCCCTTGTGATGGAGCTAGATGGATGCAAATAGAGCTATAGATTGCTTTGATGGATGCAAACTTAGGTGGAGACAATAGATGCTTAGTGCTCAGTGTCCCTTATTCGATCACACAACTTTATATTTATATGATTAATTTGCTTTGAATTTCATAATTAACTCCTCGAAAAATATAGCTACCAAAAGATAAAATGTTCAAACAAGTAAAAAGGACCCAAAAGATAATGGTAAACTATAAATGAGACATGAGCACCTGCAGGGGATGAGGGTGCTTAACACAAATGTCCTAGGTGGGCGCTCGGTGTCTGGGGTGACAAATGACAAAGGGTCAAAGTACAACCTGAACAAGTAGAAGTGTAAAACAAAAAATACTAACTCGAAAGGAAAGAAAAGTGGCCAAAGATGTGGTTTAATCATTACTTTTCTAACATAGGAATCATATGAACAAAAGTAGTATGCAACTAGGACTAGATAGTTACCCAAAGTGTGTGATTTTTATCTACAATATCAATCTTGGATTTTCGATATGATCCAAACTCAATGACATGGTCCATTTCTCAAGAGAATGTAAAGAATGAATATTGTCCTCCAAAATCACCTATTTCCTTTTCTCTTTTCTAATTCTCTAGATCATCCTATAATGCAAGAGAAGATAATACTCATAGACCAAATGTTTTGTAATAACAAGTTTGAAATTTGGAACATAACAAAACAATGGAATTCAATTACCATAATGAGTTCTAATATCACGTGAGATGTAGGCCAAGATAAAAACTTGATAAAATACGAACACACGAAGAGAGTAATTTTTGTGAGAGAGGAACCAAACATGAACCAAAAGATAACTTGTATTTATAATGCATGGACAATAATATTTACATAAGGTGTTTTAATATGAAGTGGGGAAGTGTAACTAGCACCTAAAAAGGTGGAGAAGTGTAACTCCCTTTTATCTTAATGAAACATAAGAAAGTTAAATACATGTGTATTTAAAACCATGTAATTGAATATAAACCATTCAATGGAATAAAAAAATCTACTCTAACATTATCTTCGTTAAGGGAATTATCATCAAAAAATTGTTTCTCATACAATATATAAAATGATAAAGAAGTTATTGGAGTAAGATCACATAATTTAATTTTAGGTATGGTTTATAATTTAAAATGTCTTGAAACTATTATCCACGCGGTAAATTCATGATAGATTCCATGAAATAATACTTAATTAGGATCATGAAGCGTATAATTGGAAAAAAATCAAATAAAGTATCATAATAAGGTGAAATTGGCCTTATGGTCTAACATGATATGTTTAAAGAACTTAATTAAAATATCTCCATTCATGCTGATATGTAGTGACATAGCTAAGCTTCCAATCTTAATGAAAATTCTCACATTATATAGTTGTCATCATCTAGAATGAGAATAGTGATACTACAACATTCAAGTTAGCAAAGCTATTACACCTTGAAGAAGTCGAGGAAAGTTTAGAGACAAACCCGGGAACAACAATAGGTAGTAAGGAGTTCTTTTAAAAAGAGAGTAAATAAAAAAATGTCTGACATCTATGACTTCATTTTGAGGTGGGATGTTGACTGAGATGAGCCTTGAAGCATTCTAAGCATGATACCATTTAGATTAGCCCTTATAAGATTTCCTAGTATAAATAAGCAAATGACTTTGAGAACTCAAATATCTATGGAGATCATATGTTGATCCTAATAAATGGAATGCTTCTAATAAAATACCCTCAAGTTCAAATGGTACACTTTATTTATAGTTGTATATTTTTTTACCTTCCCACATTGCTTTATTTCATTTCACATTTCTTTTCTATGTTGTTTTGTGCACCCCTTTACACTCCTATTTCCTATTGTTTAGAAATTTTGAGGAGTCTCAAGTTCCCAACCTAAATTAGTAAGATTCAATACCCAATGGATGATACAACTTATTAGTTCTCCACGCTTAGTAGAAAAGTGTCCTCGTGAGTTCTTTAGAAATGTTAACCAAAATGATACGTTTACCAATTACGATAAACCTTGTGTTATCTAAATCCATACACCATTTGAAATATCCCTAAAGTTGAACCTTTTCCCTTAGGTAAGATATGTTAATTCAATATTTTTAAATATTTTCCCTTCTAGCATCTCATTCCTAACGATTTATTAATTTCTACCCTTCCCTTCTTTTTTTCATGTCGACCTTTCAACTTGCATTTGTTAGGAAGAATTGTTGAAGCCATTGATGCTTTTGAATTTTTATAACATTGTCCCTATTTGTGGTATAATATTTTTCGACATGTGCCTTTAAAATCCACACATAAATTTATAAGTTGATGAACCACCATATAGCCCATATAATGTTATCTCTTCCAATGAAGCAATTTTTGGGATATTTTTGTCCTTACTTACACCACCTTGTTACAACTTTGTGATTATCTTATCATGATTTTGGTATAATTCATTCTACTATGACACTTTTCTCTTTTCTTTGGACCTATTCAGGTGAGTCACATTCAACTTCTAGTTTCATTCTAGGTGTAACACTATCTCTTATTCATTCTTCAACTAATTTAATTCCATTTGAGAATTCTCTTCAGTGTGGAACATTCTTATCATGCCATCATGTTCTTGGACCTATATTTCTCCATAGCCATGGATCACTATTGATGGTCATTTTCAAACCATATTGATTTCTTGAATTACTCCCAATATCACAATAAATCGTTATGCTAAAAATTATGGTTATGTTTCCAAACTTATTTGAAGACTTCAATGATCAACTGAATATAATGCAAGTTGGGAGGGCAGATTTTAATTCTAAGAAAGTACATATTTCTAGTTGGTATCTACCATCTGAATTTCTTCATCCCCTTCATAAGTACTACACACACTAGAATTATGGATTTTTTACATCATGGAATGATATTTTTCTCTTTCATTACACCATTTCTTCTTCTTTCAAATATGTTTTCCCTCCATTTTTATTTCATGAGTATATTATTCTCTAAATAAGGAACTTTTTAACCTTAAAAATTATTTTCCTTAGTCCTATAGTTATTTCTTCCAGATCTTTCTATTATATCGACATCTATTTTGACTATTGTAATTCATTTAGGGCTTCTCTTAGGTGAATAAAATTATGCATATCAAGTATTAGTTGAGGTTGTTGGCTAATAATCACCTTATACTCTTATATTTTTAATCTTTCCTACTATTATACTATGGAAATGTGTATTCAGATTATATTTTCAAATTGTTAGTATAGTATGTTACTCTTAAACATATACAAAAAATATCATTGTTTATCTCGTAATGCATCATCAAAGTACGTAGATTACTCGTAACATTAGGGTTATATATATTTGAGAAATTATTCACTCTATAGGTTAGATTGACCTGCAAAGAGCCACACTTGATGAAACTCCATGTTTTTTTAATAGTGAACTTCGCTCACAGATCGATGATTTTAACCTCTGATAGTAATATTTCTTATAGGTTCATTTACATTGTAGCCTCTGAGTCATCGTGGTTGTATTTGGCTATAGATAAGTGACATAAATATATTTAGTGATAATTAATTGTATTTTTATGAAGAGGTACATAAGATACATATTTGAACAATAAATTATATATATTTTGATTTACACAATTGGATATGAAACTATAAAAAAATATGAAATCACCGAAATGACTACAACCCTCATGAATTCAACTCATTTAAATTCTACTCAACATGCACGTGGTAAGAAGGATTTGGAAAAATAATATATATTTATGGAGAAATTAAGGGAGATCAAAACTTCAAGTTGATATCATTTGTGATATTAATTTATATTTTAGTTTGGTGGCCAAGGACATTGAAAATGGATTTATTCCTAGCCTTGAATGGTATTTATAATAAGGATCATATGTCATACTTTGAAATCCTAGTACTACATTTACTTATGATTGGGATAAACATCTAGAACCTTAGGATTATTTTACTAAAACCAACAACAATCCATTTCCTAGTTAAATAGATTTTGATCTTAATTACAACTATTCTAATATTGTGCATTGTGACATAAAGGTTGTTAACAAGAAAACTTTATAGATTCTGAGGAATAATAAAGTCAAGAATGGAAATCAAGGTTAGTAGTGTGAATTGGATCCAATTAGATTGGAATATTTGACAATCTATGTTTAGGAATGAATTTTTATCTTATTTCCCAACCCTTTCAGACACCCTTAAACCTCCATATAATGATTGTTTCAAGTTTGATTATGGTTTTTTTGGCCCATTTTGATATTGCAATGTTCATAGATTCCAATAAATTTGTAGGGTAATCTCACAATAATTGTTTATTCACATGCTTGAAAAATTTACATTCCACTACCAACATCTTTTGAAATGCTCCATAAAAAAATGATGTAACTACAAGATAAATCTAAGATGTAGCTAGTAGGGACATAAATTTATTACTTCTATTCATAATTGACATGGGCAAAGATGGACCTTATACTTCATGTATAACATATAGATGTTAAGAATTGGCAAATTGAATGTCTATTATATTTATATTCTTTTCAAAATATAAATAAATGATATTATTCCCTTCTTAAATAAAAAAACATTAAATTATAGGAGCTACAAAATAGGAAAGAAGATGAAGGTTTATACTAGAATAATATGGACTCATAATAATAATACATCACATATTTTTTGTTTTGGTCATATTTAGAGCATTGTATACTGATGCAACCAAATTGATGTCATATGTCAACTATTATAGGATTGTAGTTCTATTGATTTGTAAATAAAATAACCAAGAAGGAACTATAATGAAAGGAATGGTGTGTGATATAGGAAAATTTATGATGTTTACCTTCATATGTAACTTGCAAATTATTAATTTAATTTATTATTTATCATCATCGTGATGAGTCTACATCAAAACTTACATTCAACACACATCTATATTCATCCATCTCCCGCATTCACTATCATTGTTTCTATCATACACTTCTAGTGAAACTACTAGTTTGACGTCTTAATTGAGTTTTCTAAGCATTAAACAAGTATATGAAAAACTTTCATAATCTAAAATTATATGCATTTTACACATTTGTAGCATATGAAATTAGTAGTGCTTATGGTTGACATTTATGGGTAAAGTCATGAGGCTTGAATTACTACCTATATTGCCTAAAATAGTTGTAAAAATACATGTATAATATTTTTCTTACAAATTATCAAGGATAAATAAGGGGAAAATTAGAGTTTCACTAAACCATCCATTTGTTACCCATTCCTCACTATCTTTCGACAAAAATCATGAAATTGGGAAAATCCAGCTATATAGGGAAGTTATGCCCATGTACGAGGATTTCATTCTAAGAAGGTGTTAATATAAGACGAACCTCTTTCATGTAGTATGTACCACATAAAAAGTGAAAATTTAAGATGAATCTCTTTCATGTACTATGTACCATATACCATTCTTTTCTCACATGTGGTAACCTCTCTTTCACTTAATATTAGGTGTATATAAAGGACAATCATCTTCCACATACTAATGATCATATAGGAAACACATGTATATAGAAATATTTGTTATATAAAATAGAAAGTATATAGAAAAGAGAACTTATCCGTAATGAGAAGGAACAATCCATTTCCCACAACTTGTACTAATGGTTAGAAACATACCCAAGTTATCTATTCCCGACTCATAGGATCTTCATTAATTTTGACAATAATGTTGCATGGAGTACTAAACTGAAAACTCATTTAGAATTTGAGGAAAATTACCATGTTATCGATGTATCTTACACCTGACATGCCACTACTATTGTTCAACGATTTAAGTTTGAAAAATCCAACTAGAAGGAATATTTTATAATCATGTTTAGGGTATCATAAGAGGTATAACCTCATATCCATGAAGCTAAAACATACCAAAGTTATTTATTCCTTACTCATAGCTTCTTCTTTAATTTTGACAATAATGTTGCGTGGAGGACTAAACCGAAAACACATTTAGAGTTTGAGGAAATTTTGCATGTTATCAATGTATCTTACACCTGACATACTAAATGTTGTTCAAATATTTAAGTTTGACAAATCCAATTAGAAGGAATATTTAATTATCATGTTTGGGGTATAATAAGAGGTATAACTATTATCCAAAATAAGCCCCTGCTTATTTTGGCTAACTTTCTTTCATTCCTTCCTTCCTTGTGCCTCAGTCGATTTTTTTCACTTTTAAGGACTCAAAATTATCTGGAAATGGTTTCATCAGATAGAGAATTTTCTCACCTTTCTAGAAAGGTAAAATTTTCCTTCTAACTCCTTGTATTTTGTAAGTTATGGCTCGGTGGAGTTTTTGAGGGAAATTTTCCCTAGGAAGGTCCACAACCAATAGGAATGTGCCACGTGGCGGGTCAGTGGAGGTAAGTTGGAAAAATCACGAGTGGGTCCGGTGCAAAGGAAAATTTTTACCCGCGGGCCCATAGAGGAAAATAAATGGCTTGAGGCCCGTGCCGAATGAGGATGCGCCACATGGCGACAAAGGTCGGACCAACGGGGTTAAGTTGAAAAAGTTTCCAAAAATGGCGGAAAGGAAAATTTTGGCCCAGAAGCCCTGCGTCGAATGAGAATGTGCCACATGTCCATGAGGGTAGTAGAGTCGGAGGGGTAGAGTAAATTTTAAATTTTTGCCAAAATAGTAAAGGGCGCAAAGGAAAAATCTTGGCCCGAAAGCCCGCGGAGGAGGAAAAGAAATTTGTGAAGGCCTACGGACCAACCAGAGGATGACACGTGTCCAGTCATGGCGGAGGTCGGAGGCACAGAAGGATTTGGCAAAATTTTCCAAAGTGTTTAAAATGGTGCAAAGGAATTTTTTTCCCGTAGACCCAGCAGAGGAAAGAAAGTTGATTAAGGCCCGCGCTAAATCAAAGCGCATGGCATGTGGCGGTGGACGGTCGGTGGGGCACGGAGAAATTTTGGAATTTTTCAAAAATTCAAAAAGGGTAAAATGGCCATTTGAACCCATGGATGAATGAGGAAGTGACACGTGGCAAAGGAGCGGTGGGGTGTGGAATTTTTTTTGGAGTTTTTTCGCAAATTCAAAAAAGAGGAAAAATTTTAGGCTTTGGCCCGCCACCCATTTTTGCCCAGCTTTGCCCTAAATCTTGAGGGGTATATCTTTCGATCCAAAGCTCATTTTTTCTCAATTTTGGTGTCATTAGAAAGATATTGAAGTCCTCTACATGATGGAATCTTCAAATTTGTTTTTTTGATGGAGTTTAGTGAGAGAAAATGAAGAAACGCCTTTGGCATGGGAAAAAGAGTAGAACCGACATTCAACCACCATTTTTAATGTAGTATGGCTTCCATTCTTCTCCAGCATGGTTGAAAATATTGGGGAATGAACTTTTAAGGGTACCCATGCTATTTTTATGGATCTGGTTGGTGGTTGAATCATTCATTTCAATTTTCCCACGTTTCTCCTTCCTGAACTCGGTTTTCATTGTTAAAAGCTAGATTTGGCTCATTTTGTAAAGGGTTGGATGTTTTTTATGTTCTGCAGGCTCCCTCCTTCACCTTGGCAAGTAAATTTGTTGAATATCGACCTTTTAGGGACCGCAATATTTTTCTACCTCTTGTTGTTGTAATGCAATCTTGTATTTAAAAATGGAAATGATAATGCAAGCTCTATGAATGAATTTTTAATCCTTTTTCGTGTTGTTTCTCTATCCCGATCCTTCATTACAATTTTAGAAATTTGTCCATGATTTGTGTTGCATTTTTTATAATTTGTGTGAATCTACAAAAATAGATGTTAACCACTCCTTCGGTGTATCACCTTTTAGTTTAGTTGTATCTTCTTTTCTTTCTATCCTTGTCTTGTTGGCACTAGAGTAGAATTTTGTAATAAACCTCTATAAATTTTATGCATACATCGATAAGAGGAGTAGAGGAACCAAAGCTTCAATATGAGAGTTTTTTCCCATTTATGCAAGTCCCACACTGGGGAAAAGATTCCAGGTTGTGCAAATCACACTAAATGACCCAATTCTCACTTGGAGATCTAAAGGTCATTTAGGGGGTGGCCACGATTTGCACTAATAGTCTTTGCATGACCCGGTGGGACCTTAGAGGTCTTCATATTTATTACAACAAATTTGATGTGCATTTGTTGTAAGTTTGCTTAAAAGATCCCCGATTTACACATCGCAAGCAACTCCAAAGATATAAATCAACTAGTTTCAATAGTCCAAGTCCGAAGATTCATGAGAAGGATGAAACAAGGTCAAGGGTCAAAGAGGAGGGATTGTCTGAGTATCTACAATTATCCCCAGGAAGAAGAGAGAGGGAATAATAATTCAAAGGTCTCCATCTCCACCAAACATAACTCTATCAACTCCTCCACTTGGTAGACCTTTCACCCAATCAACAAGGGTTCTCAAGCCAATCAGAATGGCACAACCCAACCCTTATGTCAACTTCACTAGCAGTAGACCACTTGCTCTCAATGCACAAAACCCGGTTCGGTTGTAGCATTGAAAAACATCCCATACTTTCTTTGGGGAAAATTAGACCACTCACGGTGATCATGTCAAAGACATTGCTAATGTTTGTGCAATTGATGAGATTGTTGAGATGTAAATTCTTTGTCAAATTATTGGCATCTTCATTCAAAGGGAAAGCCTTGCAATGGTTCAGAGCCTTGGGGGTGAGGCTCTATCCAAAATTGGAACCGTTTGTGCATAGCTCTCCATTAGGGGTTTGGAGAAAAGGGAGATAATTTTTCTCTTTTAGAATGATTGAAAACTATCAAGAGAGCTCTCAATGAGAAACTAACAAACTTCAATTTCAGATTTCAAAGGACATGGGATAGAATCTTAGTGATGTAAGGCCAACAAAGTGAAGGTGCTTTCTTATACTATCTCAAAGCTTTAAATTTTGATATTTCTATGTTAATCTAATCCATGGGAGGTACAAATATACTTGCAAGCTTATATCATCCCCATTAGGATTGAGAATTGTTTGATCGAAGTCGGTAAACTAGTGTCTAGGCCTCCTATGCCCTTATATCCAAACTTGGAGAGTCCAAGCACTAGTCAAGCACCTACTTTAGCTCCTATTCCCACTCCTAGAAATCGAGTTTAAATTAAACTTCTACTTCATCCTTTAGTGCCTCAAATGAACTTCAAGAAGTCATGAAACAATTACAAAATTTAGGCAATGAGCTAGTTACACTCAAGAGGGCAAGAAGCCCAAAGTCTTATACCTTCTTATTAGTCTCAAACTTAGCCTAATAGGCAACCATATCAGCCTAATAGACCACCCAATCCAACTGCAAATCAAAATAAAGTAAGGCCTCCTACCAGCCAGACCATTTCGCCTTATAACCTCTTGATCTTTGCATCTACCTCTAAAGCCTTAGTGCCGGTCTGCAAAATAATATAGCTCAGAGTATGATTGGTGTTTCCCATGTAATGAACCTCACAACCACCTATGTGCTTCAATGGTTCTTGTTATCATCGAGTCACAACACCCTTATGTTTATACAAGTGCATATACTTGAGTTCACGGTGTGATTGGATAACATGGGTACTATCTCCAAGTTGTGGGACTTGTTATTTGAAATAGACTGCAGAGAAAGCTGGTTCTTGCTCCTAAACTACACCGCCATGATCTACTCTAATGCAAGGAAAACTAACTATCCTAATCTAAATTTCCAAGGGACCAGGAGAGAGTGTGTATAAAATGAAAGCCTACGCTAAAGTGGTGATACACCACCGGAAAAGGAGGGTGAGAGTAGTCTCCAAATGCGTGAAATACGAAGTAAAGTACACACTAGAAGAGGTGATGAAAATCTCCATAATCTAGAAAAATGCATTCACAACAATATTCAAGCATACACAATGATAATGGATCCCTGCAAGAACATAATAATAGACACAATATTCTTGTAGAAAGATTAAAGGGGCAAGAAGAATGCAAGAAAACATAGCAGGGGAAGATACATCCACAAACTGATATTTTATTGCTTCATGATATGCATAGTTCAATCTATTACAAGATAAGGGCTTGGATCACCATGTAAGGAGTCCAATACAAGGGCCTATAGCACATTGGATTCACAAAGTAATTTTGACAGAGCTTTGCTATCTAAAAATCCCCCTCTTACAATGAGCCCAACACTCCAATTTATAGAAAAATGAGAAGGGAAAGAGAAGGGAAAATGGAAATCCCGAAATCTATCCTTCAACCACCTATAAGAGGCATTAAATGGAGTAAAATGATTATATATTACTTGCAAAAGGCTCCCCATACTATCCCAGGTGCTGCAGCAGAGAAATAATGATGACCATGCCTCTTAATTGCACTCCCAACCACCAAATAAAACACTGTTATGAACCCAGCCACGTTTTCTTAAAAATATCAATCAATCTCTCATCAAATCTAGAATTTCTTGATTTTTGTGCATCAGGCTCAGAGCCACAATTCCAACAGTACAAATTTTGTGCAATTTCATTTAGAAATGCAAAAGTTATGGCCTTCTGAGTGCGGGCAACTATTTTGGGTCTGGTAGGCGTTTTTGTCATTTGACGGGAATGAGCATTAATTGACTGAAGCCGAATATGTTTATTTTATTTAAATATATCTACCCTCATTAAAAATAATAAATCCATTTTTTTGGCGTAGAGGATGTTGCACTCATTCCGAAAGTCCAATTTTGTGAAAATCGAGCTCGAGTCAAAAGTTATGGTTGTTTGAAGTTTCACGGGTCAAACGTTGACTTTTCTTCTTTGCCTTGACCGCTTCGGCTTTCTCGTCCCGTCGTGTCCCGCGCATACCTTTGTCCCGGATGTCCCAGATGAAAATCTCCTGCTTCAGCCGAATCGGCCTTCCTTGTTCCTATTTGAGGTGAAGACATGTGGCGAGATTCCATTCGTTGGCGGCTCTTTCGGCTTTTCGCGTCCCTCGCGTACTTTTGGCCCAACTGTCCCGGACGAAAGTCCCCTGTTTCGGCTGAATCGGCCGGTTCGCATCCTCTGCGTACTTTTGGCCTAGATGTCCTAGGACCGTCTCGGGACAAATATCTCGAACCGCCCGAAATGGATTGTGCATCTAAAATCGACCGATCCAAGGCCCCACGCATACTTTTGTCCCGGATATCCCAGTGCTATGTGAAACAAAAACTTGACGATTTTTTCCACTTTCGGCCGATTTGGCTTTTCACGTCCCAACGTCCCAACTGTCCCATAGACCACGGACTAGGACTTAGCCGATTTGCTTGCCTTTTCGCCCCAAGCTTGGTCTGATGAACCTTAGTTCAACCCGAATCGACGACCCGGGCCTTTCGGACCAAATGCCTCAAAATAGTCCTGAAACCTTATTTTTGCATTTTTTCATTTTTTCTAACTCGTTGGGATTTCTTCTTGGATGGGAAGTTAGAAGGAAGCCGAGGGGGCCCCAAAACATGATTTCGGGCCTTAAATCAATCTATTTGTTTTTGGGACTAAAGAATTTGATGCATGTTATCAAAATTACCTTAAGGGGTGAATTTCGAATAACAATTTTGGCGAATCAAGTTATCTCGCTTGCCGGATGAAGAATGACTAGTCGCTTGTAGCAATCCATTAGGCATGGAGTCTATTTGATAATCTCTCACCTGATCGAAATTTGAAAACTTGTGTCCTTGAGCTATTGAAACATTCGTTAAAAGTGGTTCTCTTGTGGCTGCAATTCTTTTGAAGGCTCGATGAACTACAAACATGCACATACTAGAAGCACATAGGACATATGCACAAGCACTTAGGGAATAAAAACTACTCTAATAGTAGTACAATGTGCATAAGCACTTAGAGGAATGGAAATTCTAAATTAATATTTACAAGGGTGAAAAGCTATCTTTCTAGTAACAACGTTTGAGATAGATCCCATTGACCAGAATCTGTAATTCTTCACCATCCAACTTAGCCAGTCGGAAGGCATTGCTACCTTTACATTCAATGATCATGTATGGGCCACTCCAGATGGCATCAAACTTGGAATGCTTTCGGCTTTGCACGATCTGCATCCCATTTCAACACTAGATCTCCAATTTGGAAGGTTCTAGCCTTGGCTTTCCTATCAAAAGTCTTCTTGATCAAGGCTTGATCCTTCTCTATTGCTTGGGCTGCATGCTCTCTAATTTCTTGGAGCTCCATTAATTCTACATATCTAACCTCCATGGGTTCAAACTCAGCTAGTTCCAACTATTTCATGAGTTCCAATGCTGGAAACTCGAGTGATATAGGTAGAACTGCTTCTTTCCCATACACAAGCTTGTATGGAGAGCTTCCTGTAGACTTCTTGGGTGTGATTCTATCAGCCCATAGGGCTGATTTGAGCTTTGCGTGCCAAGTTCTCTGATTTTCATCTAGAGTCCTTCTGATGATTCTTAGTAGGTTCTTGTTCATAGAATTAGCTTGGCCATTACCTTGAGGGTAATAGTTCGATGAAGTGCTGAGATACACATAATTCTTGACAGCCCATTTAGTGATCTTTGTGCCAAGAAATGCCAATGCATTGTCTGATATGATAGTGGCAGGGGCACCAAACCTTGTGACTATCCCTTCATAGAAATCTAAGATATTAGATTCATTTTCCTCCTTGAGTGCCACTGCTTCGGTCCACTTGGTGAAATAATCCGTTGCTGTAAGTATCCACTTGTGGCCTTGACTTGAATTGGGATTGATAACCCCAATGAAGTCCAATCCCCATTGCATGAATGGCTGATTTACTGAAATTGGATGAAGGGGAAGCGCTGCTAACCTTTCTTTCCCTGTGAAGAATGCACATCTCCTGCATTTCTTGACCCATGAGTAGCAATCATTGAACATCGTAGGCCAATAGTAACCAGCTTTCATGATTTTGAGAGCTGTCACTCATGGAGCAAAGTGGCCTCCTGCTTCCCCGTCATGGAACTCATGTAAGATCTTCTCAACTTGACATGTTCCAATGCATCTTAATAGAACACCATGGATGTCTTTCTTGAACAAGATACCATTAATGAGTACATACGGGATAGCTTGTAGTCTAAAGTATCTCCTCTTTGCCTTGCTCACTTCTGGAGGGCACAAGCCTATTTGGAGGTAATGCACAAGGTCTTGAGTCCAACATGGAATGGGTGCATCATCAGCTGGTTGTTCTTGATCATTCTGTAGTAGTAGGACAACATCCTCTTCACTTTCTGACCCGTCTGGTTGTTTGGAAGCGAGCTGCTCACACAAGCCTTTGCCACGAACTAGTTTGGTTACTCTGATTTCAATATCATATTCCATCACCCGAGTGATCCAACCTGCTCTCTTCTCATTTAAATCCTTGTTTAGGAGGAAGTCCTTGACACCAGCATGAGACACCAGTAGTTGAATCTTATTGTTTGAGACCAAATGTATGAACTTCTTCAAGCTCTGATGATGACGAAGAAGGACATGCTTTTCGATGAAAGAATACTTTATTTCGTAATCTTCCAAGGTTTGGTGAAGAATGCTATGGGCTGTTCTAAACCTTCTCTATTCGGCTGTGTCAAGATAGCTGAGATTGTATCTAATCCTCCAAATGCATACAACATGAAGTCCTTTGAGAAATATGGGTTGACAAGAGTTGGAGCTTGTGATATTACATGCTTTATGTTTTCAAAACTCTCTTTTCCTTCTCGTTGTCCATTTGAATGCTGAATTTTCTTCAACATCATTGTTAAAGGCTTCACAAGAGTGGAAAAATTAGGCACAAATCATGGACAAAGTTTATCCTTCCCAAGAAGCTTTGAAGATATTTCTTGTGGTGTGAAAAAGGAAGCATTTGGATGGCTTCAACCCTTTCAGATCAATTATTAGCCCTTCCCTAGAGACACTTTGTGACCCAACAATTTTCCCCTCGTGTGCCAAGAATATACACTTCTTTGGATTCAACGACACTCGAACCTTCTACACCTCCTCGAAACACTTGTCTAAGGCGAAAGAGATGGTCTGCTGCATTCTTTGAGAAGACAGTGACATCATCTAGGTATACCAGCACTATATTGTTGATTAATCCTTTGAATGCCATATCCATAGCTCGCAAAAATGTTGCTCCGGCATTTTACAGTCCAAATGGAATCTTCTTGTAAGCATACGTGCCCCATTTTGTAGTGAAGGCCGTCTTGAATTGATCTTATTCCTTCACCATTATCCGATTATAGCTCGAATATCCATCTAGCAATGAAAACCTTTCAACCAAAGCTAAAACTTGCAATATTTGTTCCATTGATAGAAGCAGATAATGATCTTTGAGTGATGCTTTATTTAGATCGCTGAAAGTCCACACACAATCTTATTTCTCCATTTCTCTTTCTTACCGGCACCAAGTTTGCAACCCAACTTGAGTGTTTGATGGGGAAGATGATACTGGCCTCAATGAGCTTGCTTAACTCTTTTCTCATGAGAGGTTTGATATGAGGATTTACTGGCCTTTGCTTTTTCCTGACAGGCTTGGATTCGGATCTAGCTCAATAGTATGTTGTGCCAAATTTGGGTTGAAACCTCTTAGATCTTTGTAAGTCCAAGCAAAGACATCTGGGAACTCTTGACAAAGCTGAACAAAATCAGATTTCTCTTGTGGAGTACTTACTTTGCCAATTTGCAATGTCTTGCCTTCTTCCACCAAAATAGGTTCGAATCTTCACCTTTACTTGAATGTTCACTTTCTCCTTCCGGAACTGATCATTCGGGTTGAAGATTGACTCCAAGGTTATGAGGCCTTTTGGTAATTTGTTAGTTCTTAGCTGCACCACTTGGTCACCATACTGCTGCTCCAGCTTGTCTTGATTCCTCGCGGAGAACTCAGCTTCTTCTTGCAGGAAATTAACAATCGCTGATCATTCTTGAAGACTTGCCAACTTGTGTTGTTATCCGGAACAGCTGGTCTCACAACCACTTTGATATGAGGCTAAGTTTTCTCACTTTTGATACTTTCTACAACATCAAACGCAACCCCAATTGCTGCCAACTGTCACGTGCTTCATTCTTTTTTCTTGGGATGGAATTGATGCTGAAAGCTTCAAAATCTTCAATAAGATCCCATACCCGATTTTTGTAGTTCTTCAACAGATCATTTTTGGCAGCATTTTTTCCTTTGACTTGGTTTACGATCAGCTCACTATCACCAAATACTTGTAAATTCTTGATGCCTTTCTTCTTTTCCCAATGCAATCCATGAATTAAGGCTTCATACTCAGCTGTGTTGTTTGAACAGGAAAACTGGAAACGGAAGGTGAGTAATACCTTATACCTTTGCGGTGAAATGAGCATAGCTCCTCCTCCTGCACCTTGTCTACTCCTTGACCCATCAAAGAACAATTGCCATACTTCATTCTTGTCTTTATGATCCGCTTGGTGATGCCGGGAGAGGTTGATTCTCTTCATGTAAACAATAAACTCCTAGCTCGATTCTTCTATTTCTTGATAAGGATCAAAATCATGCACCTTGCTTGCCCATTCATCAAGGGTCAAATATGGGATGCTTCCAACCTTGGTGTCAGCTTCATCAAGTGCTTGGATAATCTTCTTGATCAAACGCTGAACAATTGGTATTGATTTGGCTTGGAGTGTAAGGCTCAATGTGAAAGTTTGCGATAGGTTCAGATCTGATTGTGGCCTTAGTTCCATACCTTGTTCTGAACAACATGTGTGACCAATCCGCCAAAATATAGCCTCCAATTTTAGCAGTGAAGTCTCTTGACAAGCACAATGTAAAGAGTGGTGGTAGGTCTATGACTGACACATCTTGTAACACTATTACGTTGGGACATGCGTGCGTGCAATGTAAGGCTCAAACCTTTGATTACTCCAACCGTTGTCGCTGCTATCCCATCTAATTAAACTACACCCTTGGAGATGACTTCATATTGGAGTCCTAGCTGATCACCTATTTGCTTGGGCATCACCGAGCTACTTGTCGTGGAATCAATCATGTAATTGTGCACCAATTGGTTCTAATGATTAATGAGACATAAAAAGAGGGGGCTTCAGCATTCTACCTTCTTTGTCCTCCATGATTTCCTTAAGGTGGGAAACATTTGTGAGTACCTTCTCTTGCATTTGGACTTGTTGATTTGAAGTTGACCAGTCCTTCATGGCAGCTTGTAGCAAATCTCTTTGTCCTGGGATAGATAGTGATTCCCACATTGATATGTTTACATTTGTCTTCTTCATCTGATCAATGATACTGAATGGAGATGAAGTATCCCTCTGTTGTCCCTTGTCCTACACATTCATTCCTTGCACATGGGCAGCAACAACTGGCATTTGGGTTGGCCTAGGGGCTGTTTTAGGAAATCCTTGCGTGCTTGGGATTGCATTTTGTTTGCCAATAGTTTTGGAGTGAAAGAAGGTCGTGAATTACTTGGGGCCAATGGCTGTTCTTCACCCAAATTTCTCCTCTTTGACCTTGTGTTGGCTGCAACACTTTGAGAGGGTATTTGATTCATACCATAGAAATCTTCAGCCTGCCAATTGACAAGAGTAGTTTCGTTCGGAGATGTTCCTTGCTGAGGTGCTTCTTGCTGCTGATCCTCTTTGTGGCTGGACTCTTGCGACCCACCAATGGTTTGCACCATAAGAGCTTCGATTTAATGCACTGATTAAAGCACATTGATTGGTTATGTGTGGCTTATTGCATGGATACACCAATCATATTCTTGGGCCATGTTATTTTGGACTGACACTAATGCTTTAGAAGAAGATACGACATTGGGGTTATAGGGCTGAAATGGTCCATTAGTGGGAGGCCTTACTTGGCTTTGATTTTGATTTGCAGCCTGAGTTGGTGACCTATTTTGTTGGTATGGGGGCCTAGCCCAGTACTGCACTTGAGGCTGATACGGTCTAGCACTTTGAGCTTGCTTTGTATTTTGATTTTTTCCAGCTCATTTCCCAAATTTTGCAATTGTTTCATGACCTCTTGGAGTTCATTTGAAGTACTAGAGGATGAAGTAGAAGTCTCATTTGAACTTTGATTTCTAGGAGTGGGAATAGGAGCCAAAGTGGGTGCTTGACTAGTGCTTGGATTTTCTAAGTTTGGATACAAGGGCATGGGAGGTCTAGGGGCAAGTTTGCCAACTTGGATTAAACAATTTTCAGCTCTAATGGAAATGCTATAAGCAGCAGGTAAGGTTGTGCCTCCCATAGATTGGATTATCATAGAAATATCAGAATTCAAAGCCTTAAGATAGTATAGAAAAGCACCTTCACCTTGGTTGGCTGACGGCCACCTTGGAATCCTATCCCAAGACCTTTAAAATCTGGAAGTTGAAGTCAGTCATTTGCTCATTGGGAGTTCTCTTGATAGTTGTCAATTGTTCTAGTAGAGACAAATTGTCTCCCTTTTCCCCAAACTGCTCATGGAGAACTATGCATGGCGATTCCAATTTGTGATAGAACCAACTCCAAGGCTCCTAAACGATCGCAATGCCTTCCCTTTGAATGAAGATGCCACAATTTGATGACCACATCCATTTCATTTATCTCATAGATCACACAGACATTAGCAATGTCTTTGACATGATCACAGGAGTGGTATGATTTTCTTCAATGAAAATGGAATGTTCTTCAACGCTCGTGATTGGAACGGATTCGTACGCATTGAGGGCAAGTGGGCTCGTAAGTGAAGTTGACAAAGGGATTCGGTGGTTGTGCCATTTTGATTGGTCTGAGAACCCTTGTTTATTGGATGAAAGGTCTACCAGGTGGAGGAGTAGAGAGAGTTCTCGTTTTGGTGGAGATGGAGACCTTTGAGCTCTTCTTCCCCTTCTTTCTACCCGGAAATAGATGTAGATAAACAAATAATCCTTCTTCCCTAGTTCTTGACACGGTCCGTATTCTTCTCATAAATTTGCTAGGCTTGGACTACTGAAACCAATGGATTATGCCTCTTTTGGAGTCGCCAGATGTGCAATTTTAAAGCTCCTTCAAAGCTGGAACTTACAACAAGTGCACATCGATCTTGTCATAGTTAAGTGAAGACCTCTAAACTATCCCACCGGCATGCTGTAATCAAGCTATTATCACCGAGTCACAACACCCTTATGTTTATACAAGTGCATATACTTGAGTTCACGGTGTGATTGGATAACATGGGTACTATCTCCAAGTTGTGGGACTTGCTACTTGAGATAGACCTCCGAGAGAAAGCCGGGTTCTTGCTCCCTAAACTACCCGCCACGATCTACTCTAATGCAAGGGAAACTAACTATCCTAATCTAAATTTCCAAGGGACTAGGGAGAGAGAGTGCATAAAATGAAAGCCTACACTAAAGCGGTGATACACCAGAAAAGGAGGGTGTGAGAGTAGTCTCCAAATGCGTGAAATATAGAAGCAAAGTACACACTAGAAGAGGTGATGACAATTCTCCATAATCTAGCAAAATGCATTCACAACAATATTCCAAGCATACAAAATGATAATGGATCCCTGCAAGAACCTAATAATAGACGCTTAATATTCTTGTAGAAAGATTAAAGGGGTAAGAAGAATGCAAGAAAACAAAGCAGGGTGAAGATACATCCACAAATTGATATTTTATTGCTTTATGATATGCATATTCAATCTATTATAAGATAAGGGCCCGGATCACCATGCAAGGAGTCCACTACAAGGGCCTCTGTAGCACGTTGGCTTCACAAAGCAATTTTGACAAAGCTTTGCTATCTAAAAAATCCCCCTTACAATGAGCCCAACACTCCAATTTATAGAAAATGAGAAGGGAAAGAGAAGGGAAAATGGAAATCCCAAAATATTTCCTTCAACCACCTATAAGAGGCATTAATTGGAGTAAAATGATTATATATTACTTGCAAAAGGCTCCCCATATCATACTGTGTGCTACAAAGAGAGAAATAATGATGACCATGCCTCTTAATTGCACTCCCAACCACCAAATAAAGCACCGTTATGAACTCAGCCACGTTTTCTTAAAAATATCAATCAATCTCCCATGAAATCCAGAATTTCTTGATTGCTATGTGTCGGGCTCAAGCCATGATTCCAATAGTACCAATTTTTTGTGATTTCGTTAAGAAATGTAAAAGTTATGGCCTTCGAGTGCGGGCAGCTATTTTAGGTTTGGCAGGCATTTTTTGTCATTTGACGGGAATGAGCATTAACTGACTAGAGCCGAATATGTTTATTTTATTTAAATATATCTACCCTCATTAAAAATAAGAAATCCATTTTTGTGGCGTAGAGGACGTTGTGCTCGTCCAGAAAGTCTTATTTTGTGAAAATCGAGCTCGGAGTCAAAAGTTATGGCGTTTGAGGTTTCACGTGTGAAACGTTGACTTTTCTTTTTTGCCTTCGGCCACTTCGGATTTCCGCGTCCCTCGTGTCCCACGTGTAGCTTTGTCCCGGATGTCCTAGATGAAAATCTCTGCTTCGGCTGAATTGGCCTTCCTTGTCCTCTGTTTGAGGTAAAGACACGTGGCGAGATTCCATTAGTTGGCGGCTCTTTCGGCTTTTCGCGTCCCTCGCGTATTTTGGCCCAATTGTCCCGGACAAAAATCCCTGTTTTGGCTGAATCAGCCGGTCAAGCGCCCTCCGCGTACTTTTGGCCTTGAGATGTCCTGAGACCATTTGGGAAAAATATCTCCGAATCTGCCCGAAATGGACTGTCTGCCGACAAATCGCCGATTCACGCCCCACGCGTACTTTTGTCCGGATGTCCCGGTGTTGCGTGAAACAAAAACTTGACGATTTTTTCCACTTTCGGCGATTCGGATTTTCACGTCCCAACATCCCAACTATCCCATGACCACCTAGACTAGGACTTAGCTGATTTTCTTGCCTTTTCGGCCCCAAGCTTGGTACGATGAACCTTAGTTCAACCGGGCCCTTCAGACCGAAATGCCTCAAAATAGTCCTAAAACCTTATTTTTGCATTTTTTTCATTTTTCTAACTCGTTGGGATTTCTTCTTGGATGGGAAGTTAGAAGGAAGTGAGGGGCCCAAAACATGATTTCGAGCCTTAAATCAATATATTTGTTTGGGACTAAAGAATTTGATGCATGTTATCAAAATTACCTTAAGGGGTGAATTTTGGATAACAATTCTTTGAACCAAGCCTTGATGGTAACAAAAATTGACGTAGAGAGTGAGGTGAGTCAAGAAACAAGCCAACAACAAGGAACATCTCAAAAAATACAACTCCAAATGAGACTACACTTGTGAATTGTTAGGTCATTTGTAGATCTTTGTGGTATGAATCAAATAATTTCTCGGGATATAGTAGTTAACACATGGTCAAAGAAGATGAATATTGGTGAAAGGAATTCATTAGCTTCGGGTGATCCACAACCTTCCATCACTCCGCAAAGTGTTGGCAAGCAAATTACAGCTCCAAATGTGCAAGGAAAGCCCAAGCCACCTTCATAGACCAAATCAAATGCTAGCAATGCGGTCCATGTACAAGAAAAGAGTGCATGCAGGCTAAGGGGCAACAAATGATGTTTCATCCCCATTTAACATCATGAACAAATGAAGAAGACAAATGTGAATATATCTATGTGGGAATCACTATCCATCCCAGACAAAGGGATCTACTACAAGTTGCCATGAAGAATTGGCCAACTTTAAACGAACAAGCTCATATGCAAGAGAAGGTACTCACAAATGCTGCTCAGCCTGAGGAGAAGCTTGGAGGACAACAAGGTAAATTTTTGAAGCCCCCTCCATTCTATGTTTCATTGATCATTGGGGATAAACTAGTACACAATTGTATGATTGATTCTGGGGCAAGTAGTTCTGTGATGCCCAAGAAAATAGCTGATCAGTTGGGCCTCCAATATGAAGTCATATCCAAAGGGGTGGTGCAACTGGATGGGACAATAGTAACAATAGTAGGGGTAATTAAAGATTTGAGCCTCACTTTGCATGCATGCCCCAATGTCACTATTTTGCAAGATTTGTCGAATGATAGATTTACCACCACCTTTTGCGCTATGTTTGTTAAGGGATTTCATAGCTAGAATTGGAGGGTATTTATCTACTGATTGGTCACACATGTTGTTTTGGACCAGATATGGAACTAAGGCCACAATCAGGTTTGAACCTATTGCAAACTTTCACATTGAGCCTCATACTCCAATCCCAATCAATGCCAACTATTCAACATTTGATTAAAAGGATTATCCAGGCACAGATGAAGCTGACACCAAAGTTGGAAGCATCCTAGATTTGACTCTTGATGAATGGCAAGCAAGGTACATGTTGATAGGCTTGCAGCTAGTTGGAGCAGCCTTTGATGTTTTGGAGAGTATTAAGGAATATAAAGTGTAGCCAAACATTCATGTGATTGTAAGGTCATCAGTCTGGACACTAATGTAAGTTTGCAAGTGTTTGAAAGTGACCAAAAATCATCAATTTCTTGCAAGAAGAAGCTGAGTTCTCACCAAAAGTCAGAAAAGTTAGAACAACAATATGGTGATCAAGTGGTAGAGTTGAGAACCAACAACTCGCCAAAAGGACTTGTCACTTTGGAGTCTATATTTAATCCTAATGATCAATTTAGGAAGGACAAAGCAAACATCCAAGTCAAGGGAGAAGATTCAAAGTGTCCATCTCGGTGGGAGAAGGAAAATCATTTCAAATTGGTAAAGTGGCAACCAAGAAAGAAATGTATGAGTTCATGCAACTTTTCCAAGAGTTCCCAAATATATTTTCTTGGATCTATGAATACTTGAGAGGTTTCAATCCCAAGCTAGCTCAACACACAATTGAATTAGATCTAAGTGCTAAACCCATCAGGAAAAAACAAAGACCAGTCAATCCACACATGGAGCCTCTCATGAAGAAGGAATTGAATAAGTTAATAGAGGAAAGTATCATATTTCCCATCAAGCATTCAAGCTGGGTTACAAACTTGGTTCCAATTAGAAAGAAGAGTGGAGAAATCAGATTGTGTGTAGACTTTAGAGATTTTAATAGAGCATCCCTCAAGGATCATTACCCACTTCCTTCTATGGAGCAGATTTTGCAAGTTGTTGCTGGCTCTAAGAGGTTTTCATTGCTAGATGGTTATTCAAGGTATAATCAGATCATGGTCAAGGAGGATGATCAGTTCAAAACAGCCTTCACCACCAAATGAGGAACCTATGCATATAGGAAAATGCCATTTGGGTTGTCTAACGTCGGAGCTACCTTCCAAAGGGCAATGGATATGACGTTCAAGGGATTGATTAACAAAATAGTGTTGATATACCTATATGATATTACTATATTTTCTAAAAGTGTAGCAGATCATCTCTTTCATTTGAGACAAGTGTTTCAAAGATGTAGAAGATTTGGGGTATCCTTGAATCCCAAAAAATGTATTTTCCTAGCTCATGAAGGAAAGCTCCTAGGCCACATTGTTTCCAAAGAGGGATTAGCAATTGATCTAGAGAGGGTTGAAGTAATAAAATTACTACCCTTACCAAGTCATAGGAAGGCCCTTCAAATTTTCTTGGGAAGAATGAATTTTGTTCGAAGGTTTGTTCCAGATTTCTTGAGCCCTTGTCAAGCCAATAACTATGATGTTGAAGAAAAGTATGGCTTTCAAATGGAAAAAATGAAGGTAAGGAAAGTTTTGAGGCATTCAAAGAGGCTATATCATAATCTCCAACTCTCATTAACCCATATTTCTCTAAAGATTTTATCCTTTATGCATTTGGCGGTGATGATACCATTTCTCCAGCTTTTAGTACAATAGAAGAACAAAGAAAACGCAGATCAGCTAATTGCCTTCTTTAGCCAAATCTTGGAGGACTATGAGGTGAGGTATTCCTTCATTGAGAAGCATGTTCTTGTAGTGATTAGGAGCTTGAATAAATTTAAGCATATAGTTTCAAACAACAAGATTCAAATTGCAAGGGTTTCTCATGTGGGAGTTAAGGACTTCCTCCTCAACAAACACCTAAATGAGAAACGTGCGGGGTGGATTACTCATGTCATGGAGTATGAATTTGAGATCAAAGTCACCAAGATGGTTTGAGGAAAGGGATTATGTGAGAAATTGGTTTTGAGTGAATCAATGGAAGTAAGCAATGGGAAGGATGTTGTTTTGGCATTGCAAGACAACCAGGAATAAAGAGGTGTTTAAGAAGAGAATGGTGGTATGTTCACTTCTTCTTTGGACCCAAGACATAATGTGCTTCTTAAAAATAGGCCTATGCCCTCCAGATATGAACAAAACCAAGAGAAGACACTTGATTGCATCTTATTCCATATGCCTTTGTTGATGGTGTCTTATTCAGAAAGGATATAAATGAAGTCTTCTTGAGATGCATCGGGACAAATAAAATTAAGAGAATGTTAGAAGAGTTCCATGGTGAATCCGTTGGGGGTCATTTTTCCCCAAGAGTGATAGCCCTCAAGATTATGAAGGCTGACTATTATTGGCCTAGGGTGTTTAGTGATTGTTATGCGTAGATCAAGAGGTGCAAAAATTGTGCATTCTTCATAGGTAAGGAAAGATTAGCAGCCCTTCCATTACACCCAATTTTAGTTGACCAGCCATTAATGTAATGGAATTTAGACTTCACTATAGTTATTAACCCAAACTCAAGCCAAGGACACAAGTGGATTCTAACAAGAATAGACTACTTCACCAAGTGAACTCGAGGTGGTGGCACTCAAAGAGGCAAATGAATCTAGCATTCTAGACTTCTATGAGGGGATAGTAACAGATTTGGTATACCCGCCACTATAATATCGAAATAATGCATTAGAATTCATAGGATCAAAAGTAATCGAATGGGATGTTAAGAATGGGATCTATCTAAGAACTTCATCAAATTATTACCCTCAAGGTAATGGCCAAGCTGAGTCTACCAATAATAACCTATCAAAGATCATCAAGACGACTCTTAATGAAAATCAGAGGACTTGGCACACTAAACTTAAATCAGACTTATGGACCTGATAGGATACATCCCAAGAGATCCACCTGTAACTCTCCATTAAGACTTGTTTACTAAGAGAGGAAATCTTGCCTATGTCATGAAAGAGGGTTTAAAACCCACAAATGAGGATCATGAGGGACGACATGCACATCAACGGACGTGTGAATGAAAATGTGAAGATATCTTGGGAGGAGTGAGCATCAACCAAATGTGCATGCAAAGATTTGAAACACGGGCAAAACCTGGTTAAGCCATAAAACTCTCCTCTATCTCATAGATCAAATGGGGTGTACATATAAGAGGTGCTGAGTAACCCCCAGTGCTGTAATCATGAAAACTCGAGTAGAGAGGGGGAGTTACATTCCCATAATAGAAGTGTAACTCCCAATGATGCATATGATACACATTGGCTGACACACTGACGCGTAAGAGAATCTCATAATGACCCCTAAATGACACATGGACCTATGATCTCACCTAAGTGAGATGACTCACCTAATGATGTGGAAAATACACACACCAACACCCCCCCTTCATTGTAACTTAGGATGAGGTGACAAGTCGAAACAAGAAATGGGTCTGACACAAAGCTTGATGAGGTACCTCATGTACAAGAAAAAGGTCCCAAAGCAATGAAGGAAAACCCAATGGGAAAACATCCACCACAAGAAAAAACACTCTCTAATCTAAAAAGATGCCAAATATGGGTCCAACTCATAGACGAGCTTGAAAAGGTACCCATGTACAAAGAGGCAATCTCTTGAAAAGAAGAAGAAGAGAGAAGAAGAGGGAGATGAGAGGAAATGTAGAATATGCCATGGATGGATCTAAACTCTATAGCTCTAGGAGGTCTCCCAGAAGAATGTCGATCACGAGATCCTCTGCCTCTAGACTGAAGAAGAGCCACCGCAATGAACTATGTGCCTTCCCTTAGGAAGGACAAAAATGACATGTTGGAAGTCCACCCACTCCATGTAGGAAACCAAGGTAGCAACACGAAGAACTTCAAGTCTAGTGCATGAGAGTGTGACATAGGTCTAGTGAGTGAGTGCCAAGGAACCGAAGGTAATGCCACGTGCGAGAATTGTCGAGTGAAAAGAGGAACACCCAGAAAGGATGTCCAAGTGATGTGAAGGGAACAAAACATCTTCCACAATAGAAAAGGGATCCACAATTGAGGGTGGATCAATGAAGGTCTCTAGAAATGTGGAAGTGACATGATTCCCGGAAGGGGCACTCCCAACAATAGAGATGATGAACTCCTCTGAAACACCTGTAGATGGATGAGGGACCTATAGTGCATCACAAGTGGACTCTGTGAAAAGATGACTAAGGTCAGGAAGATACTCGTCCCAATGAGGGGGCTCAACAAACAGAAGAGCGATGTCAGATAGGTATGAGTCATCCAATGAAGGTAGAGGAGTGGAAAAGGCCTTACACATTGGAAGTGGAAAGAGGTAGGTGTAATGATGGTGTGAGACTGAGTATGAGACTGCTCGATATCTGATGAGATGTGGGAAGTGTCAACACTCTTTGGAATAGTGAGAGAAAGAGGAGAAGAGTCCTCTGTAGTACTCTCAACATTAGAACTGGATGCACAATCCTCATCATCAGAAGTAGAACCAAGTGAGCCCGTGAGTCATGTGGAATGGTCTATCACATGAAGAAAAGAGGAGACAATGAATCGTGATAGCAAAAAATGGCATGCAGTATGTGAAGGGTCTCGTAGAAGGAATGAAGAATGCTCCGGATACATGGTGAGGTGGATCCGAGTCCGCCATGTGAAACCAAAGAGATCTAGAGACATGCATCATCATGTGACCAAAGACATGGTCACAAGTTTCGAGGAATTCCTCTAGATGATGATGATCAGTGGGTGCAGGAACTGGCCCAAGCAAGAAGGGTAAAAGACCCTCGTGAGTGAAGTAACATTCCATGGAAGCATGCCAAGATGAATAGTTCCCTCTCCTGTGAGAAGTGGTGGGGGTTGTAAAGTGATCCTACGATGCTCAAGTCTAGAAAGAGCACTCTCCATGATGAAAAATGCAAGATGCACAAAAGTAAGACGTCGGACTTGGCCGATAATGTGTCTGTGTGTGAAAGCCCAAGAGTACAATCAACCCCCCAGAATGTGGCACTTTATAAAGTAGCACATTTACAAAAATGATAATCCCATCACATAAAATGTGAGAAATCATGCAACTTTTACTAAAGAAGCGCTCAAAACGAGCCACGAGTCAAAAGTTATGGCATTATTAAGATTCCCACAACTAATGGAAAAAGTCAATAAACGCTACGAACTGATTAAAAAAGTGCCCGAAATGGGTGCAAAGGGTTTTGTGTGACTACTCGTTGGAAATGACATGGAATTTTAGTAGCATTTTTTTTTTTGTGCAAGGGGGATTTCCTCCTGCCAACCCCGGACCTCACCCTCCGTCTTCAACATGTGAATGAAGGACAATAAAACAAGAAAAATATAGCCTAAAAATTAATTACATGCCATGTGAATGTTTTTGACCTCAAAACATTAAAAAGAGCTTTTTTATTTTTGCCAAACAAGTTTAAAAGGGATGGGCCCACGTTGTCAAGTCATGGAGATCACCAAGCTGTTGGGTGGAGAAAGCCACGTGTTTGGGTCAAAGGATTTCCACGAGCTGTAGGTTGAAATAGTTATGTCAGCAATGTGGAAAGTGTGACAGGTAGTGTAACCTGGATTTGCAAGAAACACGTCCACACATATTTGAAGGAAATGATGGAAGACACGTGCCTGGAAAGAGACAACCACATGAGAAGGTGAACAATGAGGTAGAAATACTCCTCCGTTAAATGTTGTGCAGAGATGACCACGAACACCATGACCAGCGTTGTCCAAAGATGGAACACCACGACTGACACGAAACAGTTGGATCCGGGTAGCGGAGGATGGAACAACACACAAAGAAAAGCCGAACCGAGCCTCACAGAAGCAATCATGAAGTGGAAGTGGAATGGCAAAAAGAAAACACAGTTTGTGAACCACATTCAAAGCATGAGTAGAAAAAAATCCCCATGCCTACGGGTTCTTGAGATGTGAGGTTGAAACAAGCACCGAGAGGCTGAGAGAGGGAAAAAACATACTGAGTGCATGCATAGAAAAGGGAATAATACAAGGCCAGTGACAACACGATCCAATGCAATGTTGAACCCAAAGGTAATGTAAATCAGTGATGCAAAAATTTCCAAACCATGCACGAAAAATGGATCTGAGCCCTCAACACCATGACCGAAACCAGCTCATACAAGGATAGAACACCCAAATAACTCGAACACATGAATTGAGAAGGAACCACAGTCCACACCAAGGCAAAAAAACACAAGCAATAGCATTCAACTGAAGCCAAAGCACAAACAACCTCTTAAACTTGCAAAAACCGCGAAGAGCAACCACCCACGAAGAGCAAGCTAACCATGAGAGGTATGAGACCCTAAAATTAGTGCAATAAACACACATGGTAGGAATATCCATTATGACACACGTTGAAAGAGATTTGTATATCACGTTGGAAGCTGGAAAACACACACAAAAACACCAATGAGTGCATGGATCCACAAGATCCACTCTGATACCATGAAAGAGGGTTTAAAACCTACAAGTGAGGATCACGAGGGACAACGTGCACATCAACGGACATGTGAACAACAGTGTGAAGAGATCTCGGGAGGAGTGAGCATCAACCGAATGTGCATGCAAAGATTTGAAACATGGGCAGAACCTGGTTAACCATAAAACTCTCCTCTATCTCATAGATCAAATGGGGTGTACATATAGGAGGTGCTGAGTAACCCCTAGTGTTGCAATCATGACAACTCGAGTAGAGAGGGGGAGTTACATTCCCAAAATAGAAGTGTAACTCCTAATGACACATATGATGTACTAACGCATTGACACACCGATGTGCTAACACTTGACGATGCGTAAGATAATCTCATAATGACCCCTAAATGACACATGGACTTACGATCTCACCTAAGTGAGATGACTCACCTAATGATGTGGAAAAAATACACACCAACATGTCACTTGATTTTCCAATGTTGGAACTCATGAAGCAAATGGAATTGTTGGAGCTTGAATCCATGGAGGTTAGATATGCAGAATTGATGGAACTCAAAGAAAAATCAAGAGCATGTAGCCCAAGATACAATGGAGAAGGACCAAGCCTTGATCAAGAGAATTTGATATGAAAGCTAAGGCTAAAACCTTCCAAGTTGGATATTTAATGTTGAAATGTGATGTAGGCGAGAAAAGATAGGAAGGCATTCAAAGTTTGATGCCATTTGGAGTGGCCCCTACATGGTCACAAAATGTAAGAACAACGGCTTATATCGTAATACTTATCAATGCCTTCCATCGATTGCCTTATACATCTTGGATAAAAGAACCATGCAGATTCCGTTTTAATGGAATCCATCTAAAGCATTCTAATAGAAGGAAACTCCTCACCTTGTACATATTAGCTTATATTTTCATTCCTCCAAGTTCTTGTGTACATTGTTTTTGTAGCTCAATTTTACTTTTCCTAAGTGCTTTGGCACAAGTTTTGTTGTCCCAAGGATGCATCTTTATGGCCATGTTCTAGATCAAGTAATGTTCTACTCTCACAATCTTCTTTCTAGAAATTTTCTAATGAGTTGAGAGTATAAAGGTATCTTTTAAGCTAATGACTCCATTACCTAATGGATTGCTTGTGGGTAGTTGGTCACTTCATTGATAGGCGTCATGATCCCTCTAACATCACCAATTGTTATCCAAAATCAGCCCCGCTTATTTTGAAGATTAACTGGTTCTTTCATTCCTTCCTTCCTTGTGCCTCAATCAAAATTTTTCACTTTTAGGCACTCAAAATTATCTGGAGATACACAAGTTTCATCAAATAGAGGATTTTCTCACTATTTCAAGAAAGATTTAAAATTTTCCTTCTAACTCCTTGTATTTTGTAAAAGTTATGGCTTAACGGAGTTTTTGAGGGAAATTTTCCCACAGGAAGGTCCACAACTATAGGGAATGTGCCACATAATTCATGAGAATGGCAGATCATTAGGAGGTAAGTTGGAAAAAATGCCAAAGTGGGTCAAAAACAACAAGGTAAAAATATTATGTGTGGCCCGCGGAGGAAAAGAAATGTCTAGAGGCCCGCATCGAATGAGGATGCACCATGTGGTGGAGGAGGTTGGAAATCGGGTTATTGAGTTGAAAAAGTTTCAAAAATGGTGCAAAGGAAAATTTTTGCCATAAGCCCCACATCGAATGAGAATGTTCCACATGTACATGAGGTGGCGGAGTCGAGTAGGGTGGAGTAAATTTTGGCTTTTTGCCAAAATAGTAAAGGGTGCAAAGGAAAAATCTTGGCCCAAAACCCGTGGAGGAGAAAAGAATCAAGACTCTTTTTCTCAAAATGAAATGCAAAGGCCCGAGACCATGAGTATTTGGCTTTCCTTTGGAGGATTACACATGTCCAACCATGGCGGAGGTTGGAGGTCAGGAAGGATTTTACTAAAATTCACCAAAGTGTTTAAAATGGCAAAAAGAATTTTTTTCCCATGGGCCTCACTTGAGAGGAAAGAAAGGATGATTAAGGCCCGCACCAAATCAAAGTTTGTGCCTTTCTTACTTTCATATGGTTTTGGGGCATGAAGACATTTTGGAATTTTTTCCAAAATTAAAAAAGGATAAAATGGCCATTTGAACCCATGGATAAAATGAGGAAGCACCACATGGCTTGGTGGAGTGGTGGGGTGTAGAAATTTTTGGGAATTTTTCCTAAATTCAAAAAAGGAGAAACATTTAAAAGGTTTTGGCCAAGAGCCGCTTTTTGAAAAAGGCTTTTCCCTAAATCTTCAAAGGCATATCTTTTAATCGAGCTTAGTTTTTCTTGATTTTAGTGTCATTGGAAAGCTATTGAAGTTTCTCTACATGATGAAATCTTCAATTTATGGAAGAACTTGGAAGCTTAACAAAAACAAAGCTTGCATAGGAAAAGAAAGTGGAGTGTCTTGGCATGCTCATAAATGAATAGAAAAGGGGTACATATAGGGTCTTTGAGTAACCCTAGTGCATGACACATATGAAACCCTAAACCTAACCCTAAACCTAACCCATGTGAGATGACCCTCCAACATGAGAGGAGGACACATAGGATAACTCACACTAACACCCCCCCTTCATGAAGTTGGGGTAGCGGCTATGATGAGTCAGACGGAAGAGGAAGACACTCTAAACAACTAAGAAAGATGTGTCAATGGGGCGACAACTAAAGGCCTGATAAGGTGCCCATATACAAACACAATCTTCCTAGAAGAAGAAGAAGAAAAGAAGGACTAAATAGCCCTAAGAAGATGGGAAGCTGTAGAAGACCTCACCCCAAGAAGAGATCGTAAGTGAAGAAACTTCATCTCAGTGAAAGGCTTGGTGAATAAGTACAATTTGATCATTTATCTGAATGTACTGAATGTCGATGATACCATCATGAATAAGCTCCCGTATGAAGTGCATATGGATCTCAATGTGCTTCATCCATTGATGTTGAACTGGATTTCTGCAAATAGAGATAGTGCTTGTGTTATCATAGTAGATAATGGTAGGCCGCCGAAAGTGGATGCCAAACTCTGTCAGAATACCCTGTAGCCAAATAGCTTCTGTGGCAGCGTTGACTGCTCCTCTGTATTCTGCCTCTGTAGATGATATTGCAATTGCATTTTGCTTCTTGCTAGACCAACTAATAGGACCCGAACCAAGAGAGAAACTATAGCCAGAAGTAGATTTCCGATGATCTAAGTCACCGGCCCAATCAGAATCTGTGAACCCAATCAAGTCAATATCAACCCCTCCATGATAGTGTATGCCATCAGCATAAGTGCCACGAACATAATGAAGGATCCATTTAGCTGCTTTCCAATGCAGCTCATGTGGCTCCTGCATGAATCTGGACACGATCCCAATAGCATATGATAAATCCGGTCGAGTGTGAGTCAAGTAGATCAAGCTCCCCACTAACTGTCGGTAAAGAGTACCATCAACCAAGGGAGTAGAGCAATCTGAAACCAACTTAACCCCGAAAAAAAAGGAGTAGGAGAAGACTTGCAATCGGACATCTAAAACCGAGCTAGCAAATCAAGAGCATACTTAGGTTGCGAAATCAAGATTCAAGTCAGATTGTGAAATCTGGATCCCGAGAAGTAATGAAGCAGACCTAAGTCGGTCATGGAAAACTTGTTGGCTAAGGTGATCTTCACAGAATCAATAATAGAGGAAGAGCTGCTGTGATCAACAAGTCATCAACATATAGAACAAGAATGAGTATGGAGTCATCTTGCCATAGAATATAAACATTTGGATCAGAGTGACACCTAGTAAACCTGATGTAAGTAAGAAGGAGTCCATCTTGGCATACCAAGCCGAGGGGGCTTGTTTAAGGCCATAAAGAGACTTCTTTAACTTAAAAGCGAGGGAGGAATCTTGGACATAACCGGAGGTTGTTCCATATAGATCTCTTCCTCTAGGTCACCATGAAGGAAGGCACTCTTAACGTCCATTTGATGGACTTTCCATCATTTTTTGCTGCGTGAAATGGCTAGGGTCGATCGAATAGAAGTCATCTTGCAATTGGAGAAAAGGTTTTGTATAATCAACCCCAGCTATTGGGAGAAACCCTTAGCTACTAATCGCACTTTAAACTTTTCGGCGTCTCCATCTACTCCATACTTTGTTGGAACACCCACTTACATGCGAACGATTTTCTTCCTTTTGGAAGAGTGGTGAGATCCCAGTATCGTTCTTCATGAGAGAGGAATACTCCTCATCCATGGTAGAATCCCACTCGGGAATACGAAGCCTCCCGGAAAGGCGTGGATCGAAGCGTAGAGGTGAAGAAAGAGTGGGGTCCAATGAAATCTGAGTGAGTACGTCTCATATCCGAAGTATCTCCAACTAAATCTCAGCACTTTGCAAAGTTTTCCTAGCCCAAAGGGGACCAGGAGGATCAGGCTCAGAGTCGGAAGATTCTTCACTTGAGTGAGAAGGGACATAGTCCTCATCATCACTATTGTCAGAATCAGAAGACTCAAAGGTCTGATGGTCGGGAGGATCCGGAAGAGGAGCACGCTCAACAATATCATCATCTGATGAGTCAGAATCGAATCAGTGAGTTGAAGAACCTCTATAGGTGGAGAAGTAGAAGTCGAAGAAGACTCATCGAACTTAACACTTCTCTCAATATATAGCTCATGAGAAGTAGGATTCATCAATCGATATCCCTTCACGCCATTAGGATACCCTACAAAGATACAAGGTTTGGATTGTGGTTCCAAGGCCTTGCGTTTCTTCTTGGGAATCGAGCCATAGCCTTGGATCTGAAGACTCGAAAGTGCTCAACATCAGGCTTGCGTCCAAACGAGGCTTCAAAGGTGTCATCCCTCTTTCTTGCCTTGTGTGGAACATGGTTTTGAATGTAATTTGCACAATTCACTACTTCGGCCCAATACTGCGGAGGAAGAGACTTCGAGTGAATCATACAAGTGGCCATCTCCTTAAGAGTATGGTTCTTTCTTTCTGCGACTCCATTATGTGAAGGGCTATATAAGCAATTGTATGTTGCTGAGAGAGATCCCTTAGAAGTACAAAATCCATGAACCTATTGTTTACATATTCACCTCCATTGTAGTTGGAGAACCTTGATAGACCATTTCCTGTTTCTCGGCAAGAGCCTTAAAGTCTGAAAATGTTCAAAGACTTGAGACTTAAGCTTAGAAAATATACCCAAGTATATCGCGAATAGTCATCAATGAAGGTTAGCACATAAAGAGCTCTAGTAAATGAAGGAGAAGGAAATGGACCAGAAACATCATTGTGAACAAGATCAAAGGGATGAGTGGCTCTCAGGAGATTTTCCTTTGTCAAAGTTCTTTTAGGATGCTTTTAAGGTCAACCCTCACAAAGACCCTTAGAAAACTTGACGTGAGGCAACCCGTTGACCATTTCATTTTGACTCAATTGTTCAAGGTAGCGATAGTTTAGATGTCCAAAATGCTCATGCCATAGCTTACTAACCTCATTTGCATGAGTGAGCAAGGGTAGTGGGCGTAGAATCGAAGTAAAGTGGGAGAAGGTGTCAATCGTGAGCGGTGATCTACCTTTCCCTCCCTTTGTAGTGTCATTGTTAAGCTCACGAATAATCACCGAGTTAGGACCAAATTCCACTCGCATTCCTTCACCAAGGTGAGTAATTTGGTAAACTGATAGGAGATTGGTAGAGAGATCAGGAACACTCAACACTTGGTTAAATGTTCCCCCATCCATCTCTACCGATCCACTACCAGGAAACCGACACTGTCGTGTCATTACCCATCGTGATTTGGGACATTCCACAAGGTTCGATGTTGGAAAACTCAACATGCGAAGAACCCATGTGGTGCGAGGCACCAGAATCTATAATCCATGTCGATGAAGGAGCAACTTTGGCTACAAGGGCCTTTCCTTTCTTCTTATCATTTCTAGCACCTTTTGCAGTGAAGACTCGGCCTTGAGCACTTTGTTTTATTGATTCAGGAACACTTATTTTATTTTTCTCAAGTAAATGAGATAAGTGATCAATCTATTTCTTAAAATAGTGTTGCTCGTCGTGACCAGTCTTCTTGCAATAGGAACACAAATACTTGCTTTTCTACGCCTAGGCTCAGAAGTCGAAGTGTTTGTGTCATTTTTAGGTTTGATCTTGGTTTCTTTCTTAGGTTGATCCTTAGTTTCTTTCTTCTTTTCAGTCTTCTTTCCCTTGCTAGTACTTGCTACAAGGGCATGTGACTTGGACTTGAGAGACCCCATTTGAATGAGTTTGTCCTGTTCTCGAATGAGTTGGGATGAAAAATAGTCAAAGGAGGGCATCATCCAAGTATCGCCCAAAGCAACTTTTGTAGCGTAGAAAGTTGACACGAAGACAGAATATTCGGGACCTAGTTTAGAGAGAATCGACAAGATCAGTTGAGAATCTTTCTTTTCTACTTGACATCCTTTTAACAATAATCTAATGTGGACAAATTTTGAGAAGAAGGCTTGTAGGTTTTCAAAGTCACTAGGATTTAACCCTAGTAGTTCGTTTTCCAACTCATGCGCTCTCATGTCATCTAGTTGTCCAAACATCGCATCAACATTTTCCACATAGATGTAGGTGTTTCAGATGCCTCAATGTGGAAGAGCAAGTCAGGAGAAACGGACATGCAAAGAAGACCTAAAGCTTCATCACTACGGTTTAACCACTTAGATTTTTCGGGTTTCATCATGCAGTTGAGTCTCGAGTTCCCATGGTGATGCGGTATAACCCTTTACCCCTTAGTTTCATTATTATTTTTGATCTCCATTGAAAAAGTTGAATGGCGTAAGCAAAGGAATTGAAAGTGCATCCATAGTGAGAGAGAGAGAGAAAGAAATGTAGAAAAGAAACACAACCACCCAGGACAATAACAACCCCCTGCTTTCGGCACTTTATAGTTTAGTGCGTTGATTACAATCGGGTCCGTGCATGCGGTTTGAAACACTTGGTAACTCATCTTGCAATTAGCGTAATAACGCGCAAGAGAGGAGACCACAATAGTGTTTCGTGGAGTGCAACAAAAGAGGAACACCGTAAACAAGCACAAAAAAAAAATAGAAAGGAGGCGAAAGCCAACCCTGGTGGTGAGAAAAAGCATCTCACGTGCACATGAAAGAATCCCTTTGTCGTAAAACTGTGGCGGACGCGCTCACAAGTCCACGAAAAAAGGAATAGAACAAAGCTCAAAAGAATGAGCTGAATTAAGCAAAACAAAGACACCCCCCAGAATGCGGCACTTTATAAAATTAGTGCATTTACAAAGATAATGATCCCATCATCTAGAGTGTGAAAAAACATGCAACTTTGACTAAAGAAGTGCTCAAAACCGAGCAACGAGTCAAAAGTTATAGCAAAAACCAATTCCATGATTTGATGAGAAAAAGCCAATAAGCCTGCAAACGGATTAAAAAAGTGTCTGAAATGCATGCAAAGGGTGTCGTATGTATGCTCGTTGGAAATGACATGGAATTTTAGATAGGGTTTGTTTGTATTGCGAGGGGGAATTAGCCACCTGCCAATCCCGGACCTCACCCTTCGTCTTCGGCACTCGACGGAAGGTTAAAAATACACAAAGCCAATAGACCAAATTATAGTGCCAAAGAAATTTAGTGTGTAGATAATGTGAAATTAATAAAAGATAGATTTAATTAACTTAAATCTAATTAATTTCAGGAAATAATTAAGATCTAAAAAAGATAAGAAAAAGATTTAGAATTTAATTTAGATCTTTTAAATATTTGAAGAAACTTCTAATTAAAAACAAATTTCAAATTTGATTTTAGAAACTTAACATATATTAAAGAAACAAGGTGAAGTTTAGAAAACTTTAAAAAACTTACTAAAAAAGTTGATTTGTTTTTTAAAAAAACAAAAAAAAAAAACAAGGTCGTTTTTGTTAAAAAAGCAAGGATTTTTGAGATAAAAAAAGAAGGAACTTACCAACCGACTGTACCACAAAAAAAACACTGAAAAACGTGCCTTCTTGGAGAGCATTCGGCTGCAGCGAATGAAGTTGCAGGTTACAGGCAGGCCGCGCCAAAAAAGGCCATGTTTTAGCTTTAATTTACCAAAAAACTTTGAGAAAAATTGTTTCCACGTCTGACCAGGCTGCACAGGAGAGATAAGATGCACAGCCGCATAGGAGAAGCAAAAAAAAATGAGAGAAATGTTGCCTGGCCGCGTCAAGAGAGTGTACAGGCCGTTTTTGCTTCTGCCAGGCCGTTTTTGTTTTAGCAGGCCCAAAAAAAACGTGGCAAATGATTTTTAACAACAATACTGAAGCAAAAAAAAAAAATGGAAATGATTTTTACAACCTGTGAAGCAAAAAAAACATGGTAGATGATTAAAAAATGTGCAATCAAAAAAACGTGGCTAATGATGAAAAAACGCCTGTGCTATCAAAAAAACGTGGCTAATGATTAAAAATGCCAGGAATCAAAAAAATGCCTTGAGAGGAAAAAATGCCTAAGAAAAAAAACCAGCTTGCCCACACCAAAAAACGTGGCAAATTTGATTAAAAATGCCTGGGAAGCAAAAAAAATGCCAGAGGGACAGCAGTTCGTTGAGTAGCAACCACGACTGAAGAACTCAAGGATCCTGCAACCACAGACAACATGCACAAAAAAAAAAACACAAAAAACTTTCGAGAAAGCTTGTTAGAGATATTAGCAAGATAATTTCTAGAAAATGGTGATCAAAAGTGATAAAAAAGACTTGCATGCGAGTAAAATAACGAAACCAAGTAAAGTAATAGCAACAAAAAAAAATCGAGTGCACGTTTACCCGATCTCAAGAATGGAAGCTCGTACCATGAAAAGAGTTTGCATGAGAATCGAATCGAAAAGCGAGGCACCACATGAAGTAGTTGCACTCCAGCGGAATCGTGAAAGCTCAGCATGATAGCGAGGAAAAAATTGATCGGTAATGGAAGAACTTGCTACCTCATTGTTGAAACAAAGCTTGCATAGAGGAAAAACAAGCGGAGTGTCTTGGCATGCTCATAAATGAATAGAAAAGGGGTACATATAGGGTCTTTGAGTAACCTAGTGCATGACACATATGAAACCCTAAACCTAACCCATCTGATCAGAGAAGTAGAAGAACCATCCTTTAATCTGGAGAGTTTTTCCCTTTTTGCAAGTCCCACACTTGGGGAAAAGATTCCATGTTGTGCAATCATACTAAATGAGCCAATTCTCACTTGCACTCGAAGGTCATTTAGGGGTGCTCTTGCTGATTTGCACTAACAATAACCTTATTCATGATGCTCAAAAAAACTAAAGGCACTTTAGAAATACTCAAAACCATCTATGATGCCAAGAACTAAAATAAAAATTTCCTTTAGAAAGTTAGTGTCACTATCTCAAGTTATAGGCAAGTAAAAATTTGAATCTTTTTAATGGTGTGTTCTAGCATGTGGGTATTTAAAGTTAGTTTTATTCTCCAAAATCACTGTAAAAAGTATAATAAAAATACCCAAGTGCACACATATATGGTAAATCAATGAAATCTTTGAAGTAAAAAACAACATATATTTATCAAGGGTAACATTACTACCACATTTTCATTAAGAAGCTCTTGAATAAATTTTCTAAAGTAAGAATAAATCTCTTCCACAATGAACTACCACACACTAGCTCTATGATCTTATAAAGAAAATAAAAAAGACTATGGTTTGGCATTTGGAAAGTAATTTCACGAGTTAGTAAATATGATAAATAACACAAGTTAGTAAATTGGTTGATACTCTTATCTATTAATAGATTTTGATTAGTATACATGAATGGGTGAATTATCCACATATTATATTTATAAATAAATGATATTGCAAATGAATCTTAAATCATAAAATAGTATATGGAAATCAAATATACTAATAGTTAGTCTTACTATAACAATTGGAAGTGGAAATGATTGATGGATTCCTTGAACTAATAGTATCAAGAGAAATACCCCTTCCTATAATATATTCTTTCCCACAAAGAAAGGTCACAAGTCAATTTTTTTACAAAGTCCGTTAATAAGTTGCAATAGTAATAATCCATCCATAAAGATATAAATAAAAGGAACATCTTATTTCTTCACACTAGTAGGGGAACAGCCCATGAAACCTTAATATCAATCCTTTAAGAAGATTATTCTTTAAAATTAATAAGGGTACACACATTATAATGTCCACTTATTTTTTGAATAGAAAATGTACAAATTGATATGTTATTGGTATAATGTATGAACACTCTAGGCTCATCTAGCAACAAGAGTCTTGACATTCAAAAATCATCACAAGGCCATTATTAAAAACTACAAGAGTGGATGAAGGGAAACTAGAAAAGGAAACAACAAAAATTAAATAGGAAGAAACACATTTTGATGAGGACTATGAGTATGTTGCACAAACCAGTCAAGAAATCAATTTTCAAATTTGTATTTTATGTTAATATAGAGAAAATTGGCATATGAAAAGAAGAAAATATTGGTTCACCAATATGAATAATACACCTAGTTGAGGTTAAGTGTATTTGTCGATGATTTGTACTATCATTTCAAGGGAAAGTGTTATATCTCCCACCACTTAAAAATCAAGATTATACAATAATAGATGTATTATTTATTCTAGGGCTTGATGAATTTTACTATTAGTGAGTCATATTCTTGATTACAACCTTAAGGTTGATATTTATTCTATATGGGGTTAAAATATGTATCTCATTCATAAAGATTCAAAGAAATTAAATATTTTTGCAAGATATTTTGGATTAGCGATGATGTTACAAATCTATTTTCTTAGAAAAAAATTGAATCCTTATTGCAAAAGATATACAATTCAAATGAATTAATGGCATAAAAGATATGAAAAATTGATATTTGGGGATATGGCTTCTCTAACTAGGCATGGTATGGTGATATGTCATCCCTTATTAAATGACACTGATGTTTGTTCCAATTATCTAGCTTGAAAACAATAGAGAGGTCCATTTGGTATAAGTACATGTTGAGCTTCTGGTCCATTATATCTATGTACACCAATCTTTGAAGAGACATGAGACCAAGTATCAGTGGATTTAGTATTTTCAAATATTTATGGATGATTAATAAGGAAATTTGTTTATATATTTGTTTAAGGACCAAGGATCAAGATTTATGAGATTTCACTGTAATAAAAAAATAGTTGTAACAAGAAACTATCCACTAAATTCATGTCCTCCACTAAAATTGAGGTGGGAATAAACCATTAAATATTTTTTTGAATTTCTAAAGGTCCATGGTATTTATCAACAATTGAATCCATAGTATTCTCAAAGTGAGAGAATGGTTTTGTAGAGAAACATAATTGTAATATCATGGAAATGGTGTGTTATAAGATTAAAGCCTCAAGCTTAGAACATAGATATTGAGTACAAGTTGTGTGCATAATAGTCTACCTGTTAAATTATGTAGGCATCTAAAAATTTGACACAATTAATTTCGATTAATTTGTACCGCATATATCCTAACATCATCCATATAATAATTAATTGCAAGATTAATTATTATTATTTAATCCATTTTATCATATTTATCATATTTCCCCCTTAATCATTATTGATCATTTATCCAATATTCCATCATTCCATTATTAATCCTTTTATCCATCATCATATCCCATTTTATCATTAATGAATTTTATTTAATTATTATATCATATTATCCTATATAATCTCTATTAATAATTTATAGGAATCTAATATTCCTACATCTCACCTACCACCTAGAATTTCCATGTAACCTCACCCCTAATCATCATTTATTAACCTAAACTAATCTTAATCCTAATCACATCCTCACACCTATAAATCTAGAGGCTTCTAAATCTAGAAGCCTCTCTAACCTTCTCCTTCCATTGAATTTGCAAGATTCTTCCCTAAATAAAATTTAAATTCAAAATTATAGATCCTTCCAGTCTAGAATACTCCACCATTGATCCTCATCCTACTTGGATCAATCTCTACCCTCCATTATCCCATCCACAAGCTATAAATTGAGCTCTCCTCCTCCATGAGAGCTAGTTAGCAAGTCACAAATCCATATCAAAAATTTCTCTTTTATTCATCTAATCAATCCATTTTATCATCATTATATCAATCCATCATCTACAATAAAATTCATCCTTCATCAAAGAATCATCCAAGGAAATCAATCAAAGGGGAGATATTTCCCAAGTGTCTCCAAAATCTGAATAAACAATCAATACAATCCAACATCTTGAGCACATCAAACAAATCAAAGGGATCTCTACTTGGTAAGTAAAGGTATTGCATTATATTACCTTTCCATATAACTCAATTCGAGGTTTTGTTTGAATATATTAGATTTAGGAATCAATTACTTTGTTTTTAGTTTCTGAATTTTATATAATATTTTCTTGAATTACACTTTTGGAACCCAATGTGGGGCTTATCCCTAAATTTTTTTTTAGTAACATTCCATACAAAAACAATTTGTCCAAATTTAAAAAAATCGTGATCGTTTGCACCTTAAAATCTCAAATTTTCATGACAAGAATTAATTTTAGTGCATTTATACTATAAACAACACATTTTCCTTGTTTAACACAACCGTGACTTGTTTCATCGCATTTGTTTTGTGTTGGCACATTTGTTTTACTTTATTTTTCCTACCTTCCGAGAGTCATAACTTTTGATCCCAATCTCAAAACGACTCCATGTTTTTTCCTAGATAGGTATTGAAAAGATTTATGCATTTAAAGTGTTAATTTAGTATATTGGAAGATAATTTATTCATGGTTTTAATTTTCTTAAATCTTGTTTTTAACAACACATAAAGTTATCATTTCTTGTTCGAAACTACTAAGCTGTTATACAAGAAACTTCATTTTTGCACGGGTGAATGTCGATACTAGAAGCTACCAGAAACCTTGAATGATGGAGGGCTTAGTATATTGGATGTGGATGCGGATCTGTGGGTGCAAGAAGATGTATATACAATAATGCCTATAAAAACTCAAACATATATGATTAGATCAAGATATGTAGGAGCTTCCCGGACAATCTGGTTCCAAGAGGTTGTGAACTCCCTTGGAGGATGTTAACCCCGTGTCAGAAAGATGGAAATAAAAAATGAACAATAGATAACATGTAGAGGTAGAGAAATATAATACACCCAATAAAATGAGAAGAGAAATACAACATGTGAGAGAGCCTGATAATATCCCTCCTAAAACGTCAGAGGTTTTCCATGACTTCAAAAATTATTTCATAATTTTCTTCTTATTTCCAATCCTTCAAGCTCCAGAATATGTTTAATAAATTTCTTGTTATTCGTTAAGAGGGGGTAAAAGGGTTATATTTATAGCTTGAATATGGGTTTAATTTGAGGTTAACGAGTAACCGAGGTTTACAAAAGTAACCCTACTTAATGGGACATGATTAAGATTTGATTTGATTGTGGGGCTCATGATTTGAAAAAAATAAAAGGGGTGATGTGGAGTGGGGACATGATTTAAAATGTTAGGTGTAATAGTGAAGCCATGTGCATTACTTTACACTATTGAATTTTTGAATTTGATGTCGGATTTTGATATATTTGGGATTTAGAATTATTAAATTCATGGGTGGGGTTCATGAATTAATAATTTTGGGGGATTGATTTTTATTTGATTAAATTAAGTGGGGAACATGTGGGGTTCTTGATTTGTATGGTGGGTGTAATAGTGGATGAGTGTGACTTAATTGACATATTTAGATAATGAGGTTTAAGGGCTCAATTAATTAATCAAAATTGATTAATTAAATATATTTTTTTGGTGGGAGCTACGATTCACATAGATAATCCTATTGAGAAAATGTGGGTTGATAAAAAAATTTGGTGTTTACATCTTCCCTTTTTATTTAGTGGTTTGCAATAGTGAGCCATGAGACAAAAACAAAAAGGGTTGGATGAAATCATGTGTCCCCAAAAGAATGGGGATGGATAAAAATATGACCAAAGGAAATATTCCCCTAGAGAAAAAGGACCGCAATAATGATGAAAAATATGGTGGTGAATCCAATATCACATTAGTAGAGGACAATTACAGTCTCAATGGAGAAGGGCGACAATGTTCTACTGACTAGTGAGTTGGTGAAAACCACTTTAATATGGATTTAAACCACACCGACTAATGGGTCATAGGAAAACATTAAAATATATGCAATCGAATGTGAAAGGTATGAGGAATCCTTTGTATGTGAGGTATCGAGTGAAACATCATGTGTTCGTAAAAGGGATGATAATAAAAATAATGAGGACCCAACATAGGGAAAATCGGAAGGAGTGGATAAATAAAATGCCCCAAAAGGGGGAATGAGTATGGTCACAAATGTGGACATGAGGAGAAAACAGGATATAAAAGTGAGTTGGAAATTGAATGGTGAGATAATATGCCCCAGGTGAGGGGTTAAATATGATTCATAGAAATGGGGGAAATTACAATTGACGTTTGCCAAGAAAAATGTAGTGCAAGAACTTACGAGGGAAAAGGTGATAGGTTATGGTTTTGTGGTATCCTTGAAGATGAAAAATACCATGGGAATAAATTATTAGAAATGGATATGATGACACCCCTATAATATGGCTTACAAAGATAGAATATGTGACATAGTTCTTGAAACGAGGATAAGTCAATGTTGTAAAGAGAAGAATGAGATTGTGGTACATAAATGAATAAACATCGAGTCAACTTTGAATGCTAGGCATGAGGATGTGTTGAAGGACGTAATGAGAAAGAGAAAAGGGAATAGATATGAGTAGTAGGTGATTATGAGAAGAGCAAGAAAGGTTGAAGTTGAAGGAGACAAGTGCATGGAATAGAGTGGATAAATATGGAGGAGTAGAATAAAAATGGAATGAAAGGGGAGGAAGAGGATAACAAAGATGGAGGAGAGGAGAAGGGATGATAGGGGAACAAGGAAATGACAAAGTAGGGGGTGACATTATGAAAAAGGGAAAGAGTTATTTAAAATGAAAGGCATGAAGGAGGGCTAACCGGATGAAGGGAGAGAGGTAATAGAAAATGAAAGAGATGATAGAGCGGAGAATATTGAAGGAACCAAATCATGGTGAGGAAATCCAAGGCAAATAAAAATACATGTGTATGGTGGGATGATAAAAATATGGGACAACATTGAAGAGACAAGTTATCGGTGAGAAGTTAAGAGGAAACACAAAGTAAAAAGGGGATAAAGATGATTTAAAGGAAGTGAAATAAGATGAGCAGAAAAAGGGAGGAGAGGAAAATGAAGAAATTTATGTAGAAGGAAGGGAACCAAGAATGGAGATATTCGGTAAAAAGTGAGCAGATTCAGAAATGTAAAGAGAAGTGGAAGGGAGGAATGACACAAATTGGAAAAGATGCGTACATGCATGAGATGAGGATATGTTGTTGATAAGAAAATAGAGAGAGAGGGTGTATGATGAAGACAATAAAGAAATTGGAAAGGAAGAATGGAAGATGGAGAGGTGGCGAAGAAAAAGAGAGGAAGGGATATGAGAGATAATTCTAGCGAGGGAATGTTAGGAGAAATCACCGATAATGATTAGTAGAGAAGGATGGGAGGAAAGGTGAGAAAAGTGAGAAAGTAAATGAGGAAAGAAATAAGAAACACCAATGAAGGGACATTAGGAGAAGTCCCCCGATAATAATCAAAGGGCATAGAGGAAGGAAGTAATGAAGATAGAATGGAAGAGATCAAAGAGGAGGAACAAGGTTGTGCGAGAATGAAGAGTAATATTTAGGAGAAGTCCGTTGATAATTATTAGTGCAGAAGATGATGATGAAATAATTTTAGGTGAATACAAACAACAATGAAGGGTAAGCAAGGGAATCGATATGTGGGATAAATCTAGAAGATGGAGTGGAAAGAGTTAAAAAGGAGGGATAACAAGTTATGTGAGGATGAAGGCAAGGATAGGGTGTAGTGGATGAGGATGAACAAGGTAAAGATGAAGAAACAAGACATGAAATGGATGGGAAAGAAATGCTTAAGTAAGAGTGCTAAGAGAGGGATGATGGAGATGAATAGTGAGACAACTAGAGGTGGTATTTACAAGGATGGAAGAGGAGGTGAGAGGATGTGATGATGGGGAATGAGGAGAAAATATGGATGGTGATGATGTAGAATTATGGGTGAGTGGATGATGAAAAATCATCCTTAAGAGGGACTCTTAAGTAAGATCTCCATGCCATAGGAGTGGTTAAGTAAGATCTCTAAACTGGAAATGATGATATGCAAGGAGAAAGACAACATTGTAATGGGTATAGGTGTGGAATGGTTGACTGGAATAGATGAATACAAAGAGAGGTGGGAGAAATAAGATGAGGGAAATATGGTGAGATGGAGGAAAGGAGGATGAAAGATCAACCTTAAGAGGGACTCTTAAGTAAGATTTCCATGTGACAGGATGGTTAAGTAGGATCTCCAAGATTAAGAAGAATAAGAATGATGAGAAGACTAAGCGATTGACAAAGTTGATGGGAAGAGGGTATATCAAGATGGTGAAGGGAAAACTCAATTAAATCTTCCATATTGTGAAAGTGTGTAAGTAATATGACCAAGAAAAAGACAAATAATAGGAAGGATGAGAAAATAGTGAGTGTTGTATACCAAAATGGAACAAGAGGTGAAAGGAGATGATAATAATGTGATAACAAGGAAACAAATGAGTGTGACATAAATGGATCGAGGAATATATGTTGTGTAGATGGAGAGTGTAAGGAAACCCTTAATTGGGATGCCTACGTGGTGGGAGTGATTATGTAAGAATTTCACGTGGAAGAGGCAAAGAAAAAATTTAGGAGGAAATGAAAAGAAGACACATAGAGTAGTAAAAGGGGACAAAAAGGTGAGAAGGATGATGTGGGGATAAGTGGTGATGAGTGGAAACGAGGAGCGAGATGTATTGGATCAAAAAAATTGTTGATCATGATGGGGGATAAGAAGCTGTAGGATAATGAACTCTCCTTGAGAGGGATCCTCAAGTAGGATTCTTAAACTGCAACAAAGATCTAGTAGAATTCCCAAACTGAAAAGTGTATAGATAGTAACCGAATTCATGGGATTATGGATGGTGGTTAGATATGCGATCCTTAAAGGTAAACAGATATATATAGACTTCATGATATGGAAGAATATGATTTTGATAAAATATGACCTTGATGAGATAAATGACACATAATCGTAGCAAGGAGGATACAGGGAAGTCATGCCTTGAACTAGATTGGTGGTAAAAAGATGACGACCACTCAAGGCATTAGACATGCAACCCATAGCAGTGTTAACACATAACCAACAATAGTTACTCGATACAAAAAGACCATGAGGGAAATATGGATGCAAGATGCTAATGAAGATGATGTCAACATGACAAAGTGGATTCTAGATGTAACTTGTACATGGGAAGAGGGTTCTCCATAGGTTGGTGTTCTAGGATTGTGTCCCAGCTCTGGGGAGGGGGAAGATGCAAACTGATCAATGCAGAAGTCTGTAATGTATATGAGAAAGTTGATCAATGTGGGAATATTTCTTAGGATGCTATGATATATAGAAGGTTGATCAATGCGGGAAGCCTTTGCTGCCATGATAAGAGAGTAGCCATCCTTCGAGGGTATGGTCTACTTTTTGCTTTTTCTTTTGGATTTTTGTTTGATTTTTACTTTTAGATGGTAGGATAAGATATGCATGATAGTTTTCCTTTGGGGATCGGTCGATTCTTGTATGCTTTTTTAATGAAAAACTGTCCTTCTAGGGATCAAATTGTTTTTGGATAAGATAACATGAGATAGGAGCATCCATAATTATTTCTTTTATTTGATGGGGACGAGATGGGTATAACTAGGTAGACCACTTAGGAGGGGGTAATGATATACAAGAGACATCCATGGACCCCGGCGTGGCTCCGATAGGAGAATGAGAGGGTGATGGATGTAATGATCGCGGAGTTCTCACCAAAGGGGATAACCTATCCAGAAGGAAAATGTTATGGAAAGAGTCATGGTGCCACATTTAAGGTCATGACTAAAAAGTGATGGTAGACCACATAAATCCACATCATTATATGGATAGATGGAAGAGGTTCATGACGGAGGAATGATCTAAGGATATAACAAAATGTTCATTGGTATATATGATAACAATAGGATGGTCACAAGTGCAATGCATTAAGAGGTTTTACTTCTGATTTACCACCAAGGGAGGGAAGACATTAAATTTGTGATTGGATGAGATGATAGATTACAAAATATTAGATGTGATAGACAAGTGGGAAATAAAACTATGTCCTTAAGGAAGAAAAATTTGACCATGACAGTGGATTTTGATGAAAATAAAAGGTGCCCCAAGAGAGACGCAAATATTGAAGGAAAAAATTAGACACAAATGTGGACTTGATGAAATGAATGGTGCCCCAAAAGAGGCACAAATATGGCCATAATGGTGGACTTTGATAAGAAAATTAAAAATGGTCCCTCACAGAAGGAAAAACATGGCCTCAAAGGAGGAATTCGATGAAAATAAATGGTCCCTCAATGGAAGGAAAAATATGGCCACAACAATGGAATTAAAGTGAGATGAATATTTGGATGTATTTGGATGAGGTATATAAAACAATGTCAAGGAGTGAAGTCCCCCAACATCAAGGGAGTTGTATGGATGAATAAGGGATGAATTGATGCGAAGGAATGCTAAGGATGAGGGAAGGTTGCTTCCCTAATGAATTATATGTGAATGAGTCAATGGATGTCAAAAGAGTTTAGATGAGATTGTTTGGGATTTGGATTGGATAAACGGTTGGAAACTATAAGGGTGATTGGCAAGATAAGCGTTCTTGGTGAATAATTAAGGATGCTCCCTATGAGGTATTTCATGTGTAGGAGGGATGTTGAGGGATGATGTTGATGGAGGAATCATGGGAAACATGATGGATGGGATAAAAATTGGATTAGATATAGATGGAGAAGGATGTTTCCCCTGAATGAGGAAATTGTCCTTCTAAATAAGGTTGTGGATGATTTTCGAAAGGCCTTACAATGTGAAATGTCATGGCCTAGGGTACGATGATAAGTGAAAATGTAATTGGGATTGAACCATGATGGCTTTGGACTATAGGGATTAAAATATTTAATGGGAGGAAGCGTGATGGTAGATATTTGAAGTAAATTTTAAAAAATGTCGTGTGAGATCCCATCAAAGTGTCACGGGAAGGAAAATTTTGTGGGTTTTGATAGAATATTTTATCTTGGATGGATAAATTATGTGTTTTAGAGGATAAATAAAATTTCATTAGAGGATTGGATGGTTTGGATTGGGAGGATGTACATTGGATGGGTAGATTATATGTCTTGGACAAAAAATAAAATTTGATTGGAGGATTGGAATGTTTGGGTATAGATTTATCATTGTGAGATTTTTAGATGAAGGGAGTGACTTATATGTGATGACATTAGATTGTTAAAAGAGGTAAGACCTTAAATTTTACAAGGATACACATGATATTGTTGGGGATGTTTTCCATGAGCCTTAGACTTTGATTGAGAAGATTTACCCTTGGTAGGGATGATAATAATCTCAACTCGAGGATCTGACGGTGGTGGTGTGGATATTAATGGAGAAAGCGTCCTAAAACAAGAAGAGGATATTAATGGAGAAATAGGTGTTTGCATGATACGATTAATGGGATCTATGTGAGATGTGGATTGTTTAGGTTTTTACATGGAAAGAGTTTATTTTGTAGAGGGAAAATGCAAACCATATTTATTTGATTTAGGTGGAGGTGTTTTTAAATAGATGTTTCAAAGCGTATCTTTGATAGGGTTGTAGATTGAGAGGATTTAGTTGTTGTGATATAAGGATTAAGTAAAGAGTATTGGGATAGATCGAGTGATGTGGCCATGGGAAAGGATATAGGTAAATATGTTAAGGTAGGTACATGGGAAAATTTATTGATATGTTATAAGTAGGGGTAATTGGGATGGATAGGGTTGTAGGAATATTTGGGATATTTGGAGATGTGGGTGATGTGGTGATGGGCATGTTTGATGAGAAGTTGAATATGATAGGTTGGGGCATGAGAGATATGGATGAAGTGGTATGTATACTCGAAGCCAATGTGGATGTGGTTAAGGTCATTGGTGTGGTCGGTATGGGAGAAAGTGTAGAAGGAGGAACTGGGATTGACTCTAAGGATGGTCTGATGGGTAAAGGTAGAATGGATGTAGGTAGGGTAGTCAAACCCACTGAAGGGGATGAGGTAACTGATGGAGTAGACATGATAGGTAATGAAGTAGGTATATGTGTAGAAGTATTTTAGAATGGTAGATTCATAAATGTTTCAAATGGGGTTGATGTATTAGGAGGGGTTATAAAGGTACATGTGGTAGAAATGAGTTTAGTTGGGATGGTTGTAGAGATGAGTGATGTAGGTGTAGTAATAGGTGTGTTTGATGCAAATGTGGGTGAAGGCATAAATGTGAGAGATGTAGGGATAGGTGTGGATATTAATGGGGATGAAATGGGTGTTAAGGATGAATCAGATGTGATAGATTGGGGCATGATCAAAGTGGATAAAGTAGATGGTATAGTCAAATTTGATGCAGATGTGGTAAGACTAGAAGAAGGTGTAGGTTTAGGACAAGTAGTAAAAGTTGATATAGGTGTGCTAGGTTCTGAATAAGGAGTGGGCATAATGTCTAAGATAGGAACATGCAGAGTTGGTGATAAGATGAGATCTTGATTGAAAGTGTCAATCACGTAAGCATTTGATAATTGAGATGTAAAAGGGGCTTGATTTATTAGTAGTTGATTAGGAAACTTTTTTGTAATTTTGTCGAGAGGTTGGCTAGATGAAGTGGTGGAGCTATCGATTTGGATATCCCCCTTATTGATAAGTTGTTGGATACGATCTTTGAAAGAATGACATTTCTCAATGTCGTGACCTTTGAACTGATGATATTTACAATAGTGGGATTCGTGATACCAAATAGGCTTGGCTTGTTAATTTTCCACAGTGTCGTGTGGGAGGAAGTTGAATGGATTTAACGACCATCAAATTTTCAAATATGGAGCTATAAGATTCTTCTAAGGGAGTGTATTTGATTGTTGGTTGAGGGGATCATTGTTGAGGCCATATATTGGATGTAAATGTGGGTGATGGATTAACAACCATGGCATTGGTTGCACCCTTAAATGTAACATTTTGTGTGGTTGGTTTAGTAGATTTGATTTTAGGTTTGGTTGATGTTAGTTTAATATGACCCTATTTAATGGCACAGTTTTGAGTTTGTGATCCATTGTGAAAACTTCATCAAAGGTTCAAAATTATTGGATGTGAAAATTAGATTATATATGTTTTACACATGATTGCGAGAAGATTTCGATGAGTTTGGTTTGCGTAAGAGAGAAGGATAGTTGGTTTATAATACCACACCATCATGTGACGAAGTCCGTAATGGAATCATCGTCAAAATATCGGATGGTTTATAGGTTGGTGATAGTGGTTTTGCATGTAATATTGATCGAAAGTGTTCTAAGAACAACTATGCAATTTGGGAAAAGGATACTATAGAATATTGTGAGATATTTTTCTACAGTCCAACCGGTGACTGGATAAAGATATGGAGAAAGTGTGTAGAAGTTTATTGTGATCATGTGTAATAAGACCACACGCGTGTTTAAATGTGCAGAGATGTTATTGGGGATCTTCCTTATTGTTTAGCTTATTAAACTTGGGAAGTTTCCAATGAGGATGGTAAGGCTTGATAGGAATTGATGAAGGAATCGGTTCATTACAAATTTGTTCCTAGGATAATGCATCTTTGGATGCCGAGGGTAATAAATTCTAATTGGCTAGCCTATTCATCAAAGTGTGAATAGGATCATTTAATGCGATGTTAGATTGTGATTAGATTGGTTGTGTGGTTTTAAATGTGGCTTGATGAGGCAGATGATGGGTTTGTGGTTGTGTGGGTGTTTGGGGAATCCTTCGATAAGGAGGTGAATTAACTTGTGGATGAGATGTTTTGCGGAATCATGTGAAAAGTTGATTGATTAATTTATGGATGTGTGAATGTGTGGGGAAGCTGTTTGATAAGGATTAACATGTGTCATGGGTTGAGATTGGATATGTTGATGCGATGATTCTTTGTTGATAAATATGGATGTGATGTGATCATTGAGACTAGGTAAGTGGTTGTAGTAAATAGAAGTGGGGATATGAGTGTTACGGGATCGAGATGGTTGGGGCATACGATGGGTAGGAAAGTAAGTGATAAGAGGTTTAGATGGTTGGACATGCATATTAAGTTGATTGTGATCATGTGTAATAAGACCACACGCGTGTTTAAATGTGCAGAGATGTTATTGGGGATCTTCCTTATTGTTTAGCTTATTAAACTTGGGAAGTTTCCAATGAGGATGGTAAGGCTTGATAGGAATTGATGAAGGAATCGGTTCATTACAAATTTGTTCCTAGGATAATGCATCTTTGGATGCCGGGGTAATAAATTCTAAATTAGCTAGCCTATTCATCAAAGTGTGAATAGGATCATTTGATGCGATGTTAGATTGTGATTGGATTGGTTGTGTGGTTTTAAATGTGGCTTGATGAGGCAGATGATGGGTTTGTGGTTGTGTGGGTGTTTGGGGAATCCTTTGATAAGGAGGTGAATTAACTTGTGGATGAGATGTTTGCGGAATCATGTGAAAAGTCGATTGATTAATTTATGGATGTGTGAATGTGTGGGGAACTGTTTGATAAGGATTAACATGTGTCATGGGTTGAGATTGGATATGTTGATGCGATGATTCGTTGTTGAGAAATATGGATGTGATGTGATCATTGAGACTAGGTAAGTGGTTGTAGTAAATAGAAGTGGGGATATGAGTGTTACAAGATTGAGATGGTTGGGGCATACGATGGGTAGGAAAGTAAGTGCTAAGAGGTTTAGATGGTTGGACATGCATATTAATAATGGGTGAAATAGAAGTGACAAAAAGGGATGTGGGTGGAATGTGATCCACCAATTGAGGAGAGTGAGAGGATTGAGAGATTTTGGAGGATTTTGAAATACGAAATCATATATGGGGGTAGGAGGAGGTCCAAGAGTTCCTAAAGGAGTGGGATATGGGGGTGTGGTTGTTTTAGGAAGATTGGATTGGTGAGAGATACTAGAATTGGTTTCAAGACAAGAATGATTGTGGATGACATGGTCTCCATGAGATGAGACTTTGGAGATCTGGGGCTTGGGTGACCAAAGTTATGGTCTCAAGTTTAGAATCTTGTTGGGAGATATTATTAGGGGATAGTCCTCATTGTATGGAGGATATTCTTGTTCATTTTTGAATTGAGAGAGAGTGAGAATAGGCATGAAATAGAGAAGCGTCTGTTTATGTTGTTTGTTTACAAACAAATCAAGAATCTATTTTTTTATCATCATGTTTATTTCGAGGATGTGAATAGAAAAGTTGATGACAAAGGTGACTAGATAATGGTAGTATAACGTTGATTTCAGGAATTTTTGGCTAGGAAGATGTCTAAGATAGTTCCTTTTGGGTGTTCAAGTACCAATTAGTTAACCAGTGAGAGGAGTGTTATGATGTGTCAAGTTTATTCATGCATATAGGTTGTGTGTGATAAGTGAAATGAAAAGGTTAACCCATAGATAAACTATATGATTAGGTAGGATGTATGGGGTTCATTTTAGACAAAAGAAAATGTAAACTTTGATGCATATAATTAACCAAAAAGGCAATTACCATGTAGAAAAGAGAATATAGGGAGAAACGAGGAAACACGGAGAACGATTTCACCCATTATTTGATTGCACGTCATAATGAAATTGGTGGACAAAAACATCTGGGTACCCTCGAATTACACCATGCACAATCTCATACGAGGTCGGTGAAAGGAGATTGGTGGCATGTTTATATTGCAATGGTTGTGTTTGACAACATAATGTAACATTGTGGAGGTCATCTCGATGACAAGAAAACACCTGACCACACCAAAGACATCTGTACAAGATGAGCAAAAGAACATAACAAACGAAACGACCTGAGATCTTGGATCCAATCCCACTTTGGGCATGCCTTAATGTTGTAAAATAAACTTCATTCTCATGCGGAGTTAATGCCGATATTAGAAGCTACCAACAACCTCAAATGATGGAGGGCTTAGAACCTCGAGATGTGGATGTGAATTTGTGGGTGCCAAAAAGATGGATCTATAATAATGCCTACAAAAATTTGAACAGATATGGTTAGATCAAGATATGTGGGAGTTGTTCAGAAAATGCTAGTTCCAAGAGGTTGTGAACTCCCTTGGAGGATGTCAACCCCCATGTCAGAAATATGGAAATAAAAAATGAAAAATAGATAGCATGTAGAGGTAGAGAAATACAATACTCCTAATAAAATGAGCAGAGAAATAAAACATGTGGGACATCCTTATAATATCCTCAGCTAAAACGTTAGAGGTTTTCCATGGCTTCCAAACTTAGTTCAAAATTTTCTTCTTATTTCCAATCCTTCAAGCTCTAAAATATGTTTCACAAAATTCCTCTTATTCTTTAAGAGGGGGCGAAAGAGTTATATTCATAGCTTGAATATGGGTGAAATTTGAGGTTAACAAGTAACCAAGGTTTACAAAATTAACCCTACTTAATGGGACATGTTTAAGATTTGATTTGAATGTGGGGCCCATGAGTTGAAAAAAAAGAAAAGGTGTGAATGGAGTGGGGACATGATTTAAAATATTATGTGTAATAGTGAAGCCATGTACATTACTTTACACTATTTAATTTTTTAATTTGATGTCATATTTTGATATATTTGGGATTTATAGTTATTAAATTCATGGGTGGGTTTCATGAATTAATAATTTTGGGGGATTGATTTTTAGGTGGGGATTGATTTTGATTTGATTGAATTAAGTGGGGAACATGTGGGGTTCTTGATTTGTATGGTGGTTGTAATAGTGGATGAGTGTGACTTAATTGACATATTTAGATAATGAGGTTTAAGAGGATCAATTAATTAATCAAAAATAATTCATTAAATATGTTATTTTGGTGGGAGATGTGATTCACATGGATAAGCTTGCTAAGAAAATGTGGGGTGATACCAAAATTTGGTGTCTACACTAACACTCTGTGTACAACATCCTACACTTACCAAAGATAAAAATCAATCTAAAACTACTAATCCTTTTTGTATTACAGCTCGTTTAGTCCAAGAACATTGGGTATAAAAAAACTTCTAATCCTTTTTGTCTTACACGTTCCCTTGTCGAAGGCCCCCATAAAAAAAAAATTATCATTACATTTTATTGTTTTGTGTGTATTGTCCTTTTATGATTTCGTGTTGTTGTTTGTTTTAACCCAAAGAAGACATAGTGTATGCTCTCCTCTTTTGTCTTAAGATAATATTGAGGATCAAAAGTAGCTAATATTCCCTCCCTTTTTCATTTTTATGGGGTAACGTGACATAGAAGTGACATCCATGTACTTACTGTAGTCCTATGGGTCTTGTGAGCGTGGGATTCACCTCCATGCACGTAGACACACCCGTGTTCCAGTGGGGTATATAAATTGAAGGAAAACTATCATTATTATCTAAGCACTAGCTTATTTTAAGAGTAGCGTGAAGTGAGGGGCTTCCACGTCCCAAAACCATGCCTTAGACAACATCTTTGCAACATATACTTGAGCCCCACATACCGCATGGTATATCAAAGACGCCCTAGTGAGCTTGTGCATCCTAGACTAGGAAACCATTTGGCTGCATATCAAGCTATAATGCAAGGAGGTTGTACTCCCCAAGATCATTCACTAGCCGACCCCACATAGACACATAGGTGGAGAGCCAATTGTGGCACCATTGTTGGTGTTTGGAATTGAAAGTGGGATATAGCTTGATGGCAATCCCACTTGAATAGTTAGGGTGTGTATTGCATGTTTTTTATTTATTTTTAAACACCCTTAGCCATCCCATTACCTTAAAATTTTAATTAATAAAACATTATCATAATTAACCATCCTTAATCACATGAACCTAATCCTAATCCCATCACCATCCTTAATAAAAATCCTAATTCAAATCTAATTCCACACACATCCTATTTAACCATGGCCTTTGATCCTCAATCCCCATCCTTTCTAAACCAACATCTGAACCCCTATCTCTTTTCTAAATCCATCAACCAAGTTATCCCATCATCCCCCACCCATAAAATTCAACCATCTCACTTTATCCCACAAACTATCCAACACCTTAATAAATGAATCTCAAACTTAACATCCTACCTCAACCAATCCTCTCCTCACCATCACAATAATCCATAACATGTTGATCCTAACATCCTAAAAACCATCCAAAACTCAATCAACAAATAACCAATCTTAAATCATGTATCAAACCAATCACTTCCTAAACCATCATCTCCTAACAAACCCCATCGAAAGTTTTGCATTTATATGATCCATAACCCTCATCCCATTGACCCACTCTTTGAAGAATCCCAATCATCTCAATTCTTACCTCAACCTAAATAACATAAACCACTATCCCCACAATTAAAATACATTGACTTTTACCAAATCACTAACTTTGACCTAGACCAAGAGGACCTCCTTTATGTCCTTGTTAGTCTAGCCACGAATCCCAAACCCATGCAATCATCACAAAACTCAACCTCCAAATCCCCTATCAATCATCATGACCTACACCTTTCTTCCCTCTAAACTCATGTGAATAATCCACTATCATCTAAAACCTTAACTTCTAAATCTAATCATCGTCAAACCTACCATCGAGTTTCATTCACATACTCACAAAAATCCCACTCACTTACCCCAACATTATTATCTTCCACATCCCATCTTATTCCTCCATCCTCGTCATCCTCATCATCCCAATCCGATCCTATGGAATTTCTCCTAAATTTTCCCACAATCCCTAATCCACCATCAAATTTATCCCCTAAGCCTATTTCATCCCCTCCATCACCTATACCCAATCCTATCAAAACTATCTCATCCATTGTGACTCCTAAGTCACCCTCGTCCCCTTCTACCCCCAATCCTAAACAATCTAATGTAGCTCCTATTCCACCCTCATCATCTTCATCCACATCTAATCCTAATCCATCTCCTTCATCACCTAAATCTCACACTATCCTATCCTCTAATCCTATTTCATATCCACCATCCCCCAATTCTAAAACATCTAACATAACTCCTAAATCACTAACTCATAAACCTAATAAATCCAATCCCAATCCTACCCCATCTAATGATGCTCCTATGCCACCTTCATCTACTTCATCCCCTAAATCAACCAAATCTAATGTGGTTCCTACACCACACCCATCTCCCAAATATAATTCATCCCCAACATCACCCAACACTAATGTGACCCCCATATCACACCTATCCCCTTCATCTAAATCTACCCATCCCCTTCATCTACATTTATCAATCCCAAACAATCTAATCCTAAGCCCAAACCATCTTCTCCAACTAATCTAAAATTAGCCAAATATATTTCTGCCTCTAATCCAAAACCATCGACTTCAGCCCCAGTGCCTAATCCATCCCCTTAATCTTCTAAGATATAACAATATAATCCAACCGTACATCCAAATAATTCAAAACATCTCATTATCCAAACAATCCCACACCTTTACTTCCTAATCCCCCAAAACAATTTAACCTAAACCCTTCTCTCCTTCACGAGAATCCTTGACAACCATCTTCCATTGTCTAAAACCTTCAACATGATCATCCATCCCTCAATCAAATAACACAATCAAAACTTTCCCAAACTATCTTGGTATTGTGAATATTATTATTGTGACTTCCATCGTACCCATGGACATTCGACTAATCGTTGCATACAATTTCAATCTTATGTCAAAGACCTCATTAACCAAGGAATGATTATCCTTATACCTCTCTATCCACCACATTTCCAACCCAATATTCTCCCTAACTATCCTCCACCATCCAAATCCCACTTGAAATCCAAACATCGGCATCCATCCAAATATCATCATACGTCCAAACATCCCTCATAAAAAAATCAAAATAAATGTTAGCCCTATCGTTTGTTAGGTATGACCTCTTAGCAAATGATAAAATTTGATCCCCTTAGTCTAATGATGACCACCTGGAACCATCTTCCCCATCTAATTCATATCCTATATCAAAAATCATGTTAACTAATATGAAACATCGAGGCAAAGGATTGAGTTCTCATGAACAAGGCATTCACAAACCCATCTCCCTTAATTGAAATCCAAGTCATTTAGGCTTATGTTATAAACCCAACACTAACAACGTCCCTCCCACTACTCCATCACAACCCATTTCTAACATTCCTCTTGTTGATCCTACCATTCCAACCACTCAACCCAATCAGAAATCATTTCACCCCACTACAAATATCAAACACCGAAAATTTGATTGAGCACATAATTCGTCACCTACACATGGATGTTATTTCCTTCTAATCCATCCTCTATCCATCCAATATCAAAATCCTTTTGCACCTAATCCATTATTATCGTCATATCCATTCATATCATCTTCTACTCCGTTCATTTTAACATATGATTATCTTACTCATACATGTTGTAAGCCATAAGTAACTACTAAAATTATGTGACATTGGTCTATCATGACCTCCATCATTCGAGCATCATTTTCCTCCTAGAGATCCACACACTTTAACACACTTAATCAACTTGTGGTGAAGACCCATAGGCATCTATTTTTACACTCTAGCCAATGTCATCTCCACACACATTTACATCCCCCCATCAATTCATTAGTGAATCTTAACCCATTAAGAGTTCTTTAGAGAGTGGAATCTATTTATACAAAAAAATCTAAAAATCACATGGAGACAAAAATACAAACAATCATATCAGAATTAAAAATATCAAATAAAATCTACTGCAAGGCTCTCTCTAGGGGTGTTTCCATCAAATCTATCGGGATTTGGATGCATGGGTGAAGTAGAGAAATGTTGTGACAAGAATCAAATGTATCTATATCGTGGCTATGAACGCCTAAATTTGGTAGCGGAGTAATGCATAACTTAACCTTCATGTCTTATTCCATCAACCTAATTTACGTAATGACTCCCTATACATTGGCTAGTTTGTCTCAACACACTACCCATTAAGTCTTCATTTCAAGCGGTAATTAAGGATCATAATTACACACACTTTGATCTCATAAAGACATAAGCCCCGTATGTTTTTAGGTATTGTTTAGACCTTGTTAACACTTTTGTTTGAGTATCAATCTTTCCTTGCAACCTGTGTTGTTATGCTCATATTTTTTTCATCACCAATGTCATTGGGTAAGTGCACTAGGTTGCGGGGCCAAAAGGGTGTCTTTTGTAGACGATTGTTTAAAAAAATAAACATCTTTAACTTGTATGAGTTATTTAAAATAGTTGCACTGAAAATTGGAAGATGTTGTAACAACATAAATCGTAACATTTTGAGTCTAGTTTCTAATGTACTAAATTTTATTGAAAATGAGTTAAGTTTAAGCGGGTAAAATAACTAAAATACGAACAACTTCTCCTATTTTTGTTAAAAAACATAACAAATAAAATTTCTTGCCCGCCACTATTTTTTGACCACCATTTAGTATTTTTTAGAACCCTTTGGTAGAAAGATAACTAGGAGCATCTAGTTTTTGCTCCACTTTTGTTAGATTTTTTTAGCGAGCTTTTTTAAATGATTTTTCTAGTGCAGAAATTTTAAATTTTAAAAAATAATAAAGCTTTGACTGTGTCCCCCCTAACTACCTAATAAAATATCAAAATTTAGATTTTTGTTTGAATATCTCGTAGAATTAGGCCTACTTTAGGCTAATATAATTTTTTTCAATTTCAATGAGTCAAAACAAATATACACGATGAAAGATAGATGTGTTTAAACTTCAAAAAATATGTACAAAAAGCCATAGTTATAAAATAAATAATATGGAAACCTTATATTAGTCGAAATTTTAAAAAATTATATTTTTAGAAATAATAAAGTCTTCTCTATGTCATAGTCATATTTTTATTAAACAAATCGATAGTTATAAATTGTATTTATGATGACAAAAGTGGAATATTAGAATTTTTCTATAAAAATTGTTGTGTTTGTATAGGTCCATGCCTCAGGATTAGGGATCCAAATTGGATCCAAGCCTTGAGGCATGCCTTGAAAAAGTAAAAACACAATATTGGGTAAGTGCACCAAGTTGGGGGACAATTAAGTGGACATCAAATCCTAAATTTTACATTAAAAACAAAAAAACATCAAATTTAGTCTTCCACGGACTTGAACCATGCCAAAAAGTAAAAAATATGTCATAAAAATGGTACCATTATGTAGGGGAGACTATTAGCTTTGTAGAAATACTGATTTTAAAGTGAATAGAATATGATAAATATCATTTTATAATTTTTTACTAATAGTAGGTCTTTAAGACACTTTTTCCCGTGAATGTTTATGTCTAGGTTTAAGACTGCAAATTTTGTTTCACTTATCAAAATGTGATAAAAATTATACCATCCCAACCGTGGTGAAATTATATACATGTTCAAAAAAAAATTATTTGATTTCAATATTTTTGATGAAGTTATGGTGGGCAAACGAAAAGTGCTCTGTTTTCTTTATGTTTTCATACCACTTTCACGGAAAAAATCATAAAAAATAAAATATTACTCAAAAAATAAAAATAAAATCCATCCCAAGATAGATAGTGGCATCTAACTTCTCACCAAAGGAGAAAAATATATATCAATTTTTGGTCATCCAAATCGTGGGCAAACGGACTATAATTTTATAGGCGTTTTAAAAAAAAATACCAAGTCATTGAATTTTGAGTGTTTAATATAGCTAATCTTGTCCATTTTAAAAAAAAATAGTATTTTAGAAACTAGATTCCAGATGCTACGATTCATATTAATATAAGTTTTTCTAATTTTGAGTGTATGTATTGCTAATAATCCCTACAAGTTGATATTATGTTGTTATTTACAATATGACGTCCACTTATGACCCCCTTTTTGTCCCCCAACTTGCTGCACTTACCCTATTCTTATGCGTTATAACACATACACATTCTTCGTAGTATAAAATTATATGTGCTTTTGACATGTTTCTATTTACAAAAGTATAAGAAATAATAAAATATAGATAAATGCAAAACTTATAATAAAATATAAATAATAATAAATGACAAATACAATAATTTTAGTAAATATAAGAAATTAGGGTGACTCATACATTATGGAACTAGTCTCACAGCTCCATAAATCATGGTTTAGGAGATAGTTTTTATAGTATAATTTGGTCATGAAAAAGGTAATTTTTAGGATTTCAACATTCAACCTAAAGTTTTTAGCGTTTAAATTATATAATCGAAACCCTAAACCCAGAGGCACTAAACCTAAACCCTTAACCCTAAACCTTGAGCCCTTAACCATAAACCATAAACTATAAACCATGATCTCTAAACCATAAAAATTAATCCCTAAACCCTAAACCCTAATCTATTAACCCTAAACCTTAAATTTTTAGCCATTACCCATGAGCCTTAAACCCTAAAGTTGGAGCCTTAAGCCCTAAACCTGACCCTTAAGCCATAAAACTTGAACCCTAAGCCTTAAGCCATAAACCCTAAACCATGAACAATGAGCCTTAAATGCTAAACCCTAAACCCTAAACCATAAAAACTAAATCCTTAACCCTAAACCTTAACTCCTAAACCCTAAGCCCTAAACATTGAATCCTAAATGATAAACCATGAGCCATAAACCCTAAACCTTAAACCCCGAACCCTAAAAACTAAACCTTAAATAATGAACTATGTGACCTAAAACCTCAACCCTTAGCCCTAAACCCTAAATTATAAACCCTAAACCGTAAAACCAAAATAATAAACCTTAAACCCTGAACATTAAATCCTAAACCCTAAACACTTAACCCTAAACCCTAAAACTTAAACCCTTAACCCTAAACCATAAACCTTGAACTTTGAGCCATGAGTCCTAAACCTTAAACCCTAAATCCAGATCCCCGAGCTCTAAATCCTAAACCTTTAAACTGTAGCGTAGCTTCAACCTCAAACCCTAAGCCATAAACCCTAAACCATGAACCCTAAACCCTACACCCTAATCCTTGAGTCCTAAAATCTAAACCTTAAACCCTAAACCATGTACCATAAGCCCCAAGACCTAAGCCCTAAATGATAAATCCTTAACCCTAAACCATAAACCCTAAATCATGACCCTTAAACCATAAACCCTAAACACTAAATCATAAAACCTAAACCATAACCATAAAACCTAAACCCTTAACCCTAAACCCTAAATCATAAACCATTAACCATGAACCTTGATCCCAGAACCCTAAACTCTAAACCCTGAACCATGAGCCCTAAACCCTAAAACCTAAACCACGAACCATATTTCATCAAGATTTCATAGTCTCATGCCTAGAACCATCATTGAATCTACTTGTAAAACTACCTTATTTATGAGCTATCCAAGACCATCATGTGTGAAGTATTAAGGCATCGTCTATCTCCATGAGATACATATAAGAAAAGACATGTATGATAATATTGAATTTTATTCCATGAAAGGATGATTTTAGAGCCAGGAAAGGTGAAGGGATGATCTTTATATGGAGCACCATGTTTCTAAAAATAAACAATCATATGAGTTCACTTGATGCAATTCACTTAGGACTTTTTGTAAAAACTCATTCAACATCTAGTAGTGTGATTAAACCTTAAGGAGGAGGCACATTATAATCAACTCATCTTTTCCATAGGATAGGAATCCCATTCAAGGAGCAATCCTCTATCTAAAAAGTGAGGATCTCATTTTAGTAAGAAGTAGACAAGCATCATAGAGTTGATTTATGGTCACTAAAGCAAGTTATGGACCAAATTTAAAAATTAGTACCAATTCAAGTATTGGTAAGGCCAAAATCCAATCCAGATGGTCAAAAACCTACAAAATGACTATATGTTTTCGTAAAACAATAATCGACTATAATATATATGGCCACGACAATTTTAGGTCATTGTTGAAATTCGAAAATGAGTAAGTACTGACAGATTAGATTTTTGAAAAACTATCTTCTAAATTATAAATATTAGAGCTACATTACCACTTCCATGGTGCAGAGTGACCCAATTCTTATATTTACTAAAATAAATTTAAAGTAAAGTATAAGAAATACTAAAAGTATAAAGAAATAATAAAAGAAATCTTATGCTTAACATTTATTTTAGTAAATACGACTCCTTCAGGCCCTTTTAAAATTCATATAGCTCAAAACACCTATGCATTTCATATCCCTAGAAATGAGTACACATTATAATGTGTACGCATTTTAGGTTCATGGATTACAAATCCTAAGGAAAGGTAACGCGATCGCATTATTACAAAACATGATCAGGTTTTTGTCATTTTCACTTTGCTATCCACTTTTGGCCCCCCAACTTGGTGCATGATTACCCCATTCCATCCATCACATCATAATACTTTTTCTTTGGATCAAACATCCATGGGAAGATGATGATCTTTTCCTTTTTATCTAATCCTCCACATGTCCCTTTTCAATTTTCATCATCATGACTGGGGCATCATTATTATTATCCACTAGGTGCATCATCCATTTTAGATACCTCTTACTTCCCATCCTATCCTACACCAGGGGGAAATCAAACCCATCCATCCATCCACACAAGACACCATACTTCACAATTGGAGGCACACCGATTTATCCCTCAATCCATCTACCAAATCGTGGGGGCATATCTTATCATCTTCCATATCTTATCCTCTCCCACATCCCTCATCCTATCTATCTCCCATCCCACATCTCATCTAATCCTAACCAATCAAGACACCCCTATCCTATATAACCAATCCAATTTCCATCAATCCTTCCCTCTCATCCTACCCAAACACACTTTGGGACTTATAGGTAAAAGTCACATCTTACTTTATATCCATCTCCATCCAAGAGCTATTCCACTCTAAATCCTTTCATCTTACTTATACTCAACCATTCAACCCCCATCCCAAATCTAAAAACTAAAAAATCCAAACATTAAATAATATAAATATCCCCAAATCCACCATCTCAACATCAAACATCTAAAATCCAAAATATAAAATACGAATATCTAAAATCTAAAAATTCAAACATCCTAAAATCGAAACATCCAAAATCTAACATCAAAATCCAAACATTAAACATCAAATAAGCCAAACATCTAAAAATAAAACATCCTAAAATCAAAACATTCCAAAAAATACAAAAATGTAATGTGTGTGTTTTGCATGTGTGTTTGTTTGTTTGTCTACATTTTCATTATGGATGATGATATGAGTCCAATTTTGTTTATTTTTATTTACATGGTCCAATGATATGAGTACCATATTTTTAATCTTTCCAATGATATGAGGACAAGGGTATTTGGCGATTCAGACACCACCAGTATTTACACCTGGTGCATATTTCTCTATGCCACATTAATCACATTGCTAATGATGATAACAATGAGGAATTTATGGTAGCACACCCCTTTATATTATCATCTTTTATCCTCATCATCATCCAACAAATTATCTAAAAATTATCCCCTCATCCAATCAACCCTTTATCAATCAATCAAAATCCACATTCAAAATATTATCCTCTCACATCCAACATCCACAATCCTTCCCCCTAGCTGGGGCATCTTCTAACATCCTCTCATCATCAATATCGATCCTATTCTCTCATCCAAACATCTTCACTCATCTAGTCAAATCAATCCCCCAATCTAACATCTTCAAATCCCACATCATCTAATCAAATCAATCCTCTAATCCCCATCCTCTAATCCAACATCCTCAAATCTTAAAATCCTACCCCTTGACTGGGGCATCTTCAAATCTAACATCATCTAACCAAATAAATCCTCAAATCCTCATCCTATAATCTAACATCCTCAACATCTACTATCTTTAAATCCAACATCATAAAATATAAACTATTCACCCTTGTCTGCATCATTGACTAAGACATCCTCAAATATAATTCCTAAATCTCCACCCTTTTCATACATCATTGATTGGTGCATCCTTTAAATCCAAAATCCTAAAAATCTCCACCCCTTGACTAGATAACCCTATAATCAAAAATACAATATCTCGTAATCCTTTAATTTTCTCATCCTTTCTCCTAATCCTCTACTCTTCTCACCCTCTCATCCTCTCTCATCTACTCGTTCGACCTCTCCTCTTTTCGAGTGGTTACCCAATTCATTTCCTCCTTGCCTAACCCCTCAAGGGGGCACCATATAACCATATTAACATATTTTATTATTTTTCTTTTAATGATCATTGCTACACAATAAACATTCAAAGAGGGGAAAAATGTATACATATAAAATGTTATCAAGATTAACTAAGATTAATCTATCAGGAAAATATCCCAATATCATCCATTTGATAATTAATCGCAAGATTAATTATTATTATTTAATCCATTTTATCATATTTATCATATTCCCCCTTTATCATTGTTTATCATTTATCCAATATTCCATCATTCCATTATTAATCTTTTTAATCCATCATCATATCTCATTTTATCATTAATCAATTTTATTTCATTAGTATATCGTATTATCTTATATGATATTTATTAATATTTTCTAGGAATTTAATATTCCTACGGTTCACATACCACCTACCTTGCACATCCGTACACCTAGCCTTTCCATGTAACCTCACCCCTAATCATCATTTACTAACCTAATCTAATCCCAATCCTAATCCTAATCACATCCTCACACCTCTAAATCTAGAGGCTTCTAAATATATAAGCATCTCTAACCTTCTCCTTCCATTGAATTTTTAATTGAATGGAATCTTCTTCCTTCCATAGAATTTAAATTCAAAATCCTAGAGACTTACACACTAAAATTCTCCACCATTGATCCTCATCCTACTTGGATCAATATCTACCCTCCATTATTTGATCTGCAAGCTATAAATTGAGCTCTCCTCCTCCATGAGAGCTAGTCAGCAAGTCACAAATCCATATCAAATCTATACTCTTTTATTCATCCAATCAATCCATCATCTACAATAAAATTTATCCTTCAACAAACAATCATCTAAGGCAATATATCAAATAGGAGTTGTTTCCCAACTATCTCTAAAATATGAGTAAACAATCAATACAATCCAACATCTTGAGCACGTCAAACAAATCAAAGGGAGATCTACTTCATTAAGTGAAGATATTGCATTATATTCCCTTTCCTTCTAGCTCAATATGAGGTTTTGTTTGAATATATTAGATTTAGGAATTCATTGCTTTGTTTTTGGTTTCTAACTTTTATGCAATTTTTTCTTGCATTGTAAATTATACACCTACTACAACTCTTGATGGTAAGACTCCACAAGAATCATGGACAAGGAACAATCCCCAGTTCATCATCTCCGTGTTTTTAGATGTAAATCCTATATACATATGTCAAAAGAGAAAAGAAATAAGCTAGATAATAAATCTACACCATGAATATTTCTATGATACACTTAAGAGTCAAAGACTTACCAAATGAGACATGAGCGACATGACCGACCCTCTAAAAAGTCATCGAATACATGAATCAATTATGTAAATAATTATTTATGTACTAATGATATAATTAACAATGGAGATGATGGTGATGATTAATATTGTTGTTTTTTTCATTTTTGAAAGCCCAAATATTCAAAACTTGACCTATGTCAACTAATACAAATGTAAAAACATGCTCCAAATCTTCCAAAACCCCTCTCTAGTCAATTTTTCTTCGTGTTATGATCATACCAACTTTTCAATTACTCATAATATGTTGAAAAAGAATGTTCAAGTGTTTTAAGTAACGTAATAAGGTCATTTATTTCATTCAATAAAGTACAACTGAAGACTAGTTCTTTGGCGAGGCCTAGAAAGGCCAATTTTGGCCATTTTGGGGCATGTATGAATCCTCTAGGAAGGTTACAAAATAGCATAATAATATAGATGTGGTTTTGGAAGATTGAGGGGATTTTTGGTGGTTTAGGATTAGATTGTAAAAAAGGGAGTTTGTTAGGTGCAAGGAATGAATGGTCACAATATCAACCTGAAATTATGTAGATGATTCTATGGAGCTTCGTAAGGATTTATAAAGAAAAATAATAGGAAATGGAAATATAAAATAATTCTCTATATGGTGGAAGAATCATCTTAATTCCAAGTCTTGATAGTTTCTTGAAACATTTCAATCTTTGTAGGTACACCACGTTATCCCAAAGACAAAGGAGCCACTTGTTAGAGTTAAAAAAATTATGTTTTAAAATATATCTCATTAATATTACAAGGTTTCCTAGAGTCATAATCATATAAAATTTCCCCTCATAAGACCTTTCCAAGCTCGGGAACATGGTTTTCAAGTCTTCACTAGTGTAGAATGTGTTGATCTCATACTTAGCCATATTTTTTACTACCACATGTCAACTCATTTTTAAAATCCAAAATTTTATCCCTATTGTCACCATCCAAAGGAAAAATATGGAAAAAAAGGTTACCATGAGAAATCCCCCTCTTTGGTCGCCCATGTGACCCTCTCCAGCCCAACAAAGTGCTTATGTGACTAACCTCATTTTCCAAAACCTGTTCAAATTACTATTAAGTTTCATCATCTCGATCAAAGTTCCATATTTCCTCCCTTTTTCCAATAGGAAATATGGGATAGAGAAGTACACCCCTGAGAATTCTCCTTATGATGTTATTCATGTGATCAAATTTTTAGCCCTTGGGAGCTTGACTGCTAAAGGCATCTTATGCACGTTACACTAGATTACGAAACTTGTAATTATCTTGCTCAAATTGTAAAATTATTTTCCTCTTAAATATTTGACCAATTTTACAAAGGGGGAAAAAATGTGCCCATGTGCAAACTTGGATTTGAACTTAACTTTCATTAACCAGGCTCAAACCGAAGCTAGCAAGGAAGCACAAATTTAATGTTAACTAATTTTTAGTCATTCATTTTACATGGTTTGATATTCCACCATTGTTGTTGTTGGTAGACCTTAAAATACATCATTTAAATACCATATATTCCTCCCAAATGTTTCTATAAAATCCATGGCCATGAAAACTAAGCTTTACACAGGGCTCTCCATCGAAAATTGAAGCACAAGATCCCTATTATCACCAAATTACAACACCCTCTAATTTGGTTGTAAGTGAGTTGAATGAGAAATTAGTGTAATTGGGTAACATAGAATTATCTCTAGGTGTGGAGCCATGAAACTAAGATAATTCACTAGGGAAGGCTGGTTCCTCTTCCTAAAATAATGCTAACACTATGCCTAATGCTATAAATACAATTATCTAATCCTATCATATCATTCTAAAGGACCAGAGAAAGAGGAAAGTGCATGAAAATGAAGAAACCATACACTAAGGGAGGTAATAGCACCAAGATAAGGGTGAATAAATTCTAAGTGAGTGAAAATAGAAGTAAAACATGGTAGTAAAGGACAGACATAAGTGTCATAATTTAAAACCACATTCAAATCTCTAATTTTTTGGAGCACAACAAATTTTAACTCTACAATAAGAATAGATCATGCAAATTATGCCTACAATTGCAATATGAGGCAAGAGAACAATACAACCCAAGTTAGGGCAGAAACAACCACAAACATGAATTTTATTGCTTAGAAATATGCACAATCCATTACAAAGTTGATCCAAGGCAAGAATCCTTTGCAAAATGCCAAAATTCAAGGGCTGTAACTCACAATAGTTCTATAACAATTTTAACGAGTTCCTTTACATTAAAAATTTATCTCTTTAAAATGATGTGAATTTTAAAATATACAGAGAAAGGATCCTTGGGAATTTTTTAACAACCGACATCCTTCATTAAAGAGGTATGGGAAGCCATACAAATTGGTACTTTTATTGCATGGGAAGTCATGGGTGTCATACCTCATTAAACTGGTATTTTAACAAACTTTGTACTGCTTTTATTAATGCTCAGTTCATTCTTAATGTTCTTATATTCGGTCGGTTGCATGCATTTTTTTCCTTGGATGGTAGTATTTTTTTCCTTGTGGGTGGACTGCATAATCCCTTTTTGTCGGCCAGAGTAAGTTTCTCCTATTGACCACTATCTAAGCTTCCTCTATCAGTCGGTCATAACTTTTGAATTACCTTTCTTACTGTCAGCCGGATGTATTTTCATGCAAACGATCGGTAGTGACCATACCGCCGCTTTCATCAAGCTCGATTACTCCTTGTCCGCTATTTATTGGGTGGTAACATATATATGCCATCTTGGCTGATAACATATAAGGATGCTACCAAAACTTCGTGCCATTCTTCACCCGTAACTCCTGGCATATTCCTCGCTACCAATCGGTAGCGTCGAACATTCTACGAGGTAAGTGTAATAAGTTGGGGGATCAAAAAGGGGTCATAAGTGGACATCATATTGCAAAAAAATAACATCTCAACTTGCAGGATTATTAACAATACGCGCACTCAAAATTGGAAAAATTTATATAAATATGAATCATAGCATCTGAAATATAGTTTCTAAAATACTGTTTTTTATAAAAATGGTCAAGTTTAGATATATTAAACACTCCAAATTCTATGAATTGGGTTTTTTATTGAAAACACCAAAACTTGGTTTTATAGACTTGGATGACCAAAACTTGTAGTCAAGTTTAAATATATTAAAGATTGTAGTCCGTTTGCCCATGATTTGGATGACCAAAACTTGTTTTTTTCCCTTTGGTGAAATGTTAGATACCGCTATCTATCTTGGGATGTATTTTTTTTTTTTTTTTAGCAATATATTTTTATGATTTTTTCCGTGAAAGTGGTCTATTTTTTTAGAAAACGGAGCACTTTATGTTTACCCACCATAACTACATCAAAAGATATCGAAATAAAATATTTTTTTTTAACATGTATATAATTGTTCCGTGCATGTGATGATATAGGTTTTATCACATTCTAATAAGCGAAAAAAGTTTGCGGTCTTAAATGTAGATATGAACATTCATGGGAAAAAGTGTCTTAAAGACCTATTGTTAGTAAAAAATTATAAAATGATATTTATATTATTCTATTCACTTTAAAATCAATATTTATATGAAGCTAACAGTCTCCCCTATGCGATGGTACTATTATTGTGACATGTTTTTGAGTTTTTGACATGGTTCAAATCTATGGAAGAGAAAAATTGAAGTTTTTAGCCTTTCACATGCCATAATGACCTCCTAAAGCTCTGGTTCAGGGAGAAAAAAATATTTCCCAAGCATTGAGGGTTGAATTTGATGATACATTAATAAGTGAACATGGTTTATAAACCACGATTGTGGTTCTAAAATTGTGGGAAAAATGAGGGTCATGTTTATTTTTCGTATAAGAGAACCACGATCGTGATTTTTAAAACCACGATTACACTTTTTAAAGCATGATCATGGATTTTATAAAGTGTGAGCACAATTTATAAAGAACGAGCATGGTTTATAAATCATGAACATGTTTATAAATCACAAGTGTGGTTTATAAAGTGTGATCACACTTTGAGTTCGTAATTTCCCAAGTTTGGCAAAATAGATCAAGATCATTGTTTTTAATACCGTGATCGTGGTTCATAAAATTTAGGATTCGATGTCCACTTTTTGGTCCCCAAACTTGTTGCACTTATCCCTACCAGGCGGTAGCATCCATATTTACTAATGACCGATAGCATAAAAATGTTACTAGCAGGTAACATCTTTTGATGCTACTTAAAGGGTTAAAAACCTACATCTTGCATGACTAGCCAAGTTCACAAAAACTTGGCCAATAGCTCAAATTGGCCCGAAGTAACTCACCCTATTATTCTAGCTCACTATTAGTCCAACCCGCTTTTCAAAACCAACTCGAACCTGACTCACCACACCTCGGTTGACCTACACAAGCTGCCATATTTTCGCAATGCATCCATCCAACATACTGACATCGTCCATATCTAATGAGTCATCCATTTTACGTAGGTGCAAAAATGGATAACAATCCCAACATGAAGTTGAACACAAATTAAGCTCTTATTTCAAACCCATTTGGTTAGTTTGATGAAATTAATGTTGTAAAACATTCCATCCTCTATTTATATTTCTTTATGACACAACATTGATTATTCAACATTTTTGGTCACTATAGGATAGTGGTATTAATTTTTTTAGGTTGCTTAGGATTAGTGAAAAGTTAGGAAAACACACAGAAATAGACAACTTGGAGTGTTGTTATGGGGTGTTTAATCCCCATATATGAGGTCTTTGTAGCTTTCATCTTTTCCAAAATCATGTAGAGTCACTCATGAATACCTTGTAAGGTCTTGAAAAGGATGGGAAAGAGCAAATACATCAAAAATTACACACCGAGGCAGCAAATCAAGTTTCATATTTGCAGAGATTGGATAAAGTATAGTTTGCATCAGATGTGTTTATTTATGTTCGGGATGATCAAGCAAAGGTACAATTATTTCATTTTATTTCCTTATGATCAAGTGAATTTGTCTTTGTGTGTTGATTTTACAGTTCATTTAACATTATTTTATTGAACAAAAATGCAAAAGAAACATGTATAGCTAATCACATAAGGCAATTTTCATTTATTCATAAGAAAAGAGTACAGTTTTCTCATACAAGCTGTGAGAAATGACTGAAAGAAAGAATGCATATACATAAAAATTAGAGAATATAAGGGATAAGGGAACCATCATTTCCTATTAGAAATGATCCCCTCTCATTCATATTAATTCTCACTTATTGTTCGAGCCTCATATTGGTACCCCACATACACCGAAAAGAAGGAAAACATTTTGGTTATATCTTAGAGTTCCAACTTCATTATATTCTCAACTTTCAATGTATATGCATTCCATTGCTTTAAATTGCAAAAGGAAAGAAACAAAAGTGTAATGTAGGATCAACTTTCAAGAAACATAATGCAATAGATCTCCCTTTAAAAGATTATAGATTTCAAATTTTGTAAGCTTCCAGTATAGTTGATTTTCAATCAATTCCAAGTAAAAAATGATTTCAGCCATTAATTTATTTTAAAATTTCACTACATAAGAAGAGGTTTAAATATAGAAATAAAATCCATTCGCAAAGGAATCAAAAATATTGACAATCATCCGATTGCAGAGAAGGTATTTCATTTTTTTTTTTGGAAGTTGGTAAATGGTGAGGGTGTTGAAAGGACCCACATCATTATTTACAATTGGCCCAAAAGGCAAGATAAAGCATTACAAAGCAAAAGTATAGCTAGAATTTTAAAAAAAGAAACCAACATTCCAAAAAGATAAAAATAGGCCTACAATAGCTACATATCTATCATACTTTTAAGAAATTTAATTGCTTCATGCACAACAATATCAATAGTCTTTCCAGCTAAAGTGTCAGCAACAATAATCAACTCCTTACAACCATTTTGAAGATGAGCCCAAGTGCCATTAGAGTAAGCCTTCCAATTTTTAATAATAGTAAAAGTTTTGTTGATGTTACCAATGACCCTTTGAAGCAACTCAGCAGTATCAATACTAAAATTCTCCATAATGGAAGTGTTGACTTGATCCTCATTGGCACCCGCAGCAGCAAAACTAGACACTTCCATAATATCATCCAAGGGGCACTTAGTAGTTTTCACATTATCAGCTACAATGTCATCTTCAAAATTCACCTTTTCCCTCTCTCTAATAGAGTTAGAAGGAGAATTCTGGAAAGAGAGGTTTGGGGAATTAGGATAGGCATAAGTTAAACCAAGAAAGACCTCGAGAATGGTACCATCACTAGCTGGACTGAAAAATTCCATGTCCTCCACATAATGCATAGGAGAAATGGGATGGAGATTGGGCACCGCCACGAGAGGGAGAAAAACGCAGCAGCGTCGGGGGAGAGAAGTGAGGTGAGTGAGCAAGAGGGGGTTAATTGGCTTCATGGTGTCCCATGATTTCCACTTCTAGGTCGGAAGTAGGCGGAGGGTCATAAGCGGTGAAGGATTGAGGTAGTTATAAAGATGGTGGGATGAAGGGGGAGGACGAGGGGCACGAAAACATGTGATATAAGCCACGGTTGGAAAAAATTACAAAGTGTGGGCATCCGCGATGGTTATGAAAATAAAATAGAAAAAACCTTGATGGATCGGGGTCCCTAACCAACACGGTCCTTCTTACTTAACAAATCCAAATACTGGAAAAGGAATCTTTCCAAATTCACCTTGATACCATTACGGAAACAGGCCTTAATGAAAAGTTGGGGGCTAAAAATGAGTTTATACCTACCTTTCATCATGAAGTAACACATAACTTTCTCAAAAATGTCATCCTGGGGACATTTTAGAGAGGCCCTTTCGTATCTAGACTAGTACTTATTAACTCGTATTTTCTCTCTTGCCGAATGTAGAAAATCCATTATTTCAAAATTTAAGGACCTCTTGAAGTAAATGTAATTTTATCTTGGCCACAACAATGCTTTCAATAGTAATTTCAAATTTGGTTTTACTGACTTTCACCTTACCCCACTTCCACGAGGACAATATGTTTCTCAACACAATAACAGAATGCCCGAATAGTCTTTCAATAAATGACGTAACCCTCTTCTCCTCGAGGAATGTCCACACTTCTAAATCATTATTCAAATCATCACAATTCATAGGCTCAATTTTTGGTAAGGCACCCCCATTGCTAACGGAGCTGAGAAGCCAAGAAAAAGGTGATGAATAAATGAGAAATAAAACTATCCTTAAAATAATAAAAATTGCCCCCTCTTCCATGAGTCATTCGGTACATAGGAAACTCATAATTATGATTAAAAATCACAATCAAAAAATTAAAATTCGAGATCTTAGCTTCCCGCGTGAGATGCACATAATTACTAAAAATCACCATCAAGTCATAATTAATGCTATTTGTGACGGTAGTGAAATAGGGATAAGGGTTGGTGAAGCTACCGTCAATATGAGAAAAAAATAGAATAGACAAAGAGAGCCTCACTTCTACTAATTTTTCTTAGGGTGGTCATCGGCAAAAGATTTTAGAAGAATTTCATGAAATACCCGATCCAAGTCTTTTGTATCTTAGAAGAAACTCCAATGTTAGCTAATAGATCAACCACCGATTACCTTCCCTGTATATATGATAATACCGGACATTATAGAATTTAGATTGAAGTTGTTTGATATCAAGAATAATGTTGCTAATGGTCCAGCTAGCAATACCCTTATTGTTTAAAATATTGATCAAGTTAAGGGAATCACTTTCAACAATGATTTTTATTCTGCCAAAACTGGTAGCAAACTCCATACCTTTAAGAATTACAAGGGCTTCAACTTTGTGATTAGTTCTTTTACCAAAATTGATAGTCTTGGCTACCATAGGTTGACCCTGCTCATCTCTAATAGAGGCACCTCCACCAGAAACTCCCAGACTACCTTTAAAAACACCATTAGTATTTACTTTAAGCTAACCTAATGGTGGAGGAGACCAAGAAATATTAGCTCTTAATACCTCTAAACTAGGGGATGAATGGGAATATGTAGCTACTGAGACCACTTCGCTTTCGTATTGAGAGATATTTTACATTTGTGTTGTTTCTAGATACAATAATTTAAATTTTCAGTAGCCCACTATTGCCAAGTTATATATTTAATGGGTATTACTTGGCTTGCTCTTTCAAAATTCTCATGTTTCATTCCTTTTAAAAATTCCATACAAGTATGGGGCAGAAGGAGTTTCCAAGCAAGGTTAACAATTTACTATCAAAAATGGGTACCCATTGGAAAATAGCATCCGAAATTGAATTGGGAAACACCCAAGACACACCAAAATTGTGAAAGAGAAAATTCTAGACAGAATGAGAGTAGTTACAATATAAGAGCAAATGATTAGAGGTTTCAAGAGCTGCAAGGCAAAGAACACACTGCTAGGAAGAGTGTTGCCATGCCACTTGAGGTTTTTTCCTAAAAGGAATGCATCCCTAAATGCCAACAAAGTGTAAGACACAACCTTGGGGATAACTTGTGGAAACCAAATATAGGAAAGTGTAAGGCCCTCCAAATGGTGGGGCAAAGAGAGATAGGAAGCCTTGACAAAGAAATTACAAGAAGCTAAATGGGTCCAAATCATAACATCTTCCATATATGAAATAGGAATATATTGTGATAACATCAAATGCTTAATCTTTTCAATTTGCTACAACTGATTAGGTCTTTCCCATTCCCAGATAGGATTAAACCAACGCGGCTATGGGGAAGAGTGATCGATATAACCTTGTAAGCATGGATCTTATAGGATACCAAAGAGGGCCAGTATCTAAAGCATGGTCACCAATCCAACAATCAATCCAAAATTTAATCTGCTTACCATTACCAAGTTTCCACCGAGTACCTAACTGTAAAATATTTTTGGGACTTTTAATGGAGTTCCAGATGGTTGAGACATTCAAAAGATATTTAGTTAAAAAATCTCCATTAGGGGAGAGATATTTTGAAATCAACAGCTGCATCCAAGAAGCCTTCCCCTTTATTGCAATTTCCCAACCCAATTTTGCTAACATGGAGGAGTTCATATCAACAATTCGGCGCAAACCCAATCCTCCAAGAGCAGTCGGTTTACAAACCACATTCTAGGAAACTAAGTGCATTATTTTTCTTTCTTCATCCCCAGACCAAATATATTTTTTGGATTTGTTCAATAGTAGATGTAACCGAGGTAGGAATTTAAGAAGAGACATGAAATAAATAGGAAGGTTCTGAAGAGTAGCTTTAACTAGTTGTAGCTTACTTACCTAGTTGAGGAGAGCACCTTTCTAGCCTACTAGTTTCCTTTTATATCTGTTAATAACCAGATTCCAAAGTGTCTTGAGTTGTCTTCCTTGAAAAAGGGGGAGCCCCAAATAAGAAGAAGGAAGATCCATGATATTGCAACCAAAAATGGCTGCAATCTTTCTTTGTCTGCTAGTAGGAGTGTTGATAAAAGAAATATTGCTCTTATTGAAGTTAATTAATTGCTTAGAAGCAGATTGATAACAATCCAGAATCCTTTTCAAGACCTTTGCTTCCAATACCAAAGCTACTCCAAGCAGGAGTGTGTCATCAACGAATTGGTTGTGAGTAGCTGCAAGTATTTTTGATGTAGTAGTCATGTCAAGCAATTATGTCACTCGTTTAGCTACTTTGAAGGCTCTGTTGAGAGTATTTATCATAAGTATGTAAAAGGAAGGGTGAAAGGGGGTCCCCTTTCCTAATTCCTCAGCTGGAAGTAAAAAACTCCATGAGGGATACAATTTATAAGGATGGAAAATTTGGGGGTAGAGATGCAGTTTTGAATCCAAGAACACCATTTCACCCCAAAACCATATTTCTCAAGAACCTTGAGTAAGAAGGGCCAACTCACTCTATAAAACACTTTTTGCATATCAAGATTGTTGATCATACCTGTCGACTTAGTGAGTGAAGCTGAATGAAGAGCCTCATGGAAAGTAATAATGCCACCTTGGATCAACCTACCACCAATAAACCCATTTTGTTGCTCCGAGATTAGTTTGTCCATAAGGGGTTTCAACATGGATGCCAACAACTTAGTAATAATCTTATAAGACGTGTTACAAAGGCTTATAGGCCTGTAATTAGAGATCAACTTAGAACCCATAGATTTAGGAGCAAGGGCCACAAAGGTATTGTTCCATTCCCTTAGAAGAATGTCATTTTGCTGAAACTCTAGGATAGCTGCGTGCAATTCGATTCCACAATGTGCCAATACATTTGAAAAAATGCAGTAAGGAAGCCATCAGGGCCCGATGATTTATCACCCTTCATGTCAAAAACTGCTCTCTTGACTTCCTCCACAGAGAAAGGTTGAGTGAGTTTGGAATTGATATCATCATAGATCAGTTTGGGGATGTGGTGAAGCATCTCTTGGTAATCCTATTCACATGGAGGAGAGTCCTCATGGAGGAGGTGGGTGTAGTAATTAATTAGTTCATAAGTAATCACATCATTTTTTTTTAAGTATGTGCCTTCCATAGTAATAAGCTCCTTGATTTTGTCCCTGCTTTTATGTTTAGTGGCTGTCATGTGGAAAATTTTTGTGTTACGATCACCTGTTGCAGCCAGATCACTCTAAATCTTTGACACCAATAGACTTCTTCCTCAACAAGAGTATTGTGGAAGTCATTAAGGAGAGAAATATCTTGCTAGTGGAGAAGAGGATATCTGCCACTTACATCAATATTGGCAGTAATAGAGGCTAATTTCTCAGTGAGTAGATCCTTCCTCCTACGAATATCACCAAAAACCTGTAGCTTCTAGTTTTTAAGCTCCTTTTTGACAAAACTAAGCTTCTTAACAAACCTGAACATTGTTGAGCCTTGAATATCAATCTTCCACCAATCAAAGATAAGATTATCTAAATTATGATTCTGAAGCCAAGAAAGCTCAAAGCAGAAAGGAGGATGTTTCATGTTCTTAATCTGTGAAGCTATGAGGAGAAGGGGGTAATGATCAGAAGCAATTTTAGGAAGATCCATTAGGTAGAAATCATTGTAGATGTTAATCCAATCCATAGAGACTAGAAATCTATCTAGTTTGATTTGAATATGATTGCTTCCTAGTCTTCGATTAGACCAAGTGTAGGAAGCTCCATGAAGATCCATGTCAAAAAATTCTCCCTGTCTAATAAAATCAGCTAAAGCATCCATGTTATTAGTGTTGATACTGGCACCACCTTGTTTCTCTGATAAGTACAGGGGAGTATTGAAGTCACCAAAGCTATGAAACAAGGAAGGTGTTTGTAGGTATTATGAAATTCCAAATATATATATATATATATATATTTCTAATTTTCAAGATTCGGGGCATAAATATTTACAACAACCCATCCCACATTAGAACCAATTTCTTGAAAAAAATTCCCAGAAAATGGGGAGTTTTATAATACATTCACCAAAAAGAGTCTTCAGATTCCAAAAAGTGCATAAACCACCTAAATTACCAGCAAAGGTCTACGAGGCAAAGGAGTCATCAGGCGAGTAACCTATGGAGTAAGTCCTCTTTTATCTTAGTTTCTTATAGCTTTAAAATATCATGACAATTCTTGAGTCTAAAGTATTTGAGAATTCTTTTTTTATGGGTGTTTAAATCCCTTTAATTCCATGAGAGGATCTTCATTTATTTTATTTATGTTTACTTCCACCTGACATGGTGAGAACACCCTATGTACCTTGTGAAATATTCTAAAATGTTTCCTCATGAATCTTGGCTTGATTGGTGAGCCTTCTTTTGAATTTTTGAGCCCCACATCAAGATTATGTATAGTACCATTTCAGTCTTCCTTAAAGGATTGTTCTCTGCTAAAAAAGGATGAGGAGATGAGATTATTCTCCCTTAAAGGAGAGCAAGGAATTAAATGGGAGACATCCAAAGAACTGAGTAGAGTAGACTCACGCAATGCATTGAGGGAAGGAGAAGAGGTGGAAGAAAAGACAACCAAAGAAATACCAAAGAGAGGGAAGGTAAGGTAAATCTCCCAGAAGGAGAAGAGGATGATGGTGGAGGAGAAGACAAACCCAGTGAAGGAGGATGAAGGGAAGGGACAAATAAAGGATACTTTGGAAGGAAATGGGAGCAGTGAGCGATGACGAATACTCCAACAAGGGAGGAGAAGAGAGGTGGGAAGGTGAGGAGAAGAAATAGGGATCTCACCTTCCTCAAGAAGAATAGTGAAAGGATTCGAAGTGTTGACATCCTTGGTGACTTTGGGTACAAACTTTATTTTATTCTTTGGGGTGTGCACTTGCTCTTTAGCTTTTGGTTCTAGCTTGGAAGGGAAATCTTGAGCATGATGAACAATAGCTTTGCAAAAAGGAGAAAGCTTGAGGAATATATTCATAGTCTATGGGCTGAACCCAAGTACTAAGATCAAAGTGTAGTTCAATGGAAGATGGAAAAGGAGAGCTGATATTAGCATTGACACATAATCTAGCATGAATAAATCTGGTGCCAACTTTAGTTTCTTGATCAATAGCTATGAGGGAACCAATGGAGAGAGCAATACCTTCAATGATAGCTAGCTGAAAAAACTCCAAGGGGTTCTCTCGGAAGGTAAACCTACATTCGGGCACTGGGTTATGGTTTGGTCCTAGTATTGAACCTAGGAGTCCAACGTTGAATATTGAAGCCTCTCCTACTTAAAAACTAGGGACCCATGCAAAAAATACCTCGCAAAATCTTCCTTATGAGTAAAATTAAAAAGCATAAAGTTATTTGAAAGGGAAACAATATCAACCAGACCACAGGGAGTCCATTTAATACATACCCATTTTATAATCTTCTCTAAAGATGGTCTAGGTTCCATAAGTTTACCAATCAACAACTCCCTTGAAGCTTGCGTAACTTCAGTAATTGAGGAAGGGATTTGTAATGAAAAATTCCCATCAACGTGTTGTGGAAGAAACTTCCCTTCTAGGGGGATTTTGAGGAACAGATGCAACATCATACCAAGAGCCGAGATGAGATAGTAGTAGAGGCATCGATGAGGTCAATAGGAGGGTCAAGGGAGGACCAACTGGATCCAACATTGTAGTAGAAACTAGACATGGTAGAAAATTCCCAGAACTATGAGCTGGAGTGGTGGAAGAACACTTTCTCTAAGTGGAACACGTGGGTGGGCTTGGGTACTTAATTTCATTTGAGTGATCCACATTCGGAGCGCCCTGCTATGTTCTTCTTGGTCCATTTGGAGAATTTTGACCCCTACCTCAAGGTGTCCCCATGGCCACTTATTAAAAGCATCTCGATGAACTCATTAGGAATGGAACTTGGGTTGATGACTGCAAATTACTTGTAACTCACTAATAGCCCGATACCTTGGGTTTATTTCATATATTACACAAGAAAGAGATGAGAATGGATTCCTTCTATCATGTATGTTAGATATAAATGGATGGATCACTGTTGATGGATTGGTGTGGATGACCCTTAAAAATTTTATCTACCACTCACCAATCCCATCCCCAAACATATTAGATAGGACTAGCCAAGCCCCATTTATTATATTATTTATGGGGATGGATCCGAGAGGATGGCGATGGTGGATGGATGCCCGAGAAAGATAAGGGACCAGATAGAGTAAACGGAGGGGGATGAGTATGGATAGGTAGGTGGGTGGTAGGTGGGTATGGATAGGTGTATCTAGGGATGTTCATGCCGAATCTGTGGGGTGGCCTCATTTACTTAGATGATCTCCATGAGGCTCCAATTGTGCACTACAAAAATTGTGAAACAAATGATCCCATTATGAACTTGATACGTGAAGCCATTTTGTGCCATATGTACCGATTATTCATGAAACATAGTCAAATAAATCGTATGGACTCTAGATTAGAGTCTATAGTAGAGTAGGCCGACAGATCTCTATATATGTCCTATTGAATCTATTGGGATATACCCATATAATTTATAGTATTTACCAATATAATACTAAGTCTCTACCCATCTATAGTAATAGTATCTACAATAAGATAAGAAGAGCCCTTAGTATTTATAGTCACCTACTCCCCTATATCCGTATGGGCCATTTTATATCGAATTTCCTATATATCTACATGGGTCCGAAATATCCATGCCAATGAAATTATATACATTCCCACCTCCCGCCTAGATTCTATGGTAGGGGATATAAATATCCCCCCATAGATATATGGGTAAATATGAAACATAAATCAAATAAGATATATAGAGAGGGGGAGAGGGGGCCACTCTAAATCCCATCTAGAGATGGGGGACCCCTTGTACCCCTCCCCTCTATATATATCTTATCCTATCTTACCTATCCTTCATATCTACAATATGAACTAGGGGTGGCTCACCCATTTCCTGCCTAGATTCTAGGGTAGAGGAATAATAGATGTGGGGCTACGCCATATAGAGAGAGGGGCCCCCTATCTATAGATATGGTACCTCAGGTGAGGAAACCTTATATATGGATTCCCCTAGAACTCCCCTATAGGGATATATCTCATATTATTTGATAGCATAAGATATATATATACATATAGACAAGGATGGAGGGGAAGTAGGATGGGGATGGATGCCTTTGATCAAATATATTAGATAGGGCTGGATGGATCTGTGTGGATGGATAGGTGTGGATGGCCCTGAACTATCTTATCTTCCAACCACCCATCCCATCCCTAGATATATTAGATAGGGTTGGCCCGAACCCATCTATTCTATTCTGGATGGGGATGGATCCGAGAGGATGGCGATGGTGGATGGATGCCCGAGAAAGATAAGGGACCAGATAGAGTGGCTGGAGGGGGGATGGGGATGGATAGGTAGGTGGGGATGGATAGGTAGGTGGGTGGTAGGTGGGTATATATACTTGTATCCATGGATGATCATGTCGATCAATGGGGGCTCATTTACTTAGATGATCTCCATGAGGTTCGAATGTTCATTCATCTTCGATCGGGCACTATAGAAATATGTGAATCATGATATCTCATTCGACCTCGATTTATAAAACTACCTTACACCATATGTACTGATTACTCGGGAGACATGGTCAAAGCTTAGGCTCGACTCTAGATTATATTATATAGTAGAGTAGGACAACATATATCTATATATACATCTTATTGAATCTATCGGGATCTACCCATCTAATCTAGAGTCTTTACCCATCCATCTACCCGTCTATAGATATAGTATCTCTAGTCAGATAAGAAGGGTCCCTAGTCTCTAGTCCCTAGTCTCTATAGTCGCCTACTCCCCTATATCTATATGAGCCATTTTTTATCTAGTCTCGTTATTCGGGTTTGGTCCTCGACTTGTACCTATACAAACTAGACTAGAGCCCATAGTAGAGTAGGCCACTCGACCGGACCCCCTACCCCTACTCTCTATAGGGATAGGGCCCTTTCCATATAGAGATGAGATCCTCGCATGCTTGTCTCAATCATTGATTTCTATTCCATAGGGCCCTTGACTATCGATGCATACTATCGACTATTGAGAGTAGTCCGGCCTCGCCTCAATTAAAATTTTCTATTATTTAGATTCGTTACTATAGAGACTTTAGATAGTATCTGTAGAATCTATGGGCCGAATCTAGGGAATATATGGGTATGGGTCTCTACCTATAGAGTATATAGTCCAAATATAGGGAATATTTGGGTAGGGTCTAAACTTATACAATACATGGACTGAATCTAGACAATATATGGGTCTAGTCCCTTAGACTTAGACCTTATGATGGGAAGCCAAGACTCTAGAGAGACAATGGTCTATTCCCAATTACTATTACCAGACAGAATGTTAGAGAAAGGGCTATATATTTGTGGGGTAACTCATAGTCACCTCATCCCCCTCTTTCTATTTATGGTCTCTTTATCGAGAGACAGGGGTAGTATAGAGAGATGGCCCCAACTTCTCTATAGAGGTGGCCCCCTCCCCTATTCTATCTTATCTTATCTATTTAGGGTGGCCTATAGTTCTAGTTATATAGGGGCCCTCCATAGATATATAGGGGACTGCCCTATCTAGACTCCCCTCTCTCCCCCGAGGGGGGGGGTGGGGGCGTCCCTATCTATATGATATGTAGGCCCCCTCTCTCTAGATGGGGACTGGGTGGGCTGTCGACTATGAATCGGCCAACTCTCTATATAGCTCCTTGCATGCATCTGATCAAGTCTATCGGGGCCATCAAGCGGCGGCTATGGCTATATAGAGCCATTAGGGTCGGAAAATCCGTATATATAGATATGGGAATAGAAAGGGCCCCATCAGAGAGTAGGGGTAGGGGGTCAAGTATTAAGATAGATGGTTCCTCTCCCCATATAGATGTATATTCTGTAGGGGCTCTCCCCATCCCATTTATATATAGAGTTGAGTAGGTCATTGGGAGAGGAGATTCCCAATTCTATATAGACACCCTCTCACTTACCCTCAAATTAAACTCTATATACCACGCTCACACCCCTAGGGACCAGACCATATATGGATAGGGGTCCTATATAGGTATCCTCCCCCTCCTTGATCTATATATATATATATATAGGGCACCTCCAAACCCCTCAGAACCCTATCTAGATATAGGAGTATATATATGGTGACCTCGACATGAATTTAAAAATGACCCCATATTGCCTACAACCTAGATTCAGATTCTATTAGAGGGGGAGGGTGGGTTGGGGTCTAAGGACACCCTCATATCTTGATAGGGTGATCCTAAGCCCCCATATTAATATATACGTTCCTATGTATATATTATATAGATCTATCGCTCACCCCATATATAGATGGGATAGGGGCCCGGCCACTATAGAGAGTAGGAAATCACCATATATCTAATATGAACTAAGAGTGAGAGCATAAATGATATACCCTACCCTTTCCCTTGTCCATAATGGGAAATGGGATGTAGGGATATATGTGAGTGCTAAGTAGAGCCCATAGAGAGTTAAAATAGGGTTGGTGTGATGTATAGAGAGAGGGGTGGGGTTTCTTATATTGCTATACGACCTATCTAGATAGTTGAGGTTGACTATAAACTATTCTCTATTATAGTTGTAGCGATACTCTAATCGAGATAGATATATATCACCATGTCATAATATGGATAGGATTCATTGCCTATCTATATTTAAGATCCTTATATTCATTTCTCACTCAAGAGAGAGAATGAAACTAGGAATAGATGTCGAGACTCCACTTACTATACTAAATTCACTCTCTCCACTCACTCTACTCACTCCACTCACTCCACTCACTCTACTCTAATTGAGGGAATAGGGGAGGCCCCTCGAGGGGATGCCCTCTCTATAAGGGAGATCTGACTATGTACCAACCTTTGGACATTTTTTTCTTGTGAAGGGAATAATCCATTTATTCATCGATCTCTCTCCCATGACGACTAGGAACAAACAAATAAGAAATTCCACTTCGAATTCTGGACCTCAACATCCTATTACTCATGGTGTTACATGATCAATATCTATATAGGCTCCGGAGAAGTCATTAATTTGGCTCTCATAGTCACTTTAGCCTCCTTCTTTAGCCTTCTTAGGGAAATTTTTTGTTGGAATTGGTAGGCATAACTACACACTCACATGGTATTTGTTCGGAGATAGGAGCATTCGGTGGAACCGGTGAACTACACTTCTCACTCATGGATGTGTGGGACAGAGGGCTTTTGGTACTTGTTTTTTACTCTTCCTCTTTCAGTAACCCCGTGAATGAAGAAGGGGAAGAAGGGACGGAGGTCCTCATACAGATGGACATAATAGAATGGGTACTCGCCTAGTAGTACAATCCAAAATTGATGAAACAATAGATGGGATTTGAGCTTCTCTACCCTATATATTGTTTCTCACTATTTATAAGTTTTATAAAAATTAATTTATAGGTTCTATAAAATTGAAATTATAAATCCACCCCGGCTCCACATATATGGGGGAGATAGGTAGATATGGTTCCTTGGCCTTCCCGTATCTATATATTGATAAGCCATGTGGGCTCCCCCTCAAAATAGATAGGAGATGTGGGTCCCCCTAACTTTATGGGCCTCCTCCCCCTCCTCTTTTGAAAGTAGAGCCCCCTTGTTATGACCCCCATATAATAGAGAAGATCCCTTGTGGGCATCATCCGACTACTATAGAATATAGAGTTTTCCACACACACACACACACAAACACACACACATATATAGAATTTGGTCATCACCATATATATAAAGGGTCCCACACCCCCTATATAGATGGGGGAGAGAGGGGAGTCTAGATAGGTCTTTCGGGATCTCCTCTTTGTTTTTTTGGAGAAGACTATAGATGAGATAGTCGTCACTCACCTGGGAGAGAAGTGACCCCAATCTCAAATCCCATCTATAAATAGATGGGGGATCCGTCAAGTGGGAGAGCCGTGTTATGGGTGACCTCATTGCACGGTTCAGAGAGCACTTGTGCATGCGATGTGAAGCTCGAAGTCAGGAACGGTCCGAAGGTTGGGGACCATAGAATATGCTCCCTTTATATCTATATATGGCGATAGATGAGGTGTTTGGGTGAGTCATGTTTTGGGTGACCTCATTACAATTTTTAGAGAGAACTTGTGCATACAATGTGAATCTTGAAGTCAAAAATGGTTCAAAAGTTGGGTACCATAGAATATGATCCCTTTCTATCTATATATGGAGATAAACAAGGTATGAGCATTGAAAAAAGAGTAGAGTTCAGTGGTTCCCTAAACTTTATATGGGGGATATAGATGCATCAACTCCCTATCTATAATCACCTATATCCCCAATATATAGGGGAGGGGCTCTATATGGTGCTCCCTTATCCTACCATATAAAAAAGAGTAAGCCACCATCAAGGTAGATCCCTATGTATCATATCCCATCTTTCAAGAGGGCCTTGATGTTCTATATCTTCCGATCAAGGACCATCCCCTTGAAACTCTCTATTTAGAGAGTGAGGGGCACTCACCCACCCTAGGAGAGGCTCTTTAGACCTTTCCTTTAAAATAGAGATGCGTCTATCATTGGGTGGGTGAGTGGTTTCATAACAAACCACTTGATTTATGATTGCAACAATCGATGACCCCCAATCTTTATATATGTACTCACCTACCCCTATAGAAATATCTATAGGGTGAGAGGGGCAAGGATCCCTATAAATCTATTTGTCACTAGGGTCATTACATTAATTCCATATGTGTAACCAATCTTCTTATATAGGTATACCCTCCCTAGATTTTATATGATATGGGAGAGAGAAAAAATTACACTTGCCTATATAGAATCTATATAGGGGGTGGAGGGGGATTTCCACCTAACCTATCTAAGGGTTTGGGAGGGGTTTGAGCAACCTATATATCTATAGGGGTCATATAATTTATGTGTACACACCTACGCTCTCTCTCTCTCTCTATATATATATAGGCCACCATGTCTGCTCTATCGAGGGAGAAAGGGGGCTTGTTGGGAGGCCTGTATAGATAGGGGAGAGGGATATGGGAAGAATGGATAGTCAACTGGATAGGCCTATATATACATATATACAAAAAAACAAACACACAAACACATACATATATATACACATATATATACACACATATATATATAGACACTCACAGACATAGACCCCACCTCTCTTCTTCGGATAGAGGAGAGAGGGGGTCGAGTGCATGAATGCTAATCATAACTTCTAATATAGATATAGATAGATCGACCATATATAGGTGTCTTCCTATATAGATATTTTTCCATTAATAACCTTTAGACCTAACAATTATGTCCTTGAACCTATTCATGTTCCTATTATGGCCCAAGAATACATTGATTCCTCGCCATAGAGAAACCTCCAATTGTTAGGTATCATTATGATCTCGATATATACGAGTGTTATTTCGCGAAATCACTCGAATTTTGAATCATTTACTTGCTTCAACCACTCATGCCATGGATGTGGGAGCATTAACCCCGTTCCTGTGGGCTTTTGAGGAGCGGGAGAAATTGTCGGAATTCTATGAGAGAGTCTCGAGAGAGAGAGAGAAAATGCATGCCAGCTACATACAACCAGGTGGAGTGGTACAAGATCTGCCTCTTGGCTTATGCCAAGATATTTATGACTTTATACAATAATTTTCTTGTTTTGTTGATGAATCACAAGACATGTCAATAAAAACCATGTATGGAAACAACGATTAGTGGATATTGGTACTGTCACTGCACAGCAGGCCAAGGATTGGGGATTTAGTGGTGTAATGCCAAGAGGTTCGGGAGTATGCTGGGATTTGAGAAAAGCAGCACCTCACGATGCCCATGACCAATTGGATTTTGACGTACCAGTGGGTACCAGGGGAGATTGCTATGATCGCTACTGTCTCCGTATCGAAGAGATGCGACAGAGTCTGAGAATCATTGTGCAATGTCCTAATCGAATGCCTGGTGGCATGGTGAAAGCCGATGATCGTAAGCTATGTCCCCCATCACGATGCCAAATGAAACTCCCCATGGAATCCTCAATCCACCATTTCGAACTCTATACAGAGGGTTTTTCCGTACCAGCTTCTTCTACCTATACCGCAGTTGAAGCACCTAAAGGAGAATTTGGTGTGTTTCTGGTCAGTAATGGGAGCAATCGCCCCTATCGTCGTAGAACAAGAGCACCTAATTTTTCTCATTTATAAATACCCAATTTTATGTCCAAGTATCACATCTAAGAATATGTAATCACCACCACCGGTACTCAAGATATTGTGTTTGGGGAGGTAGATAGATAGGGAGAGGACAGTTGGTTGCTCACCCTAGCTTCATTGCGAGCCAGGAACAACTGCCATATAGAACTATAGGGTACCCGGTGGGTCGAGGGAGGTAGATAGGTCGCTCGTGATTACACCACCATCATGCATCATGTTACGTATATAGTATGGTATCACAATACCATCACCGTAGAATTGCCCCAAATAATATAGCCACCCAACCTCAACCAATATATCAATCCATACAACTAATAAAGTATGACATTACCATCACTATACCTTTATTTGGTATGGTGTTAAAATTATTGTAACACCACCAATAATCAAGTAAGGTATTTTTAACATCTACCTCAATCCTCTATATCACATCTATATTAAAACAAGAGAGGAGGCTCCACATAGATAAGATAGTTCAGAGAGAGGGATCCCCTAGATTGTATGGAGGGGAGGCCTCTTTCCCATATAGAGAAAGGTGGGTATAGTTAGGGCCATCCCATAGATAGGTATCCATATATCTCTACGAGTGAGAGGGGGCTACTATATGAAATACTATATGTCTATATTTCAAATCTGGGAGAGGGAATATTTTGAGTCTTTGTGTGAGATGTATCCAATAAGATTTGCATGTATAGTTATGGGACATTCAAATATATCACATAGTGTGATGGCGAACCCCATTTGTTATATGATCTATGGGTCTACTTGATTGACCCACTTCAATTAATTAGATAATATTTTGATTGAATATGAAATGAATTTGTTTGGTGCTCAATCTCTAGGTTCTCATTGTGGGGATTATATTTATTTTTTGAGGATGTTTATCCAAGATCACTCTAGTACCCTTTTAGGTGGCTATAAGAAGACCACCTATGGGTGGTCAATAGATTTCAACCAATCAAAAAAAAAATATTCCTATATTCTCTCGAGAGGACAGAAAATTTATGGGAACCCATAGATTAATAGGCTCCTCTCTCATCCTTAGAGCTGCATGAGGTCCCCCTATCTAGATATCTATCTATTTGGGGCACTCGGCTAATGAATAGGCCGAAGGCCCCTCTCTTGATCTTGGGATCCTAGATCTAAGTAGAGGCCCTAGACTTCCTCATCCCCCTATATAGATTCATATTTTATATGGTCCCCTATATATAGATTGGGAGCCCGAGGTGTGAGCGATAGATCTAGATAATAACTATAATATATATGGGGTGGGGGTGCTCAACCCAATATAGATATATGGGCCCCAACCTAGAGGGGATCCATCTAGATATGGGGGCCCCTCGTATAAATCTATGGGGAACTCCATCGAGTTGTATATATAGGGTTTCAAAGCCCTATCTATCTATGTGTACATAGAGTTCTAAATTACTCCCTCCCCCTCTTCTATATCTTATCTTATTCCCTCTATAGAGAAGGGGGGGGGGCCCGCCCTATCTAATCTGAACGCCCATATAGAGAATAGATAGGGCCCCTATAGATCTATATGCCTATATATCCCCTCCATATGGGCCCTATCTATATCTCCCTATAGTTCTATATGCCTATATTTCCTCAAAGGTATGGGAGATCTCTCTATATGGCCCCCATATATATACCCAAAATATATAAGATTTATAGGGATTGGGGATTCGATAGATTCTAGATTCTATGGAGGGCTCTATAGAGAGATATGGCGATATCCATATATATCTAAAGGGGGCTAAATAGGGGAATTTTTCCTCCCCTCTCTATCTGAACTATGACGACCCCTATCATGAATTATGGAAGATTGAGGAACCATATATAGATAGATTGTGAAGACCTACTATACTCTATCCATATATCTAGAGGGGCTAAGGAAGGGGCACTCGAAAGTGATCGAGGCACCATTTCTTCCCCTCCCTCTAGATCTATGGGAGAGAAAGGGTGCTCCATTTCTTTTTATATATGGAGATAGGGAGATGAGAACATGAATTATCACTACCACGTAAGGGCATTAAGACCATAACATGTTACACACATTTTTCCATAGCCACCCACCCGAAAGATCCACTCATTTTATAGTGTTGTCACATAAGATGAACACATCACCTGCTTGGAAAATAAAAATTCTCTCTTGGTCAAATTTCCACCAATTGAAGTGTGAACATAAAAGTGGAATGTTATAGAAAATGCATGCTTCTCACTTGTACTAACCTTAATAGACACGACACGCCCCCTTCTCATCGACGAGGAAATAACATCAAAGTTAGTACATATAGATATGTGTGATAGTGTCGTGAGCTTTCTCTTTACGAACGATAAGGAAGAATCCTCTGTCTAACGGGAAAGAATGACAACAAAAAAAGGAGTCTAACCATATTGAGTGAAAAACATGCATCCACTAGTAAAACCACTTTAAAGCATACCTAACACTTTTGGATATCCAATCCGAGTTGAGAGTAGAGAACCGGAGCCGTATGATGGGAAAAACTTTCACGTTCGGTCCAGGGAGCACTTTTCTCGTAGATGATGACTATCCATAGACCTTATTCCCACTTGTGAGGAAATTTTGTTGAGTGAACTAAATGAATTCAAGATCTAGAAAATAAGTTAGTGACACCTCCCTTAGAATCCATATCTCTCTCGACCCTCTATATGTGGGCACCTGATATCCATGAGGGTTCACCCACCCTGGTTGCAGCATTCTCCTCTATCGCACCTAAAATCTCTATTCCTGCGAATATGTTACGTGTTTCTACCCATAGTTTCTATGGAACTACATCGCAGCAAATCTTCTTCTTCCGCAGCATTGCTCCCATGATCCCAGGAGCACTGGCCGCCATGGCCCAGACGAAAGTCAAAGACCTTTAGCTCATAGTCCGATTGGACATGTGGGTTATATTCGTACCGGTTTTTCATGCGGAACCATAGGAGGAATTCAATCACTACTAATTGGTATCTTCATCCATGTATCAATGACGATAGGTGCATCCGCCATAGTCCCGGCATTACGGCGAACCCGTGTCAAATATTTAACATATCTAGGCACTCCAGTTGGGAAAAATCCTATTCTAGATATTACATCTCCCATTACTATGACCCCATATACGGGAATACCCATGATATCCAACTTTTGTAGAGAATTCCATTCTTCATTCATCACTCTAAGTTGTGGGGCTCACTTACCAGCCTTGATGGGAGTAGTGACTAGCGTTATAGGTCGTTGGGCGGCCGGAAGGTTGCCTGGAGTGGCAGTTCTGCATCCGTGCACCGGACACGTAGCTTACCAGAAGTTGCGACACAGTGAATTGGGTGGGATCAACCGACATATCTGCTACAGTGAATCGGGTGGGATCAACCGACACGACATCTAGATAGATCTTATCTTGCAATAGATCATGAACCAACCATATCCATCCGCAATGCCGCGAGACACTGCACGAGATGAACCTGGGTTTGGTGAATCGAAGTTGGCCCTGGGTGTGATAAGATTCCTAGAAATAGTACATGATCATATACAAAGTTTCTCCACACTATTTTCTCAAATGACGTGAGCTAGTCTTCTCGAGTATCCATCGGTTGAGTTAATTGACCACCACCCATTGTTATCCATATTTTCCTCCGAGAAAAATATTGGATCAACCACAACCCGCATAGAAAGAACCTGAGAAAACTCATTCAAATCTTGTAAATAGGTTGCAGAAGGACTCAAAAATGGAGTGGCAGGGGCTGAGAAATATTAAATGACCCTATGAAAAAGAAATGACTCTGTCGAGCCATTTCTATGTCTTAAATCCATTTTTCAAGTTACAGGTAGACTCAAAAATGGAATAGCAGGTCGAAAAGAAGGGGCAAGTGTTGTAAAGGAACCAGGAGCTAGAAGATAAAGAAGAGTCCAAAATCGACTAACTTTGGAAGAGCCAACAGAGAGAATCACGTGTCCTAATGACGCTTCTCCAAAGATGAATCCATAAAGGGAGGCTTAAACAAGCGCCGCATCTCCACGTGTCCCGTGCCGGAGCAGAGGTGAGTTTAAGTGGTCAACAAAGTCAAAAGGAAGACAAGGTGGGTCTAAAAATTGGCTAAGTATAAAGTGCAAGTGGAGGTTGCCAAGTGTCAGCTTGGCGCATCTCCAAGAGTTAGTCCAAAGGAAGAGACCCAAATGAGCGTGAGCTCTCCACGTGGCCTGGCCCCAAAAGATAAAAGGGAATGTTGAAAAGTATGATGAGGCCACATATTGGCATGTTTTGGCCTCATCTAAATCCGTTTTGAAGCCTCTTGCACATACAATTTTGATACTTTGACCTCCTCTTGATGTTTGATATTAGATAAAGTTATGATTTGGCATATATTTAGTTTTATATGTTCATTAAGATTTAATATACTTATTTACTGTGGTGAATCTTGTCCCTTATACAAACCGATGTTTCGATGTCCCCATGAAAAAATTACAAGATGCCATAAGCTTTTGAAGTAGTAGGTCCCATCCTGTAACAACTTTGGCGATGTGCTCTATAGTAGCTTGTAGCCACTTGGCCGGGAAATGATAAGAGAAAGTCATGACATTCAACAAACAATGAGGCATCATGAAGAATATGGATCTAAACATATGAAGCTGGAGCGGGTTAACCAAGTGGAAGAATTGTTTGGACAAGTTTAAAAAGTCTTTGAGTGATTTATCTTACGCAGAAAGCTACAATCCCGCCCCGTAGCATCTTCCAAAACTACCGCATGAAGAACATAGCAAAGTATGCACCTCCAACTGCCCGTAGCCAAAGAGAACTTGTCCAGCTCACACCGCAGCATAAGACAAAAAGTGCCAGCTATCCTAACGCATCATATGTAATATTATGGTTATTTTGTTAAGTAGTTTTGTAATTAGTTCCTATCATGTAAATAAGACATGAATTAGTTGTCTTCACTTGACAGATATGAAACCGAACAACTATAATCTATTTGAGTGGTTTTTGATCATATTCCTAGTATAGAATAAGTTAGTAATCTGTCTATATATATATATATATATATATATATATATATATATATCTAGAGACAAAGGACAGAGGATATAGATGGAGGAATGAAGTGATAGCTATGTGAGAAAGGTAGAATTATGAATGTGTGAAGATAGAATATATTAATGTGAGTTGTGCTCTTGAGTTCATTGTAATCTCTCTTTGCTGTAGCAATCTTTAATTGCTATAGCTCAATAGATGAATCATTTATCTTCTTGAGTAGTTCTGTGAGTTTCTAGGGTAGGATCGGAACTCACTTCTACACGAGGAAGGGCCCCCTCGAAGGAATTAGGGAAGATCCTATTCCTCCATTTCCTATTTATGTTGAGTGGATTGATTATTAGTTATTCATTTTATTTCTCAAAGTTCATGAGTGCATAGTGTGTTGAGTTTTTAGATCTGCAGATCAGCAACTTCCATAGTTTACTTTCCAATTTGCATAAGCATTACTTTCTACTCTTTGATAAATTTCTAGCCTACAAAGACTTCACTCCAAAGTACTATAGCATATATTTTGTAGGCCCTTTGAAAAGCTTACGCCCTGGGTTGACATTTAATGAACAATAGGGTATGAGACCTAATATCATTGGTTGATTATTCTACACATCATTTTGGCGTCGTTGCTAGGAAGGTGTCCAGATAAAGACTATAGAAGTGATTCCATTTCCCACTTTCAGCCAATTCATGCTTTCATTTCCCACTTTCTAGAATAACCATTCATGCTTTCTAGAATAGCCGTCCTATTTTTTTAGATCAGCTTTTCTTCTTATCATTTCAAAAGCTTTCTAGGAGCTAGAATTCCTGCTTTCTAGGATAAAATTGTCATTACCACACTGCTCAATTTCTGCAAATAGTATTAAGAACCAACCCCTCATATAGTTGAAAAAAAGAGAAAAAAATAGGAAAAACAAGAGAGAGAGCTGGAAAATTTATGCATAGAGAACGAGACTCGTTCGGAAGATTTTTTTCAAAAGTAAACAAATTACTACAGCAGAGGAGCCACTTATCTCCCAAGACAAGGAGTATACTCCCACACAAAGAAGAAGAGTGGCAGAGGAGCTACAATGTATTCAAGAAGAAGAACAAGAAGCAAGAGAAGACCTTGGCCGTGCTAGTGGAAGAAAGACAAGAGGAGGATTCGAACGAATCCCATACTCCATGAGGAGAAAGAATGCCAGAATACCTACTCAATTCAGCAAGTTCTGCTACAACTACTGCTGCCCACCGTACAACACCTCAAGTATCTATACATTATCGTACCAAGGGGGAAGTTGATCGGGAATTCAAGGACATTATTCTGAAATCTCTTGGGATCTCGTATAACAAGGAAATACACCATGGATCAAGCATCAGGAAATGAAGTTGAAGGTAGAGAACTTGCTGCCCCCACTTTTGAATTTTGAATTGTAGAAACCATAGAGGATACTCCTATGAAGAATATCCCACCCTCATCCCTCCCACACTTAGGGGGATGTCCAATGAGGATCCAGATACATTCCTATTTGAGTATGATGTGTTATGCCGAAGCTACGATTACCGAATGGATGAACAAAAGCTCAAGCTCTTTCCAACCACCCTGAAGGATGCAACATTAAGATGGTTTATGGGACTAGGGGGGAACATAGTCAGTAGTTGGGATGAGATGAAGAAAAATTTCTGACCAAATATTAGGAATATGGCAAAGGTAGAAACTTCAGAAGAAATGATATATTCCACATGACTCAAGATGAGGATGAATCTTTGGAAGACTACACGGAGAGGTTCACCTTCACACTACAGAAGCATAAGCAAAATAATCTCAGCCCAGACACACTCAAGCTGGTATTTCTAAAAGGAATCCGAGATGACTACTTGGAAGCCTTAGACCTCATGAGTGGAGGAGATGCATCTCAGCTAACCTTCGAAGAGATACAACAACTGGGGAAGAATTATTCGAGATCAACATTGGGAAAACTTTGGAATAACAAAATGCTACCAACATCAGCCAATGGGATCTCTAAAGCTGATGTAAGTAATCTACTACGGGACATGAAGATGGATATAATCAGCCACATGGCCACACAACTAGATATGCTGCACACCAGACAAAAACAGCAAGAAATGGACCAAGCCCTTACAGTCTACTGCCCAGATTGTCGGAAGAAGCAAGCTGATTGCAAGTGTCAAGTCATAAAGACAAAGGTAGCAAGCATTACATCTGAAGAACCAAATTCTATAGCATTGCATGCCATAGGAGGAGATGAAGATCAAGTGTTCTACGTGGCACAAAGGAAACCTTGGTAGCCAAGGACAAGCTATCCAGGTATGGGATTGAATCCACCATTTTCACAATCATCATTTTTCAATCAAAATGCAAATAACATGCCTAGCTAGAGTAATCCCTAGATGCCCCCAGCCCCTCCCAACCCACATTGGCCTATGCAACAACCATATAATCCCAATCAATGGCAGCAGTATCCCACTCCACCCTGGCAAAATCAACCATGGCAGCCACCACACAACCAATGGCAAAATCAGCCAACCCAAGGTCCATAAAATCTTATAAACCCATGGCAGAAACCATGGAGAGGCCAACAAACTTGGGGAAATTAGTAAGTTGGGTTTCCACAACAACCACAACATCCTACAATAATGTCGAATACACAACCAACAAGACCGGCTCAAATACCTGCTCAACCTGTACTAAATCCTACCAATAAGTTGGCTCAACCAACATGTACTGCTGAAATAACACAATACCCCACTTATACAATGGACATCAATGAAGTCCACCTGCATTCAGGAAGAACTCTACCACCTCCAAGTCTACCCATAATGAAAAACCCCACAATATCCATTCCATCACAACCATAGGAGGATCCTGAACCAGCCAATAAAGAGAATGCAGAAACAATATCACTACGCTTCCCAGAACACCTAAACCTTCCGCACGCTCTACTAAACTTGAGTTTGATATCCTAGGGCAGCTGAAGAATGTTTGTGTAAAGATTCCTTTGTTTCAGGCCATTAAAGATGTCCCCATTTATTCCAAGGTAGTCAAAGATTTGTGCCTTCGGAAATCTGGAAGGAAGAAGAAGGATCCTAATACAGTCCATGTCATTGGACAATTGGCGGAAATCATGCTGGGAGGAACGCTACCATAGAAATATGCAGACCCAGGCTGTCTAGTTATCACTATTTAGATCAATTGAAAACAAGTCCATAATACCTTAATCGATCTAAGCTGCCATCAATGTCATAACAATGGAAATGATGCATAAATTAGACCTGCAACATATTCGTCCCACATCTACAATGTTGCAAATGGTAGACAGATCCATAGTACGACTAGAAGGAATCATAGAATATCTGGTCATATCAGTAGATTCATGGGAGTACCCTACAGATTTTATTGTATTACAGACAAAAACAAAACTTGGAGGATATCCTTTGATTTTGGGTAGGCCATGGTTGGCCACCGCAGATGCATTAATCAGCTGTAGATCTGGAAACATGCAGATTTCTAATGGGAACATCACCAAGCAATTGGTTTTGTACCCCCCAGCATAGGTATCACAAGACAAGGACCAACCTGTCTGGATTGAAGAAGAAGAAGAGGCACCCATTTTCCATGCGTTAACAATAGATCATGCATGCACATTGGTAGATCTAGAAGAGGATACCATCATCTCCAACATACTGCAAAACAACTATCAGGTAGAACAATCCACTCCTGAAGAATTGCCTTGTATTCATTATCCTTTTTCTAATCTATGGTCAAAAGACGAACCACTGAAAGTGATCAAAGGATCTTCCATCAGCCGCAGCCACATGTGATCAATCAAGCAAAGATAGAGGAAATGAAAGAAGCCACAAAATCCATAGAAATAATGCCAGGAAAGACACTCCGCATAAATAACAAATTAAGTATGGAAGAAGAAAGAAAATTGACAACCATATTGCATGTAAACAAAGGAGCCTTTGCATGGGACTATGAAGACATGCAAGGCATCAGCCTAGAAAAGTGTACACACCACATTTACATAAAAGAAGAATGCAAACCCATACGCCAACCACAAAGGTAGATGAACCCAACAGTAAAAGAAATAGTCAAGGCTGAAATACATAAACTCTTAGATGCAGGATTCATTTATCCAATCTCTGATAGCCATTGGGTTTCTCCATTAGTCATTATACCCAAGAAAGGAGGTGAGTGGCATATATGTATAGACTACGAGAGAATTGAATGCAGCTACAAGGAAGGACCATTTCCCGCTGCCATTTTTGATCAAGTGCTAGATACACTTGCAGGAAAGAAATACTTTGCATTCTTAGATGGTTTCAGTGGATACAATCAGATCCACATTGCTCCTGAGGATCAAGAGAAGACCACGTTCACATATGTTGTCCTACCATTTGGATTATGCAATGCACCTACCACATTTCAGCAAGCAGTCCTTAGCATATTTTCAGATCTCTCACATGACTGTGTAGAGATATATATGGACGACTTCACCGTCTATGGAGACACATTTGAGGTATGTCTGAATAACTTGGAAAAATTATTAATACGCTGTCAAGAAAATCATCTATCCCTAAGTCATAAGAATTTTTCCTACTCATGGAGGAAGGGATAGTGCTAGGACACCATGTCTCTGAAAAGGGGATTAGAGTGGACCCAACCAAGATTGCTATCATCAAGGACCTGCCGGTACCGCAAAAACAAAAAGATGTACGCAGCTTCTTGGGTCATGCTAGTTACTACCAAAGGTTCATCAACAATTTCAGCAAAATAGCAGCCCCATTGTTCACTTTGCTAAACAAATATGTTGAGTTTGTATGGACTCCCACCTGTAATGAAGCATTCAATCTACTGAAGCAGTTGCTCATATCAACCCCCATATTACGTGGACCAGACTAGGAATTTCCTTTTCACATACATACAAATGCCTCTGATACTACCCTAGGTGTAGTACTAGGACAGAAAGAAGGCCATCTCAGCTATGCTATCTACTTTGTAAGCAAAAATATGCAAGCAACAAAGCTAAACTACACGGTGATGGAAAAATAATTCTTGGCGGTTGTATATGCAATCAACAAGTTCAAACATTACATCACAAAGGCTATCAAAATTTCATACACATAGATCATGCTGCTATCAGGTACCTCATGAATAAACCATCGGTATCTGGAAGAGTGGTAAGATGGCTTCTCTTGTTGCAAGAATTTGACATTACTATACTAGATAAACTAGGAAAGGACAACATTGTAGCTGACTTCCTTTCAAGATTACAAAGCAATCAAGAGGATGGCATAGTAGATGACTCATTTCCCAATGAGCACCTCTTCACCCTTGCTATCTCTACACCCTGGTTTGCTGATATAGCAAACTACCTTATTTCCAGACAACTGCCACTTCACTTTTCCTCAAAAGAGAAGCGTGCCTTGATACGGAAAAGTGGTAAGTACTCTTGGATTTCTAGTTTTCTCTTCTATACTGGACCTGATTGTGTAATAAGAAGATGTCTATGAGAAGATGAAGTAGTTGACATTCTTAAAGCATGCTATGATGAGCCATATGGAGGACACTTTGCGGCAGTTAAGAACAATGTCAAAATCCTAACCGTAGGATACTACTGGCCTACGTTGCACAAGGATGCAAATAAATATACAACCCACTGTGATAAGTGCCAACATATGGGGAGGCCTACAAGATCAGATGAGATGCCTTTACAACCTTAGCTGAAACCTGGAACCTTTGACAAATGGGGGTTGGACTTTATGGACCCATAGACCCCAAATCAAACAACAAAGAGTACATCCTTGTATGTACAGATTATGTCACCAAATGGGCTGAAGTAAAAGCACTGACACATGCTCGAGATGAGAAAGTAGCATCTTTCTTATACGAATAGATATTCACAAGATACGGTGTACCACGGGAAATAGTTACACATCCGGGGCCACGGTTTCTTGCTGATCTCATTGCTAACCTAGTGGAAGAATATAGGATAAGACATAAGAAGTCCACACCATACCATCCACAGTCCAATTGTTAGGAATTAATAATATCTAATGTGGAATAATTCCTTAGAATCACAATAATAAGAAGTATGAATAGAATTACAGAAATGAAAAATGCACAACACGAAGACAATATTTAACATGGTTCACCCAATGTGGGCTACATCCACCAAGAACACTTGCTCAGATTTTATTACAAGCCAACAGTCTTCATAATTACAATAATTAGATCTTGTTTGGAGCTGCACTCAACAAACCCTCCTAAATTCACACTTGAATTCACACACACTATTCACCTTCACAAAACACACTCATATAAATCCTATTGTATGTCCATCTATTTATAAGTACATCAATAGGTAGCCAAGAGGTAGTTTTACAAAACAATGGGTATTGAAAAACCATGGGCCCAAAAATAGCCCATAACGGTTACCCATTACACATGGGTTAATAAATCACCCACCCATGAAAATTTGCCGGGGCTTCGCCCCAAGCCACCATCTCGGGGGGGGGCGCTTCACCCCCAAACCCCCTTGACCCGCTCACCGGCGAGCGGGACCACCGTAAAAATATCTGAGTGTAACACATGGAAGGTGTACCAAACTCTAACATGAAAATAGGCTCCATAAACATAACACCAATGGCCAAGTTGAAGTCACGAATAGAGAATTAGAAAATATCCTAACCAAAATAGTTAATCTATCAAGAAAATATTGGGAGTCTAGACTCCACGAGGCTGTATGGGCATACAAAATCACATGGAAAATAACTACTAGCTTCACACCATATGAGCTAGTGTATGGGAAGAAACCAATGTTGCCAATAGAATTTGAACACAAAACTCTGAGGACTGCAGTAGAGATGGGAATTGATATTTCCGCAAAGCATACAAGAAAATATTGATGCAGCTCAATGCTTTGGATGAGTACAAACAACAAGCACTTCAGAACACATAATTGATACAATAGCAGCGAATAGGATGGCATGACAGATACATCAAACCTAGGAAGTTCACACATGGAGATTGGGCCCTATTGTTTGATTCAAAATACAAAGATCACAAAGGGAAATTGTAAACAAGATGGCTTGGGCCATACGAGATCAAACATGTCTATGACAATGGTGTAGTCCAACTATGAAAAATTGATCCAGTGAGATTCAAACTCCTGGTTAACGGTCACAGACTCAAAGTATACAAGAAACCCTTATCAAAGGAGCAATTTTCACAGCAAGTATAGTGGTCCATGTAGACAAACCCTCATATTGACCCACCAAGTTCAAAGGAAAAGGAGATTGATGAGGAAGGAAGGGAGGATGATCTCTACCTTCCATGGGAAGAATATTGAAATGTTGTATATAGACCTTAATAAGGCCATAATAAACATCTGCTATAGGCAATAGCAGGAGCAAAAAAAAAAAAACAAAACCAACAATGAAAACCCTTTTTGGGCGTTGTTGGTAGATTCTGGGTAGAAAACCAGCTTGTTGGCTACTCAAAACTGTAGAAAAGGGCCTGAATGGAAAACCAGCTCTCGCTGGCCATTCAAGGGCAAAAAAAAAACAAAAACAAAAACAAAACAAATAATGGGAAGAAAAACACCTCAGCCAAACCTACTTTTGCCACTTCTAGTTATCTGCGGGCTACTCAATCAGTTTCTAGGGGAAACCTTCCAGTTGCTACAAGTAACCTTCTAGTTGTTGTGGGAAACCTTCCAGTTGCTGCATGCACTTTCTAAAAGTGCTACAGGTAGAGTTTTGGACAGCCACAGGCATATTCAGAATGAGGTAAGGCAAAATTTAGGTCACAAACAATTACACAAAGCTAGAATTCATGTTGCAGGTACTCTTTCCCTTCTGCAAACATTCCTTGCTTGCTACAGGTGAACCCTTGGTTAAATCTAGCTACCTGTTCAATGCTATGGGCCACCTCATGGTCGCTATGGGCACAATTTTAGAGTGTTGCAGAAAAGCAGTGCTATGGGTAGTCAAGACAAGGGATGCACAAATCCACTCCAGAACTTGCAGGCATCATACAAAAGAGGAAGGAATGTAAGTTTCTAAAAATCACAAGCATCATGCAAGGAGGTATCATTTTTGTAGGTTTTCACATATTGCAGAAGCATAAATAGAAACAAGGACCTCCAGCCAAGTCCAAGAGGAACCTCATGTCTGATCTACATAAGCATAAAAATGCATAAGCAAAATTCCAGGAGAGCAATCATTTTCAGACAATCCTTGCAATCAAATTACTCATTGGAAGAAGTGTTGCATGCCAAACCCTTGCACAAATCATATTTTCATAAAAAAGTGTCACGTGGAGAACAAATAGGTGACACTAAGGTAAAAAGGTAATATCTACAAGTAGTAAGTATTTATTTCTTGAAAAGACATGTTAAAATTAAATATATGCCTTAATCATTTACTCTTTTTCTATCACCATCATGAGGGGACATTAATAAATTTCCTTCAGCAATAAATATATGGCACGTGTGAAACATTTTTTCACTTGAGATGAGTGAAAGTTGTCCGAGGGAGGAGGTAGGATTGGATCTCACTATGGGTAGACTTAATTACCCTCAGCATGAGAACCGAGGAAGTAATGATGCATGCCTTGATTACAGGGGACAATTAAAGATTGCCCCTGAGATGTGATAAAAGTAAAACAGAGAAGGGTGATAAGAAACGTAGAGAGAAGAAAGAAAAACTTGTCTGCAAAAGCTATGGGAGGAACAATTGTTCATAGAGAGCCCACCGATGTCACACCCTTGAGAAATAACCCTCATTGCTAGGATATATTTAAATGGGCTGGATGGAAAAATTACTTCCAGTTGCTAACCGAGTACTTGAATGAGAGAGAAGAGCAATTTGCAAGCACATTCGACGGATAGCAAGCCACGGTAGCTGGCATATCATTTCCAGTAATAGAAGACTTGATTGGGAAAGTGACAGACTCCCTCAAAATGGAGAAAATTGGGAGGAGAAACCCAATGCATAGCAAATCAGACAACAATTCTTCCAAGGGGAGCAATATAGTCAGACAAAAGGGGGTATTGAGATAAGAAGCCTACTTGAGGCCTAGAGAGAAATTGTTACATTCATCATCAAATACTTCACATGCAAAGGAAGGTATTCCCTACTCTATACAATGAAATTTAAATACTTAAATCACTTAAGGCATGGAGCAGTGATAAATGTCCCAAACCACCTGCTAAGTAGCCTAAAGAAAATTAAAAAAGAATATCGAAAGGGGCGAAGAACGCCTCGTCTCATCACATGTCGATCCGGATAATCACCAAGCAAGGCCTCCAAAACATCCAGCCCAAGATTGATTTAAACTAGGTAATTGGGAATCCAGACCAGCCACCTGCAGCATCAGAAGAAGAGAAGAGTCAAGAAAAAGCTGAAGAAAGAGAGGAAAAAGAAGAAACCCGTAAGAAACAGCCACAACAAGAAAGGAGGACAAAAAGAAAACATATCATAAGGGTCCCTAAAGAGAGATAAGAGGAGTGTATCATACCCATAGTAAGAAATACGAGGAGCTTTGCTGCTATGGGTAGAAGAAGGAGGAGGCTCATCATTTCCACAGAGAAGGAAACCACAAAAGAGGTAGGGAGTAAGAAAAATAGCCCTTAGAAAGAAACAAATGCCTCTCTATCTGCAAAATCAAAGGGCTCTGTCTCCAAGAAGATGAAAGGTGTAGAGGCAACATCACCTGCTAGAGAGCATAACATGTAGGAAAAGGAAGAAGAAACCCCTACACCTATAGTAGAGGAGGCACCTGAAGAAATTGAGACTACCTCAGCACCTAAGAAAAAAGGAAAAGAAAAGGTAGTAGAAGTTACCCCAAGAAGGAACAAAAGAGAAAAATAACAGCTGTAAGAAGATCTCATGATAAGGAGGAAAAGAACAACACAAATAGAGACCATAGAGATCAGTGAAGAAACACCTCCAAAGAAGAAAAAGGAAGAAGTCTTTATCACAAAAGAAGGTTTTGAGATAGTAAGAGAGATGGACAGTTCAGAAGAAGAGGAGAAGCAAGAACAAATACCTCCTCAAATACCACAATAGGCAGAAATTGAAGAGGTGAAAAGTGAAGGGAAACAAGAACCTGAATTCCAAACTCTAGAGCAAGCAGTGGAGGAAATCAACATTTTGAGAAACATCATAAGAAACCTAGAGGGAACAAGAGGATTGGATTCCCTGATAGGAGCAGAGAAGCCTTGGAAAAGACTTCCATGGAAGAAGAGAAAGAAGAAGAGCCTGCAGAAGAACCTGAACCTGAACCAAAATATGAAGGTAAATACAAAGGAGGAAAGAATGAGTCCTTACTCCAAATGGTCCCATATAAAGCACAGAGACAACCTACAACAGAGCCTGAGGTAATACATTTTGACCTCACTTCTAAAAATATTTATTCAGTTGGACCTAAGGATGACCTATATACATTCTTAGAAGAAAATTTTCTCGAGGATTATAATGTTTTTCAAAGGCTAGTACAAAGATTTAAAGGGCATGTTGAAGCAAGACAACAACATGACATGTTGGTGGAGAAGGTGGAAAAACAAGAAGCTAGAAATAGAGGGACTCAAGATGAAAGTAGAAAATATGTATGATCTTTCTACTAGGATTTTAGAATGCAGACCTCCACCATGAGTATATGCCCTATATCTGCAGGAGAAATGGTTGCATTTTAGATATGAGAAGGTATACAATAACCTTCCCTATGTTGTGGATGACCCCAAAACATTCTTTAACATGTATAGAGTATCTGATCCTGACACTCAGGCACAACTGAGTGAGTTTTATATTCATAACTTTGTTGTTCCTTCTAATGTAAAGTGGAATCCTAACATGTATCTGGGTGACATACTTCTAGATGCCTTCACATCTTACCTGAAAAAATGAGAAGAGAAGGAAAGAAGAGGCAGATGAGTATCTAGAAATGGAAAAACAGTCCCTGCCTTAATGATAAGGGGAGAAAGTGGTTACCCTGAGGACATTGTAGAAGAATGGGCAGAGTTTGTATCAGAGGATAGATTGGCTACATGGGTCAGGCAAAGGTGGATAGCTGTCTAGAACCGATATTTGATATTCCTAGATAAAGAAGGTAAAATAGCTTATGTATCCTACAAATCAAGATGGGATGAGTTGCCCACTATACTGAGAAATAAAGAGCCAAACAAATTTTAAGCAGGCCTTAAAAAGGGTGCATGATTACATAGAACTGGTAAGAATGAAAAAGGAAGGATGGATAGGATTGAGGTTTCATCCTCCCATCTTCTGGTATCCCATTCCATATTGGAGGGAAATAGTACCTTTGGAAAAAGAAAAAGAGATATCCTTATGGCATGAGCTTGGGATAAGGGGAGGTCTCTATGGATATGGCCAGATAGGTAATCAAGACCCCTATGACTACAGAAAATATTGTGCCCTCAAGATGAGCCAACTTGCTCAAGGACGAGCAAGAAGATAAGTTGGGGGGTGTGATGAGGCCACATATTGGCATGTTTTGGCCTCATCTAAATCCTTTTTGAAGCCTCTTGCACATACTGATTTTGAGACTTTGATCTCCTCTTGATGGTTGATATGAGATAAAGTTATGATTTTGCATATATTTAGTTTTATATGTTCATTAAGATTTAATATACTTATTTACTATGGTGAATCTTGTCTCTTGTGCAAATTGATGTTTCTGATGTCCCCATGAACAAATTACAAGATGCCATAAGCTTTTGAAGTAGTAGGCCCCAGCCCATAGCAACTCTGGCGGTGCTCTGCAACCAGCGTAGCAAACTTAGGTTGGGAAATGATAAGAGGGAATCATGGCATTCAACAAACAATGAGGCATCATGAAGAATATGGAGCTGAGCATATGAAGCTAGAGAATGAGTTAACCAAGTGGCAGCATTGTTTGGACAAGTCTAAAAAGTCTTTGGGTGATTTATCTTACCCGTAGCAAGCTCCAGGCCTACCCGTAGCATCTTCCAGAACTACCTACAACAACAAAGCAAGTATGCACCTCTAGCTGCCCATAGCCAAAGAGAACTTGTCCAGCTCACACCATAGCATAAGACAAAAAGTGCCAGCTATCCTAACGCATCATATGTAATATTATGGTTATTTTGTTAAGTAGTTTTGTAATTAGTTCCTATCATGTAAATAAGATAGGAATTAGTTGTCTTCACTTGACAGATATGAAACCAAACAACTATAATCTGTTTGAGTGGTTTTTGATCATATTCCTAGTATAGAATAAGTTAGTAATTTGTCTATATATATATATATCCAGAGACAAAGGACAAAGAGGATATAGATGGAGGAATGAAGTGATAGCTGGGGGAGAAAGGTAGAATTATGAATGTGTGAAGATAGAATATATTAATGTGAGTTGTGCTCTTGAGTTCATTGTAATCTCTCTTTGTTGTAGCAATCTTTAATTGTTATAGCTCAATAGATGAATCGTTTATCTTCTTGAGTAGTTTTGTGAGTTTCTAGGGTAGGATCGGAACTCACTTCTACACGAGGAAGGGCCCCCTCGGAAGGAATTGCAGGGAAGATCCTATTCCTCCATTTCCTATTTATGTTGAGTGGATTGATTATTAGTTATTCATTTTATTTCTCAAAGTTCATGAGTGCATAGTGTGTTGAGTTTTTAGATCTACAAAATCAGCAACTTCCATAGTTTAATTTCCAATTTGCATAAGCATTACGTTCTACTCTTTGATAAATTTCTTACCTACAAAGACTTCACTCCAAAGTACTATAGCATATATTTTGCAGGCCCTTTGAAAAGCTTATGCCCCTAGGTTTACATTTAATGAACAACAAGGTATGGGACCTAATATCATTGGTTCATTATTACGCACATCAAATTCCATAGGCCTACGATTTGCCGCCAACTATCAAATTGACACTCCTTCAAAAGTATGTTTTGAATCAGGTTTTCAAGCTAGTGTGATGCCTGCACGTGCCCGAGTCTAAAAAAAAGGGAAGATTCGGTTGAATAGTCAATGCATAGGACAAGACGATGGAATTTGCCACGTGTCTAAATGGCGTTGATTCAAGGATTGAATAGAGAAATGGTTTCCAAATGAGCGCGAAATGCCACGTGTCCCAGGTCAAGAGATGTGACCCCGCTAAGCAAAATACTTGGCCAAAAACATATAAATTGGGTAGGCAGTGAAGGAAACGCCACGTGGCAAGCCTAAACTAGCTATGCTAAAGTGGGTCATCGGGGGGAAAGTTGGTTTTTTGCCCCCTGTTATTCAAAAGGTGTAAAAGTTGCAAAATGGTCTCGCAACTCCTCCCAAAGGAAAAAGTCGAGTTTGAGCCCGAGTCAAGGTCCAATTAGGGAGTCGGAGGAAAAGGTGAAAATTCTTCTTTGTCAAAAAGGCATAGAGATAAAAATTGAAGTGCATCTCCCCAGCCAACCAAAGGGTGCCATGTGTCCAAGCGGAGCGTTGGGGCTGCGGGGGTTTTCTTAGTTTTTTGTTTCTGAGGAAAAGGGGGATAACACAAATCACATACTCGTAAACCCAATTTTTCCCTAATGTGGGTGCCACATGGCCCATATTAAAAAGGAGACCAAATTTTCAAAGCTGCTTTTTCCGCCCATTTATACGGACTCAATACAAACTTTGAAGGGTCATATCTTTCTAGTCAGGGCTCAAAATATTGCAATCGACACTCTTGGAAAGATCTCATCTTCACCCATGCCATGGAGATATGAAGCTTTAAGTTTGGGGAGGTTAGGTAAAATAAAATGGAGAAAAAAGTCTTTAGGGCCATTTATGTGGGATCTATCTGCCCTAACAACCAGATCAAATTCAATCTAATCTTTTGTTTCCTCCCTCTTGAGGTGCCGAACCAAAGATTGATATAGTCAAGACAGATTTGGGGGCATATTTTATAAGAGACATTAATGGCTATGGTTGAGCTTCAACCTACTTTTCCTGCTTCTCTCTTTTTCTTCTCTGCGATTGAGTCTATAAATACAGGGTCAGGACTCATTGTAAAGGGTTGGACATTCTTCTATTTTGTAGGCTCCCTTTTCTTCTACCAAAATAACTCTGGATTTTGAGACCTTCCACTAGACCATAATACGTTCTCTACCTTTTGGCCACTTTGTAATGTATTGTATCAATCTGCAGAGAAATAAAACATGTCTATGATCGATTTTAGATCCTTTCTTGTCTCTTTTGCTTTCATCTGGTCTTTCATTATAGATCGGTTATCTGTGTTTGATTATTATATGCACCTTTTTGTTTTGTGTCTATTAGTAAAAAAATGTTCATCATTCCTTTGGTGTATCACCTTATAGCTTAGTTTGATTTCTTGCATCCCTTTTATCCCTGTCTCCTTGGAAAATTTTAGATTAGGTATAGGGATAGATCCTTTGCAAGTTCTCACACACACCTAAATAGAGGAATAGGAACCAACCTTTAATCTAGAGAGATTTTCCATTTACAAGGTCCCACATCTTGCGGAAATTTCAATGTTATGCAGATCACACCAAATGAAAGCTGCCTTAAAAATCAGATCTATAGAACTCATTTGGGGGTGTTGTGATTTTGAACTAATTGTTTTTGCACACTGGTGGGACTAAGAAGTCTCCATCTTTACTACAGTAAGAATTGATGTGTACTTATTGTGATTCTAGATTTTAAGAAGAAGCTGTACATCCGGCGACTCCAAAAGGAACAGAACCCACTAGTTTCAAATGTCATGTTTTCCAAGTTCATGACAAGAATACAAACAAGGTCAAGAACTAGAGAGGAGGGATTATTTGTCTATCTAGAATTATCCCTAGACAAAGGGAGAAGAGAAAGAATAGTCCTGAAGTCTCTATCTCCACCAAACAGAGCCTTATCGACACCTCCTCCTAGTAGGCCATTCTTTCAATCAAGAAGGGTGCTCGGGCCAATCAAGATGGCTCAACCAAATCCTTATGTCAATTTCATTGGCAGCAACCCACTCGCTTTGAATGCACAAAATCTAGTCCCGATAGCAGCATTAAAGAGCATCCCATATTTCACTAGGGAAAACCAAACTTCTCCTAGTGACCATGTCCAAGATATTGCAAATTTCTGTATAATCCATGAGATCCATGAGATGGATATTGCAGTCAAGTTGCTAGCCTCTTCACTCAAAGGTAAAGCTTCACAATGGTTTAGGAGCCTTGAAGCAGGCTCTATTCAAAATTGGAACCAGCTATGCACAACTCTTCACAACTAGTTTGGAGAAAAGGGAGACTATCCTTACTGGAGCAGCTGACAACAATCAAGAGAGCTCCGAATGAGTAACTAATGGATTTCAACCTTAGATTTGAAAGGACCTAGGACAAGATTCCAATAGCAGTAAATTCCAAAGTAATGATGGTGCCTTCTTATACTTTCTTAGGCTTTAAATTCTAATATTTCTTTGATGATTCAGTCAATGGGGGGCACAACCTTACCTATAGCATATAGCCTTTCCATAGGAGATGAGAATCATTTGATTCGGGATAAAAACTTACTCCCATGCCATCCATACCTCTATACCTTGAGTTAGGAAACTCAAGTACCAACCAAACACCCACATTAGCGCCTATACCCACCCACAGAGTCAAATTTTAGTCAAGCCTCCACTTCAAGATCTAACACCTCAAAATAACTTCATGAAGTTATGAAACAATTGAAAAACCTAGGAAATGATCTAAGCTGTTCATTATTATCACCGAATCAAAACACCCTTATGTTTCCATAAGTGCATATACTTGAACTTACGCAGTGTGATTGGATAACATGGGTACTATCTCCAAGTTGTGGGACTTGCTACTTGAGATAGACCTCAGAGAAAGTGGTTCTTGCTCCTAAACTACCCTGCCACAATCTACTCTAATGGGGAAACTAATTATTCTAATCTAAATTTCCAAGGGACCAGGGAGAGAGAATGCATAAAATGAAATCCTACACTAAAGCGGTGATACACCAGAAAAGGAGGGTGTGAGAATAGTCTTCAAATGCGTGAAATACAGAAGCAAAGTGCACACTAGAAGAGGTGATGACAGTTCTCCATAATCTAGCAAAATGCATTCACAACAATATTTCAAACATACACAATGATAATGGATCCCTGCATGAACATAATAATAGACACAATATTCTTGTAATCAAGGTTGAAGGGGCAAGAAGAATGCAAGAAAAACACAGCAGGGGAAGATACATCAACAAACTTATATTTTATTGCTTCATGATATACATGATTCAATCTATTACAAGATAAGGACACGGATCACCATGCAAGGAGTCCACAACAAGGGCCTGTAACACATCAGCTTCATAAAGCAATCTTGGTAGAGATTTGCTACAAAAACTACCATCTCTTTACAATGAGCCCCAACACTCCCATTTATAGAAAAATGAGAAGAAAGAGAGAAGGGAAAAGTGGAAATCCCGAAATCTATCCTTCAACCACTGTAAGAGGCATTAAATGGAGTAAAATGATTATATATTACTTGCAAAAGGCTCCCCATCTTGTCCGAAGTACTGCAATGAGAGAAAGAATGATGACCATGCCTCTTAATTGCACTCCCAACCACCAAATACAACACTGTTATAAACCCGGCCACGTTTTGTAAAAAATCTCCATCAATATCTCATAAAATCTAGAATTTCTTGATTTTTGTGCATCGGATCGAGCCACAATTCCAACGGTAGTAATTTTGTGCGATTTCGTTGAGAAATGCAAAAGTTATGGCCTTCTGAGTGCGGGCAGCTATTTTGGGTCTAGCATGCGTTTTCTGTCATTTGACGAGAATGAGCATTAACTGACTGGAGCCGAATATGTTTCTTTTAATTAAATATATCTACCATCATTAAAAATAAGAAATCCAGAAAGTCCAATTTTGTGAAAATCGGAGCTCGGAGTCAAAAGTTATGGCCATTTGAAGTTTCACGGGTCAAACGTTGACTTTTCTTCTTTGCCTTCTACGATTAAGATTTTCGTCCCTCGTGTCCTATGCATACCTTTGTCCCGGCTGTCCTAGATGAAAATCTCCTGCTTCGGCTGATTCGGGCTTCCTTGTTCCTGTTTGCGGCTTTTTCACCTTTTCGCGTCCCACGCGTCCCTCGCGTACTTTTGTCCCAACTGTCCCGGACTGCCTGGGACAAATATCTCCGAACCACCCAAAATGGACTGTCTGTCAGAAAATCGGCCGATTCACATCCCGCACGTACTTTTTTCCCGACTGTCCCAAAAGCGTTGAGTGAAACAAAAACTTGACGATTTTCCTTGCTTTCGTTTCGGCTTTTCGCGTCCCAACGTCCCAACTGTCCCGTGGACCGCCTGGGACAAAAATGTCTGACTTAGCTGATTTTCTTTGTATTTCGGCCCCAAGCTTGGTACGACGAACCTTGGTACGACCCGCATTGGTACGACCCAAACCCTTCAGACCCGAAATTCTTTAAAACAATCCTACAACCTTATTTTTTGCATTTTTTTGCCTTTTTCTAACTCGTTGGGATTTCTTCTTGGATGGGAGAGTTAGAGAGAAGCCGAGGGGCCCCAAAAACATGATTTCGGGCCTTGAATCAATCTACTTGCTCGGGCTGAATAATTTGATGCAAGTTATTAAAATTACCTTGAGGGTGAATTTTGGATAACAAGTAACCATCACAAGACAAGAGGCTCGAGTTCTAGGCCATATCGGCCTCGGGCTTAGTATCGAGTTAGACCCCTGTGTCGAGAAAAATAGACTACCAGCCCAAGCTATAAATTAGAGCCAACACCAAGGGCAACCTCAAGTTGTTAGACCTTTCAGATCATATGACCCAAACACAACTTCAACATCAAGGGCATTGGTTCCAGCACAGAATAACATGGCACAAGAGTATGAATGGTGTTTCCCATGTAATCAGCCACATAATCAGTCGATGTGCTTCAATGGTGCATTAAATCAGGCTCTAATGGTGCAAACCATTGGTGTGTCATAAGAACCTAGCCATGAAGAAATTCTACGTTAAGGAGCTTAGCAAGAGGGACCCCCAAACAAAACTATGCTTGTCAATTGGCAGGCTGAAGAATTTTATGGAATGAATTAGATTCCTTATCAAAGTATAGCTACCAATACATGGTCTAAGAGGAGAAATATTAGAGAAGGAAATTCACCAAGCTTAGGTGATCCTCAACTCTCCATTTCTTAGCTAGGTGTTGGCATTCAAAATATGACGCCCAATGTGGAGAGTCAATCCAAACCACCTTTCAGACCTATTCAGGCACCGGTTGTGACAACCCACATGCAAGAGAAAAATTTGTCAGGGAAGGGCAACCGAGAGATAGTCCATTTAATATCATTGAGAAAATGAAGAGGACAAGTGTTAACATTTCACTATGGGATTCACTGGCCATTCTAGGGTAGAGGGATCTATTGTAGACTACCATGTAAAATTGGTCAAGTTATAAACAACTCCCTAGCCAACAAGAGAAAGTGCTTACCAATGTGGCTCAACCGTGAGAAACCATGGAGAACAACGAGGTAAGAATCTGAAGCCTCCTCCATTTTATGTTTCATTAATCATTGGAGATAAATTGGTGCACAACTGCATGATCGATTCGGGGGCAAGTAGTTTTGTAATACCCAAACAAATAGCTAATCAACTGGGTCTCTAGTATGAAGTCATCTCTAAAGGAGTAGTACAATTAGATGGGACAACGGTGACCCTTTGTTAGAATCATCAAGGATCCGAGTCTCCCTCTACATGCACGCTTTCTAATGTGACTGTATTGTAGAATGTGTTAGTCATAGACTTGCCACCACATTTTGCATTGTGTTTGTCCAAGGACTTCACTACCAAAATTAGAGGCTACTTGTCTATTGACTGGTCACATATGCTCTTTATAACAAGGTATGGAGTGAAGACCACAATCAGATCTCGAGCCTAAAGAAAACTATCACATTGAGTTTTATGTAGCAATCCCAATCAATGAAAATTGTTTGGCTTTTGATCAAGAGGACCTCTAAACACTTATGAGGTAGATATTAAAGTAGGGTGTATCCTGAAGCTGACTCTTGACAAATGGGTAGTCAAAAGACATGCTTTTGACCCTATAAGAATATGGAATAATCGAACTAGGAGTCTACTACTGCATGAGGAGAATCATCCTCTTCCCGACATCATTAAGCGAGCACAAGGATGACAATGAGGTGTGACAATTGTTCTTTGATGGTTTGAGGATCGAGAAAAGGAGCTGTAGGAGGAGCTATGATTGTGTCCCCCAAGGTATGAAGTATTATTCGGCCTTCAGATTTCAGTTTTCCTACTCAAATAACACTGCAGAATATGAGGCTTTGGTCCATGGATTGCATTGGGCCAGAAGACAAGGAATCAAGAACTTGCAAGTGTTTGGTGACAATGAATTGGTTTCCAATCAAGTCAAAGGATAGAATGTTGTCAAGAATGACCTGCTCAAAGGTTACAAGAGTAGGGTATGGGATCTCATCGAGGATTTCAAAGCCTTCAATATTGTTTCCATACCCGAAGGGAGAAGGAAGCTATTGATAGGCTTACAATAGTTGGAGAAACATTTGATGTGGTTGACAACATAAAGAGGGACAAAGAACAACCACATATCCATGTGGTTGTGAGGCTAATAGTGCCAGATAATAACACATGCTGGCAGGTGTTTGAGAGTGACCAACAAATCATCAATTTTCTGCAAGAGGAAGCTGAATTCACAGCTAGAAATCAAAGTAGACTAGAGAAACAATATGAAGATCAAGTAATGCATCTTCCTTCAAATAGGAGTCTATCTTCAATCCCAATGATTAGTTTCAAAAAGAAAAGGATAATATACAGATCAAGGGAGAAGATTCAGAGCTAATTCTGGTTGGGGGAGGAAAAATGCTTCAAATTGGCAAAGTGGCCACCGAGCAAGAAAGATATGAATTTGTGAAACTTTGTCAAGAGTTTTTAGATGTATTTGCTTATAGCTATGAGGACCTCAAAGGTTTCAATCTGATGTTGGCACAACACACAATCGAATTAGATCCAACTACTAAGGCCATCACGCAAAATCGAGACCATTCAATCCACATATTTCTCCTACGATGAAGAAAGAGTTGAACAAGATGATAGAGGCAAGTATCATATTTCTAACCAAACACTCAATTTGGGTCACAAATTTTGTCCCAATTAGGAATAAGAGTGGAGATATTAGGTTGTGTGTTGACTTTCATGACTTGAACAGAGCATCCCTCAAGGACCACTATCCACTTCCCTCAATGGAGCAAATTTTACAAATGATGTTTGGATCGGGAGGATTCTCTCCTAGATGGCTACTCGAGGGTACAACCAGATCGTGGTGAAGGAAGATGATCAGTTAAAACTACTTTCACCACCAAATGGGGAACCTATGCCTACAAAAAAATGCCATTTGTATTGTCTAATGCCGGATCCACTTTCCAAAGGGCAATAAATATGGAATTCAAAGGGATGATCAACAAATAGTATTGATCTACCTAGACGACATTATTGTGTTCTCTAGAAATGCGAGCCACCTTTCCACCTCAAGCAGGTGTTCCAAAGGTGTAGGAGATTCGAGGGTATCATTGAACCCCAAAAAATGCATATTCTTGGCCCATGAGGCGAGCTTCTAGGAAACATTATGTCAAAGGAAGGTTTGGCAAACCCGACCCAAAGAGAGTTGAAGTAATAAGAGCATTGCCATTGCAAGCCATAAGAAGGCTCCTCAATGCTTCTTGGGAAAAATAAATTTTGTCCATGATTTGTACTAAACTTTGCTACCCTGGTCAAACCAATAACGTTAATGTTAAAGAAGAGTTTGGAATTTAGGTGGACTCTCTTAAATCTAAATTTTCTAAGGACTTCATATTATACGCCTTTTGTGGCAGTGACACAATTTCTTCAATCCTAGTACAATAGAACAAAGAAGACATGGAGCAACAATTGTTTTTTCTTCAACCCAGTCCGGAAGATTATGAGGTGAGGTACTCCTTCATTGAGAAGCGAGTCCTGGTGGTGATCAAAAGACTGAAGAAGTTGAAGCATTTGGTTTTGAACAACAAAATCCAACAGTTGGTCTCCCATGCAGGGGTTAAAGACTTCCTTCTCAGCAAGGATTTGAACGAAAAGCATGTAGGGTGGATCACTCGTGTCATGGAGTATGACATTGAGATCAAGGTCACTAAGCTAGTCCGTGGGAAGGGATTTTGTGAGCAGCTGGCCTTAAGTCAACAAGAAGAAGCAAGTGATGAAAAAGAAGTTGTTTTGGTCCTACAGGATAGTCAAGGCAAAGAAAATGAGGATGTGCCCACTCCTTGTTGGACTCAGAACATGGTGCACTTCCTTCAAACAGGCATGTGTCCTCCAGAAATGAATAAAACAAAAAGGAGGCACTTCAGACTACAGGTCATCCCATATGTACTTATTGACGGTGTCCTGTTCAAAAGGGACATCAATGGCATCCTGTTAAGGTGCATCGAGGACAAATTAGGTTGAGAGAGTGCTACAAGAGTTCCATGATGGAGCTATTGGAGGCCGTTTTTGCTCCACGGGTGATAGAACTCAAGATCATGAAGGCGGAGTTATTATTGGCCCAAGGTGTTTAGTGACTGCTATGCATGAATTAAAGGTGCATGAACTATGTGTTCTTCGAGGCAAAGAGAGGCTAACAACACTCCCATTGCACCCCATTTCAGATTAACCAACCATTCATGCAACGGGGCTGGATTTCATCGGGGTCTTCAATCCAAATTCGAGCCAAAGCCAAAAGCGGATTCATACGGAAACAAACTATTTTACCAAGTGGACTAAGGCGGTGGCACTCAAAGAAGCTAATGAGTCCAAAGATATTAGACTTCTACGAATGGATAGGGACCAAATTTGGAGTGCGACCACCATTATATTAGACAATGCATTGGCATTCATCGATTCCAAAATCATGGGATGGGCTATCAGGAATGGAATTTACCTGAGCACTTCATCAAACTATTACCCTCAGGGTAATGGCCAAGCAGAGTCTACAAACAAGAACTTGTTGAAGATTATCAGAAGAACTCTAGATGAAAATCAGAGAACCTAGCACACGAAACTCAAATCAGCCTTATGGGCTGATAGGACAACACCCAAGAGGTCTACAGAAGCTATCCATTCAAAATTATCTATGGGAATAGGGAAAATTTTAGTGGCGAATATTCCATTTTTGAAAATTTTGAAAAGGCGAATTTTTTGGCACGGGCCAGTGACCTGTTCGCCTAAAAATTACACTTTAATTTTTTTAGGTCAAGCCGCCTACCCTTGAAAAATATCCCCTATATAAACCTAGATTATTCGCCAGGTAGAACACTTCTACTTCACATTTTTCAACAATATGATATATCCCGTATTATAGACGCGCGACAAGGGGGTAAGTTATTGATGCGCGACAAGGAGGGTTTGCAGACAAGGAGATACTGTAGATATTGACACATAGTAGACGCATGACAAAGATTTTGTTGACGAGTGACATGGAGTTTTTTTCGATGAGCAAGAAGAGGGCAGAGGTTGCAGACGCGCGACAGGATATTTGCTGTCGCGCGTCAATAGACCTTAGTCACTAAGGCCTATTGATGCGCGTCACTAAGGCCTATTGATGCGCGTCACTAAGGCCTATTGACGCGCGTCACTAAGGCCTGTTGACGCGCGTCACTGCATTTTTTTGACGCGCGACAAGGAGGTACAACAGATATTGACGCATAGCAGACGCACGACAAAGAGTTTGTTGATGCGCGACACGGAGATTTTTTGATGAGAAAGCAGAGGTCGGAGGCTGCAGACGCGCGACGGAAGATTTTGCTGTCGCGCGTCAAAAAATGCAGTGACGCGCGTCAATAGACCTTAGTGACGTGCGTCAATAGACCTATTGACGCGCGTCACTAAGGTCTATTGACGCGCGTCACTGCATTTTTTGACGCGCGACAGCAAAATCTCCCGTCACGCGTCGCGCCTTCTTCTCGCAGATGCTTTGATAATCAGGTGAAATTTTTTCATACAACCCCCAAAAAATTCACCTTCCCGTGAAACCGGTTCCGGATATTCGCCAGGTATTCTCCACCTCCGATTTCCAGGAGGTCTCTTAAAATGAACCCCAGTATGGGAAAGAGGCAAAGTGTTTCCTATATCACTTTAGTTTCCAACATTGGAACTCATGAAGCACATTTGAAGATGTTTGAGTTTGAACCAATGGACACTGTGTATGCAGAGAGTGATGGAGTTGGAAGAAACTAGAGAACATACTCTTCAAACAATAGAGAAGGATCATGCCACAATCAAGAGATGCTTCGATAAGAAGGAAAGAGCCAGGACCTTCCAGGAAGGAGACCTAGTCTTGAAATGGGATGCAGATCGAGCCAAACAGGAAGGCATTCCAAGTTTGATGCCATTTGGAGTGGCCCTTACATGGTCACAAAATGTAAAAGTAGCAATGCTTTCCAATTGTCTACATTGGAGGGTGAAGAGTTGCAGATTCCAGTGAATGAAATCTATCTTGAGCCGCTAATAAAAGGAAGTTCTCACCATGTACATATTAGTGTAGTTTCTCATTCCTCTAAGTGCTTGTGCACATCGTATTGTTGTAGTTTAGGTTTCTTTTCTCCTAAGTGCTTTGCATGCTCTACATGTTCTATTTGGAGCATGTATGATTTCAAATTTTGTATATAGTTGTGGTGTTGTTTTGTTTCTCTTATGTAGTCCATTCAGAGAGACAGATGAAGCCCTAGGTCAAAACAATTTTCTACTCTCAGAAACCTTTGTTTTGAGATTTCTTATGAAAATTGAGAGTGCAAACAAGCCGAGGTCATGAATCGAGGCAAAATATGTATCAATTTGTTGTTCTCGACTCCATTCCCAATGGATATGACAAGGAAATTGGTATTTTCATCTAGCAGACATATACCCCTGTGAGTCACCAAATTTTTATCCATATTTTCCCCTAGGAAAATATTGGATCGGCCACAACCCCGCATAGAAAGAACTTGAGAAAACTCATTCAGATCTTGTAAATAGGTCGTAGAAGGACTCAATAATGGAGTGACGGGGTTGAGAAAGATTAAATGACCCTATGTAAAAGAAATGACTCACGAGCCCTTTCTATTTCTTAAATCCATTTTCAAGTCTACAGATAGACTCAACGATGGAATAACCGGGTCGAGAATAGAAGGGACAATGCCACAGAGGAACTAGGATCAAGAAGAGAAAGAAGAGTCCAAAATCAACTAAGTATGGAAGAGCCAGTGGAGAGAACCATGTGCCCTAATGACGCTTCTCCAAAGATGAATCCATAAAGGGAGGCTCAAACAAGTGCGTCATCTCCATGTGTCCTAGGCCAAAATGGAGGAAGGGTCAAGTGGTTAAGAGAGTCAAAAGGCAAATAAGGTGGGTAGAAAAAAATTGGCTAAGTATAAAGTACAAGCAGAGGTCACCAAGTGTCAGCTTGGCACATCTCCAAGAGTTAGTCCAAAGGCGGAGACCCAAATGAGTGCAAGCTCTCCACGTGGCCCAGAGTCCAAAAAGATAAAAGGGACCATTGAAAATTCCACAGACCTGCGGAGGCTACCAAGTGTCAACTCGACGCTCCTTCAAAAGCAAATTTTGAATCGGGCTTTCAAGCAAGCGTAGTGCCTCCATGAGCCTACTCTCAAAAAAAGGGGTAGAGGTTGTTAAATAATCAATGCATGGGACAAGCCGAGGGATGTTTCCAAGCTGTCTAAATGGCACTTGATTTAAGGATTGAATAGAGAGAGGGTTTTCAAACGAGTGCCACACTACCACATGTCCTAGGTCAAGAGATGTGACTCGACAAGCTAAAGACTTAGCCAAAAACATAGAAATTGGGCAGGAAATAGAGGAAATGCCACGTGGCAGCCTAAACTAGTAGTGCTAAAGCGGGCCATCGGGGGGAAAGTTGGTTTTTTCCCCTTGTTTTCCAAAAGGTGTAAAAGTTGCAAAATGGGTGTAACTCCGACCAAAGGAAAAAGGAAAAATTTGAGCTTGAGTCAAGATCTAAGCGGGAGTTGGAGGTAAAGGTGAAAATTATCATTTTGTACAAAAAGGCACAAAGATAAAAATTGAAGCGCATCTATTTTTTGCCCAACCAAAGGTGCGGCGTGTCAAGCAGAGTGTCGAGTGCAGGGTTTTGAATTTTGCATTTTTGTGGAAAAGGGGAAAAGATAAATCACGAGATGCGCAAACCTAATTTTTCCCTAATCTAGCCAAGCCACGTGGCCCATATTGAAAAGGAGACCCAATTTTCAAATTATTTTCCCACCCATTTCTATAAACTTGATACAAACTTGAAGGGGCATATCTTTGAATCGAGCTCGAAATATTAGAAATATGACACCACTAGAAATATCTTGGCTTTGCCCATGCCATGGAGATCTGAAAATTTAAGTTTGGGAGGTAACATAAAGGAAAATGGAGAAAAACATCTTCACGACCATTTATGCGAGATCCATCTACCTTTAACAAACAGATAAAATTCAATCTACTCCGCTCGTTTCCTCCATTTTCAAGCAATCGAACTAGAGATTGATACAAATAAGATAGATTTGGGGAAAGATTTCATATGAGACATTAATGGTGGTGGTTTAGCTTGACTTGCTTTTCCCACTTCTCTTTTTCTTCTCTCGAATGATTCTATAAATAATTAAGTGGGGACTCATTGTAAAGGGTTGGACATTCTTTCATTTGTAGGCTCCCCTTTTCTTCTACCAAAAGAAATCCTAGATTTTTTCGACCTTCCACTAGAATGTAATACATTCTCTACCTTTTGGCCACTTTGTAATGTATTGTATCAATCAAGAGAAATTAAACACATCTCGTGATTGATTTTAGATCCTTTCTAGTCTCGTTTGATTTCATATGGTCTTTCATTATATATCCGGTTATATGTGTTTGATTATTGTATGCACTTTGTTGGTTTGTGTCTATTAGAAACACAAATTTTCATCATTCCTTTGGTGCATCACCTTATAAGCTTAGTTAATTTCTCGCATCCCTTTTATCCCCTGTCTCATAGGAAAGTTTTTTATTAGGTATAGAGATAGATCATCTGCAAGTTCTCACACATGCACCTAAACAGATGACTAAGAACCAACCTTTAATCTAGAGAGCTTTTCCATTTGCAAGGTCCCACACCTTAGGAAAGTTCAATGTTATGCGAGATCTATAGAACTCATTTGGGGGTTTGTGATTTTCACTAACACCCACCCCATATATCTAGAGGTCCCAAATATCATATCAGGCATAAATAAACTATAATAGAGACTAAAATATCTAGAAAGTACTGAAAAAGATAGTCATCTCACTAGTTGAGTTCCTTATATAGATAGATTGTATTGGAGCATTATACTAAAGTACTTGATGTAGATAGCTTTCACACCCGGTGGGTGCATACTATCAATATAGAGAGGATAATTGACCCATATAAAGTGATTGAAGAGCATCTCATGATGCCTTAAGAAGAATAAACAAGAAGAGTCTAGTACAATAAGCCTTCCCAAGGCATCAAAACCATGCATTTGTAGTTTAAATAGGTTTCCCTCCATAAGTCGTTGTGTTTGAATTTGAACTTTGAATTACTATGTAAAAATCTTTATATAAGAGGTAGAAAAGTAGTTGTTTTCATCACTATGCTATGTAGGAAGAGGATTTGTATTGTATTAGGATATTGAGGGTATCATGTATAAGATGTCATAACTATATAAGTTGGTAAGAAAAATCTACCTATTCTAGCTTCTAAGTTGAGAGAATATCTCAATAAGAGAATATAATAAGTATTATCTTAGAGTAGGAGATTATGATAGAAAAATAATTTTTTCCTGAAAATATAGATCTTAAATCTCCATAGGAGGAGGAGAGAGTTAAGTTATCATGTATTAAAAAAAGGAGCTCATTTAATATGAGCAAAGGGAGTTTGATACATTAATTATGTAATGATGCGAGAACTTGTGAATGGTCATGAATAAGAAGGAAAAACTAATGTGCATGAATTTTGTGTTTGATTGGATCCTTAGGTGTATAGAAGAATTTGAAATTGTATGAGTTCATGTTTTAATAAGAATGTTCAAATTATCATGATCTACCTCCAAACAACTTGTATTGTGTTGTTTGTTCATTGCTTCCTTAAAACATGGGTTCGAACCAGTCATGATAAATTTTTATTCCCAACTCCAAATGATATGAAATTTTGTATGTAGGTGAAAGAGGTCATTCTCTAGATGGTTTTTTAATATTTTACAATAATTCTGAGTATTTTTGGAGTTGTGAAGTATTTTTCTATTTGGTTTGAGAATGCATGCAAATTGTTTGATATAATGTTTGTCTGGGAAAACAGTCATAACTTTCAAATTCCTTAATGAAAATGGATGAAATTTGGAACATATGATCCTTGTAGGGACTAATAAAATATATCAATTTTTTGAGTAATTGGCTTTGTGTAGAAAAATATATATATAATAGAAATTTTTTATGCAGATTGCTTTGCTCAAAACAAAGTTTTGCATGATGAAGATGGAGGATCAAGCCTTTACTTGTTTACAAGAATCAAAAGCTTAGTGAAGGAGATAAAATCATGAATTTAAATTGAAATTGAATTTAAATTGATGAAGGTAAGATTAAGTTATATAAAAGGTGCTCTTGTGTATACTCTTATGTTAGTGGTATATCTCAGGATGAGTTAGAAGGTAAGAAGCATGTAATCAGTAAATTAATATTCATAGAGGTATAGTAAGAACGTATCCCATTTAAAATAAACAATGTAATCATGATGGAATGACAATTTTAAGGATGTTTGAGTATAACATATGCATGCTTGAGTGATTGACAAGATTTGGTGAGCCAAGATAGATCGTGGGTTGGTGAAATTAATATTGCATGTTGATATGAGAATAAGTTGGGATAAAATTGAAATAATTTTTCCCAATACCATCAAAAATTATGCAAATATTAGCCCATATTATTCTCATATCAACATGAAAGATTAATTTCACTAACCAATAGTCCTATCTTGGCTCAGTCCAAATCTTGCCAATCACTCAAGCCTAGATATGTTATACTAAAAAATATTTCAAATTGTTCTTCCATAATGCTTACATTATTATTTTTAAATCGGATAGGTGTGAACTATGCCTCTATGAAGTTTAATTTTACGATGCATGTCTCTTACCTTCTAACTAATCGAGATTGACAAGTGGGATCTTTATAGAAAGATTACCTTGAATTTAAGCTTACCTTGACTATACTATATATATTTGAAAACATCCATTGGAATTTATTATTTGATGTCCTTCACTAAGCTTTTGATTCTTTTAAACAAGTAAAGTCTTGATCCTCCATCTTCATCATGCAAAATGTTGTTTTAAGAGCAAGTTGTTTGCAATAAATTTCTGTCATGTATATATTTTTTTTCACAAATGCCAATTTCTCCACACATTTGATATATTTTAGTAGTCCCTACAAGGATCATATTTTCCAATTTTCATTGAGGAATTTGAAATTTATGTTTGTTTTCCATGGAAAAACATTATATCAAATAGTTTGCATGCATTCTCAAACTAGATAGAAAAATAATTCACAACTCAAACAATACTAATAATTATTTTAAAATATTAAAACCCATCTAGAGAATTACCAGTTTCACAAACTTATCAAATTTAAGATCATTTGGAGTTGGGAATAAAATTTATCGTGACTGGTCCAAACCCCTGTTTTAAGGAAGCAATGAACAAACAACACAATCTAAGTTGTTTAGAGGTAGATCATGAAAATTTGAACATTATTTTTAAGACATGAACTCATACAATTGAAAATGATCCTATATACACATGAGGAGATAAATCAAACACATAATTCATGAACATTAAATTTTCCTTCTTATTCATGACTATTGACCGCATCATTACATAATTCATGCTTCTAAATCACTTTTCCCATCTTCTATGAGTTTTTTTCATATTTTCTAACTAAAATATCTCCGCATCCTATGGATATATTCAATCTATATCCTCAAGTGAAACTTAATTTTCTGTCATAATCTCCTATTCTAAGATAATACTTATCCTATCCCTTTGTTGAGAAAATCTCTCAACTTACAAGCTAGAACATGTAGAGTTTTTCACCAACTTATATGGTTATGACAACTTACACATGATTCCCTCAATATCCTAATACAATCCAATTCCTCCTCCTATGTAGAATAGTGATGAAAACAACTATTTTTCTACCTTTACTCTTATATCAAGAGTTTTTACATAGTAATTCAAATTCAAATTCAAACACAACTCTTATGGAGGGAAAACTATTTAAACTACAAATGCATGGTGTCAATTCCTTAAGAAGGCTTATTGTCATAGAATCTTCTTGTTTATTCTTATTGAGGCATAATGAGATTCTCCCGCATCATATAGATAAGATTAAGTACACGATAGGTCGAGAAGGAGGGATGGACAGAGGGATTACCCATCTTATCGGGGACGGGGAACGAATCGACATCTCGATGTGAGACTTTTCCTTTTGGGGAATAACGGCGAAGTCCATCCAAAAATGATAAATAAAAGGAGAAAAATTTCCAATTATTGTTATCCATTCCCCCGAAGCAAAAAGGAAAAAGGAAAATAAGGTGGTATAAAATCTGGCACTCGAAAGGCCCCCACAGAAAGTTTGCGTTTACAGCAAAAATGGATGTTTTGGGAGCATTCAGAAATGATTTGGAAAGTGGGAATCATAAGAGAATTTTTTCCTCTTTTGGGTTTTGACCCTTAAGGTTCAACTTAAAAGGAAGAAAACGGGCCCTACGGGACCACATCTGAATAAAATGGGAAAATAACAAAAGGGGATAAAAATCAGCTTCATGGTGTTGTATTGCTTCATCTCAGCCTCTTGACCGGAGAGAATCGGGAAAAATGCAAAAAGTTGATAAAATTTCCCCAAAAGGGCTCAAAGGGTGACTGAGCTAAAATTTAGCTCGTAGAGTTGCAAAAGGCGTTCAGCCGAGTCAATTCGGCGCACACGAGCATTAAAGGAGGATGTGCCAAGCAGAGAATCTCAGGTTTCGTGCAAGGTAAAACTGGTGCGACGATCCATTAGGCAGGAAAAAAGGCTCGACCGAGCTATTTGGAAGAGCTCGAGAGTTTGTGATATAGTGCATAAACAAATATGAAAAGCCAATCCATGAGACTCACTGGATAGCTCAGCAAGAGCTCGGAGTTGAGCTCGAGGAAATCCACGAGTCGCATTACAAAGTGAGCCATGAGGTTTTGACGTGGCGAGTTTGTGAATGCCTTGGAAAGGTAGGTGGAAGCTTTACAGAGAGGAGATCGGCTTGGCGGGTCAGATGGTAGATAGATAACTCAACAAAGGAGCTCAACGAAGGGTCAAATTGATAGGTATACAAGCTGAGTCGACATGGCAAAAACACAGAAGCTCGTTGAACCAGTAGCATGGAATGGCGAGGATTCACGGAGGGCCAAGTTCACTCGGCATTGGAAAAGCGAGCTCAAGATCGACGGGATGTTCATAGAGGAGGTGTTGGCAGATATGGATCTCGGCGCCCAATTGAATGATCACGGAAGGATGCAGGGGTCGGCTCACTACGGGAATCTGAGATGACTCAGAAATTTGGATAGGTCAATAACATGAAGAGAGGGCGAGCTGACGCGTGGGAAGAATTGGGAGCCAGGCCGTCGCACAGAAATGAAGCAGCGAACTCTTCGACCTGGAAACTTAAGGGGAGATAGGGAAAGGTTGAATTACCCGTGAATGCAGGATAATGAAATGGCTCGTGCCAATGGATGAGCTTGACACAAAGTCAAGGAAAAGTGATGGGCGACCCATTTTTCAGAGTTTAGGAGGGAATGTTTTCGAAGAGTGCAGGAATGTTTGCATGAAAACAATGAGCCAACTTCTGAAATCCGAACTCCAAAATTCAAAGTTCAGGATTTCAGAATTGTGAAGTTTTTTCGAGATGTTCAAGTGAATAGTGCTGGCCGAAGAATGATGAATTTAAAAAACCTGAAGTTCGAATTTCAAACTTCGGGATATTAGCACTTCAGATATTTTTTGGCTTAGTCCGATGAGTATAAACGAGTTGATGAAGGCCTAAATGCCCGAAATTCCGATCGAGAGATGTTTGTAATTGACTCGGTCATGGCTTGGGGATCAAGATGATCCAAATGTGAACAAAGCTTGTAAACTTCGACCATATGGAGGAAGGTGGAAAATATGCGTCGATTTGATGGGAAGGACAACGCGAGGCAGTTTTAGAGATTAATCAACAATGGTAAGCCAAGCTAGTGTGCACTTTAATAATGTGAAACAAAATGTTTCAAGGCCCACTCAATGCAAGCCATGGGGAATTAGGTCATGAGGTGACGACCACTGCGAAAGAATGCGAGGAAAGAGCTCACAAAACATTGGAAGTGGGAGAATAGAGGGTGGCTCGCCCATTACATGTAGAATGGGGAAAGTGGAAAGAAAAGGCTTGTCATGAACATATAATGTAGGAGCTCACCCACCGAGCTCGCATTGTACTCAAAAAGATGCTTGCCATGCAAAACCATTGCAAAGTGCCAAGGATGTCAAATCCCCCTTTCACTAAAAGGGCATAACTTCGCCTAAATTATCGGTTTCTCGCAACATCATAGTCATTGGAAAGATAAGGAGAAGATATAAAATGTGGAGACATTAGAATGGTATTTCAGAGGTTCCGAACCTCCGATAATGCATTAAAAGTGAACAATGTAAGGGTAGGTGGAGGCGTAGTTAATGAGGGTATTAATGTTTTCTTAACCAATAAGGAAAATTCCATGAAGATATGGGTTTTATGTGCCTCCCCATCCTACTGCAAGTGTCATGATGAATTTTGGGGGTGGTTGAGGCAGATTTTAGGTTTCTTCTCTCTCTCGGGATTTCTTCCTATAAATTTAAAGGGTTTGCAACATTGTAAGGGGTTGGTTATTCTTTCTCTCCATGCACCCTCTTCTTCTCAAATTTGGGGTTTCAAGCCTTTCTCCAAAAAAGCATTATAATGGAATTTTCCTCTCCCTACGTGCAATGTATTGTGTATATTTCAAGGAACAATAAACTTTTGTTCCGTGTTAAATTTTTCGCCTCTGCATGATTTTAGTGTTCTCTCTTACCTCTCATTGAAAATTAGTTGTTCTATGCAAATTTCTTGTTCATTACAAATTTGGTGTTTTGTGCTTATACAAGAATGGTGAATGTTATATTATGGTCTGTGGTACTGATGTCTACCCTCCCCATGATGCATTAAATGTGATCTAGTCTATGGTACAGGGACACCCTCTCTAGTTTCATTTCTTTTACTATTTTGCAAGTTGGGAAAGTGATTGACACTCCTTTTCTTGGTGTATCACCACTTCTAGTGTAGGTTTTATTTCATGCAATCTCTCTCCTTGTCTCCTTGGAATTTTAGAATAGGTTTAGATAGGTATTTTATTACATAAGAAGTAGTCATGGCAGGTAGGATTAGGAAGAGGAACTGGCCTTCTCCAGAGCATTATATGATTCGTAGGGTCCCACACTTCAAGATAACTCCATGTCTCGGAAAATTACACCGAATGCCCCATCCATAACTTGGCCATTCGGGGGGTGCTCTAATTTTTCCACAATAGTGTTGGCATGCCCGGTGGGACAACATTGAAGTCAGCTGTTTCATTTTACAGTGTTCCATCACAAGATCAATCACTTTGAAGCCAAGTTTAAGAACTTTGAGGCCTTTAGATTTCCCTTTTCTTTGGATTTGAAGTTACAAATTTTGGATTTCGAAGAGGTTTTTTGCAGGTCAAGTTCCAAAATCATTTTTGAGGGTTTCATACATGAAAAATGGTGTCAAAGTTTTACAAATGATAAATTAGAGGTTAAAGACCAAAATGGTATTCTTAAAAATCCAAAATTTTGCATTTCTGAATTTCAAAAATTTCACATTTCATAATTTTGGATTTCGAGATTCCATAATTTTTTAGGTTTTTGGAATTTTAATCTTTTTGGGATTTCAGGTTTTGAAATTTTAGATTCTTTACAATTTGCACTTCAATGGTTCTCAAGGTTTCATAGTTTTGGAGGTTCTACATTTCAGATTTCAGAGTTTGTGGAATTTCAGGATTTTGAGGTTTTCAAGTGAAGTTTGATTTTCAAAACTCGAATTTAGACTAAGCAAGGTCTAACCCCATAGCCATTTTTGGGCCCTTTAAGGTGTGTATGCATGTATTCATCAAGTTTCATTGTATTCTTGTTGGAATCACTACCTTTGGAGGCACATGCAAAAAACAATTTGTGACTCATCCGGTAAAAAACCCATCTTCTCTTTATTGAGATCATCTCTTTTCTACCCATTTCCATCCATTTTTCCTTCCACATATTTTCATTTTCTTCCATTGTATGAATTTTTGCAATCATGGCTTCATTTGCATCATGGGATTCACATCGGAGACTACAACCATGTAGTTTCTTCTGCCTCCAAGATTACAAAGTTCATTTTTGGGTCACTATCAACCACCTTCATATCCATTCTATGATCCGAATCAATATACATATTCCTATCGACAAGAAGAAATTCAGTTTGGTTATCCACCAAACTATGCAAATTTTCAAGATCAAGGGTATGCGGATTTTGTAGGGTATCCTACGCTTGAAGAGATTTAGTTACAACCTGAGAGTTCAAGAATGGAGGTCAAGGTGGTGCATTCAAGTGATACATCTTAGATGCAGTATGCAGATTGGTTTTAGGACCCTTGTCAATGGGTGGGCCCCATTATATGACATTGTATCCATACATATGAAGCTTGATTTCATAGTTGAGATGTTTCCAAGGCTCATAGAGTGGATTATAGAGATAGAAGCTTTGTGAGACAATGCCTACTCAATCATCAATGAGAAACGCTTACATTGTCATCCCACAATCCTCTCTCCACTCCCCAATTAACATCATCTCAGCCTAAGCCTTAATTTTATATCTTCTCATGTGCTACCCCTAGTGTGAAACCCACTTATTCATATTCTACTCTCCCACCTCACCTCAATTTCTCTACCATTTTCCCTTCCAAACCCAATTCCCCTCCACATGAATAAAATGTAATATCTCTCCTTCCATAAAAATAATACAAAATTATTTGAGACCCAACCTATTCCCCCCTCCTCTTGCTTTCCTAATTCATGTCGAAAGGAAACTCAACAAACTAGACAAGAGGAACAGTAAGGAGAAGATCCCAACAGAGAAGAAATGATAACGTTTTAAGGAACGGGCCTCAAAGTATGGGATGGAAAAACTTACTCGCTTAGTCAAGCCTTCAAAGGAGACCAAGGTTGGAGAATAGGTGGCGAAAGTGGAAGTTGAAGCTGAAGAAACAAAACAAGGACAAGTTGAAAAGAATCATAAATCGGTGTGTTCGGAGTGTAGTGTCCATGAGGTTAATCCTTTTCAAATATTGTAGATCTATCACTAGCAGCAAAATTACCAAGGGAAGAAGAAAAATCAAATCTAAATCCAAAATAAGATGAGCCTCATGCCACGTAGGAGAGAAAATTAGATTTAGAGAACTCACCCACAAGGCAAGCTATGCAAGAAAATTCAATCCTATCTCTCGCTTTAGCCTCTCTCGGATTTTGATTCCAGGATAAGTTTGAAATTTCAATATTTATGTTTGAGGATGAAGTCCGACATGAGGAACAATTGCAGCATTTCAAAGGTCATCATGGAAGGAAGAGAAATCCCGACACATGCAGAAAATGAAGGAGATGATTATTTGTTAGATTTGGAGGAATTTTTGGTGAGGAGGAACCCATGGAATTTGTTAATTTCTCTACCCCATCATTCACTTTCCAACATTAGGAGGAGGCTTTACTAAGAAGGGAATGCACAAGAGTAAGTCTGTTCCTCATAGCATTTTTTTAGTCAAGATTGGAGGAATTAAATCTTTTAAATTTCACAGTGGGCAAGGAAGTGAAAGGGAATGAGGATTTCATCCATTTCATACCACTTAGTAAGGTGACACATCAATTGTCTGTAAATGTGCAAAAGGAAGAAAATTAATTTATAAACAATCACCTTTTCTAGGAAAGTCTACATCTAAACTTTCTTATTGAGATTTGAATTTTAACAAGGGCACATCTAGTGGATCGTGCCATGTCCCATCATATATCTAGCTTCGTTGAAGATAGAAAAATACTTGCCACAACTATTCATGTTCATCTCTGAACATGAGGATGAATCTCACGGTGCAAGGATCGGCTACATCAACTACGACACCCCTAGGAGCCCCATGTAGACCATTCGATGGAGTATTTGTTTTTCTTCTGGCTAATACCTTGATGATGTGGGTGGAAAATTACTTCTATGTCAAATTTTCACTCATATACAAAATCATTTCCTTTCTCAAATCATCCACATGATTGAAAGTGGTGAGAAAAGGGAGTAACTTTTCCCCTCTCTAAGATTGGGGTTTGTTTGAAGTTTTCTTTTTCTTCGGTTAGTGTAGGGTAGGAGTAGGATTTATTTTTGCATAACAAGTAATCTTGCACATTCTGTATATCTCATTTGATCATGTATGATTTTTTAATTTTGTATATAATTTTTATTCATGTTTGCTCCAACACAATGCACCATGTTTCAAAGCAAAGTTCGCCATGAAAGTAATACCATAAGAAAGAAGCTCATATTTTATAGGAACAATTAAAATATTTAATTCAATCCAAATGTAGAGAAAATAAATTTGATAAGGGACATGCTTTAATAGTTCCTTCAGATCAACCATTGAGCTTATATCATCCTGCAAGATCAAAAATTAGCCTTCGAATTTATTCAAACTCTAGTTTTAAGCGGTGTTTTTAAGAAGACAATGAGAAAGGGAAGAATAATAATTTAATAGAGTTTCTTGATGTCCTAACTCAATAAATTTTTACTCAAAATTTTGCAATGTGCTATGCATGCCAAATAATCATTGGTCTTAGTATGCTTCATACTTTATAAGATCAAAGTTTGGGATAGATTCAAAATTCCATGTTTCGTCCCACATGTCAGGATTGTAGAGAGAAAAAGGTGAAATTCCTAAGTTCAAACAATGTTCCACTCTCATAAAAATATTGTAAATAAAAATCTTGTAAGTGAGATGCTCAATTCAGGATTGCAAGTGGTCTTACGGAAAATTGAAATGTTTCAATCAGTTTTAAGACATTAGTTATGACTCTGTGCCCAATGGAGGCTTTAAGCTACTGGTTTTGAACATATAGCAAGAAGATGCCACCATGAGTTTCACAATTGTTATCCATTTTTCCCAGAGTAAAATGGAAAACATGGTGGTATAAGACCCGAGCACTAGAAAGGGGTCCACATAGACAAATCTCAGTTTACATCAAAACCAGATGTTTTGGGAGCATTCTCGTAAAAATGATTCGTAAAGTTGGAATCATAAGAGGATTTTTTCCTCTTCTCGGTTTTGATCCTTAAGGTTCAACCTAAAGGGGAATAAAACGAGCCTTGTTTACCCACATCCGACTAAAATGGGCAAATTAGGAAAAGAGAGTAAAAATAAGCAGGATGTTTTATTGCTTCATCTCAACCTCGTGACTCGAGAGAATTGGGAAAAATGTAAAACATTGATATAATTTTCCCAAAAGGGCTTAGAGGGTGACTAAGATAAAATTTATCTCGTTGAGTAACTCAACAAGCTACTCAAGCGAGACAAGTTATGAATGGGGGTCACCGAGTCAAGTCATCTCACATAAGGCTCTTAGGAGGCCATGCCAAGCCAGATAAACTGGGGTTCATGTATGCTAAAACTTGTGCGACTAGCCATGAGGGAAAAAAATTGCTTACTCTTTGGAAGATCTCAGCGAGCTCGTGACATAGTGCATCAAAAAACATGAAAATCCAATCCACAGACTCAATGGATAACTTAGTAAGAGCTTGGAGTTACGCTAGAGGAAAGCTTGTGGAGTCACATTGCAAAGTGAGCAATGGGGTTTTGACGTGGTGTGTTTGTGAATGCCTCAACAAGTCGTCGTGGAATCTTTACAGATAGTATCTCACTTGATGAATCAAATGGTAGAGAGCTAGATCCGGAAGAGAGCTCAACAAAGGGTCAACTTGATAGGTAAACGAGTTGATTCGACGTGGCGAAGCAAAGCAAAGAGCTCTATGAGATAATAAACAGTAATGACAAGGATTCATGAGAGGGCCAAGTTCACTCAACATTGAAAAAGTAAGCCCAATCTTGATGAGATTTTTGCAGAGGAGGTATTTACATACATGGAGCTTGACACCCAATTGAAGCATCACGGAAGGACGCGACGGGTTTGATATTTACGGGATGTATGAGGTGGCAAGTCTTCAGAATATCCATGATTCAATCAAATAACAAACAAAACATTACACAATAAAAAAATAAAACTAGAGATATTTTAATTCATTCGGGACAAATTACCAATGGAGAGATTACATATAAATAGCTCAATGAACTTCCTATAAGTAAGGAGTCAAGACTAATCTCTAAGTCCTCTCAATATCCCAAATATATCTCAACTTTGAGTTGTGCATTACAACTTTTTGCACACTCATATATTATTTTATAAGTATTAAAAACTATTACTACCAAATAACCAAAACCACTCCTAAGTGTTCACACTATGAACAATATTTCGTAATAGTAACCCCGTTAGTGTTAACATGGGGAAAGCTATCTTTTGTACGTACTCATGATCTATAAAGAAATGAATGTTTTCAATGAGTACCAATAACTCAAACAATATGAGGTTTTCAAGGAGAACCTCCAACTCGTAAAATGGTTTTCTAGTGGAACCAACCACTACATAGCAATGTACATTATTTTGCTCACATAATTGTTTCTAACTTAGAGGGATTACAAAATAGAAATTATGCTCATGCAGGAGCTTTAAACATGAATTTACTTTTTCATTATTACAACATAAAGTAAACACACCACACAACAAAAATAAAAGGTTACCAATACCATGAAACAATCTCTTTGTTGGTGACTAACAAGAGACGCAAATTTACCTCCATCCTCCTATGCCTTCATCCTCCATTAGGAAATACTTAGTATAGATAGTCATCTTCATCCTCCTTTTGTTCAGTTTTATATTCTTCTTCATTCTCTTAACCTTCTTTAACAACTGCATTAGCTTCATCCATTTTTAGCTTTCCTTTTATGATGTCCTTGGCATGAGTAATAAAAATAAGATTTATGTCCTTTTTTCTTACAATAAAATCATTCTAATTCCTCTTTGTTTTTGAAAAAATTAGTATGCTTCCTTTTAATATAAAGAGTAGTTTCTTCCTCAATATCTTCTTTTGTTCTTTTTCTTTAGCTAGTAATGCAAAAATCATACCTTCAAGTGAATGAGAAGGCATTTGACCAAGAGTAAAAACTACATTACTGTATTTTGGAGGTAAACTATTTAATAAAATAGCTTTTGCATCTTCATCATCTACCTGAGCACTTACTTTCGCTCAGCTGTCTTAGAAGAGATCTAAGATCGTTAATATGACTTGACATAGTTGCACCCTCATTCATTTTCAACTTGAATAACTGCAATTTAAGTGAGAATTTAGCATTCACAACCTTTGATCCAAATGTTGACTTACAAAATCCCATATATCTTTAGAATTTTTTTCTAAGTCTATGTAATGCAACTCGGTATGTGATAAAGCAAGCCCAATAATGGATTTTTCTTTCTCATCCTTGGTTTTCCATTCAAGCAATTTTACATCATCTGTTGGTTTTGGTTCTTTTCCACTCACAATTCCCCAAAGGTTCTTGTTCATTAATTGCATTTGTATTTTCACCTTCCATTTGTGAAAATTTAATCCATTGAATTTATCTAATGTAATTTCCATAATAGGTGTCAAAATCAGTCGAAGATGCACCCTTACAATAAACTTTAAACATTGAAAGTAAATTTTTTTGACATATTTGCAAAAATGGAAAAATATATTTTTGTCCAGCTGATAAAAACACAGTAATCAATGTGTAGAGATATAAAATACACATTTAAAAAAATGGCACATTAATTTGAGTTACTTAACTAAAAGTTATGGAAATTTTGAGTTATAACTCGCAACATCTTCCTGCACTCCTTTCCAAATTTGGCAGATTTTTTTCTATGAAACACGAGGTCACATATTTGATTCGAATGAAAAAAATTAGTTCCATATCTAAATGCCTCACAAACTCCTACAAGTTATCATTGATCTAACCCACTCGATACCAAATCTTGTAAATATCCATGATTTAATCAAATAAAAACAAAACATTGCACAATAAAATAATAAAACTAGAGATATTGTAATTCATTTGGGACAAATTACCAATGGAGAGATTACATATAAATAGCTCAATGAACTCCTATAAGTAAGGAATCAAGGAAAATCTCTAAGTCCTCTCAATATCCCAAATATCTCTCAACTATGAGTTGTGCATTACAATTGTTTTACACACTCATATATTATTGTATAAATATTAAAAAATAATACTACCAAATAACCCAAACCACTCCTAAGTGTTCACACTATGAACAATATTTTAACAACATGGAGAAGCCAAGTCGATTCTCTAATTCATAGAGTTTAATAGAAGACAAAGAGAGGTCGAGACGATGCGCAGAAGAATTTGGGAGCTAGGTCATCATAGAGAAACAAAGAAGAGAACTCTATGAGCTTAAAATGTAAGGGAAAATAGGGATAGGCCGAATGGGTCCCTGAAAAGAGGACAATGCAATGGCTCAGTCAATGGATGAGTTCAAATGAAGTTGAGGAAAAGTGATGGGCGAGCCATTTTTCGGAGTTTAAGAGGGAATGCTTTTGGAGAATGCAAGAATGTTTGGATGAAAACAATGAGTCGACTTCTCAAGTCCGAACTCTAAAATTTGGAGTTGGGATTTCAACATTGTGGATTTTTTTCGAAATTTTTGGGTGAATAGTGTTATATGAGGAACGAGAAATGTCTCGTAACCTAAAGTTTGAATTTTGGACTTTGGGATTTCGACACTTTAGAGTTTTTTTGGGCTCAGATAATGATGAACAATAGCGAGCTGTTGAGGCCAAAATACCCAAAATCTCGATTAAGTGATTTTGAAATTGACTTGGTCGTGGACGAAGCTTGGGAGTAGTGCAAGGTGTCGGGGAGTGGTGGGCTCGAGGACTGATCCGATTGAAATATGAAGGAGCTCATCAATGTTGACCATGTGGAGGTAGGTGGAAAATATGTGTCGATTCGATGGGAAAGATGTTATGAGGCGCTTTCAGTAGATTCATCACAATGGTAATCAAAGCCATTTGATGCTTTAGTATTGCGAAACAAAACATTTCAAGGTCCGCTCAATGTAAGCCGTGTGGAGTTAGTTTGTGAGGCATCGAAAATTACAAATGAATGCGAGGAAAGATCTCACTAAACACTTGAAGTAGGAGAATAGAGGGTGGCTCGCCCATTACATGTAGAATAGGGAAAGTGGTAAGCAAAGGCCCACCATGAACATAAAACACAGGAGCTCACCTACCCATCTCGGTGAGCTTCTCAATATGTAAAACTAGTGTAAAGTTCCCAGGATGCTAAAATCCCCCTTTCACTCAAAATGGCCTAACTTCTGCCCAAATTATTAGTTTATCACAAAAATACTGAGCTTATCAAAAAGATGAGGGGAATATATATAATGTGGAGGAATAAGAAATGGAATTTAGGAGGTTCTAGAGCTCTGAAAATACATGAATAGCAAACAATGTCAAGGTAGGTGGCGATGCATTTAATGATGGTATTTGCATGCTTTCTTCTCCAACAAGGAAAGTACATGAAGATATGGGTTTTCAAGGCCTCCCATCCTAGTAGCACATGTCATGATGAATTTTGGGGGTGGTTGAGGAAGATTTTGGTTTCTTCTCTCTCTCATAGGATTTCTTCTTATAAATGTAAAGGGGTTGCAACATTGCAAGTGTTTAGTCATTATTTCTCCCCATGCACCCTCTTCTTCTTCTTAGATTTAGGACTTCAAGCCTTCCTCCAAAAAAACATTGTAATGGCATCTTTCCTCTCCCTATATGCAATGTACTATGTATATTTCAAGGAGAAATAAAATTGTGTTAAATATTAAATTTCCAAACGTTTGCATTATTTTAGTGTTCTCTCTTACCTGTCATTGAAAATCAGGTGTTCTATGCAAATTTCTGTGTTCATTGTAGATTTGGTGTTTTGTGCTTATACATGAATGGAGAATGTTGTATTTTAGTCTATTATATTGATTTCTACCCTCCCCATGATGCATTGAATGTAATCTAGTCTTTGGTGCATGACCACCCTCTCTAGTTTCATTTCTTTTACTATTTTATAGGCTAGGAAAGTGATTGACACTCATTTTCTTGGTGTATCACCACTTCTAGTGTAGGTTTTATTTAATGCAATATATCTCATTGTCTCCTTGGAATTTTATAATATGTTTAGATAGGTATTTTCTTGCATTAGGAGTAGTTGTGGCAGGTAGGATTAGGAAGAGGAACTGGCCTTCTCCCGGAGAGTTATTTTATTCACATGGTCCCAAACTTCAAGATAACTCCGTGTTTGGAAAATTAAACCGAATTCCCTATCCAAAACTTGGCCACTCAAGGGGAAGTGATTTACCTTTTCCACAAAATAGCTCATGCAAAAAAGCGCGTGGAAAAGATTTTTGTGCCATCATTTAGTCCCCATTTATAAATAGGGGCCCATGCCTCGTGCTTTCTTTTCTAGAGTAGTTCATACTAAACTGGATTATCATTTCGGGGTAAGGAAATTTACGTCCTCTCCTTCCCCTAAACCGTATATATAAAGGGGAGAACACCAACTAAATTTTATATAGCCCCTCACTCACACCAACTATGAATATTGACTAAAGATAGTCACGTCAGCCTTAAACCCTCTACATAGATAGATGGCCTCATCCATCAAATATGAGAGGAGTATTTTCACGCTCTCTATGTAGGGGTGTCCCATATATAGAGAGGTTGGTGGTCTTTATAGATAGCCCCATTTGAAATTTTAATCACTTATTACTAAGCTAAAAAAGAATATAACATCTATTTATATTCTCATTACCATATTACTCAAATTAAAAAAAAAAAAAAATTCACTAAATCATTTGCAGTAGACCCATTGATGGTGATTGAGAGAGGTCACTAGTTGACATCCATTCTACACTCGCATTTTTCCCGCCTTGAAAACTTCTTATTTTCTCGGAATATTCGGATCAATTTCCACCCCCACAAGTTGGAATTTGTGTATGACTACAAATGCATCTAGGAGAAATGTATACATTTTTTATTTTGCAGACTTTTTTTTACGATGGATCACAATTGACACTTTTCACTATTGATAATAATAGATATGAAATACAAATCAAATTTTACTCTTGATGACTATATGAAGAGAAGAAAAATAAATGAAATATTTTCAAACTTTTCCTCTACCAATTATAAACAATAAATCTAATTATAGATTGTATTTTTAAAATACCTAAAACAAGATGTCACTAATCATATTGACATTTGAATCACAATGATTAAAAACAAAGAGTTAAAGGTCACTGATACAACTACACAATTTATCTTGATTGCATGGACAACACACAATACTAATAAGTCCAATTTTGAATAATATAAAGACTAAACTAACATAAGAATACAAAAAAAAATCTAAATAAATAAAACTTTGACTCATAGTCCAGTTTGACATATCATTTAAAAAAGAAATATCTCACTCGATTTACAAATAAATTTAGGCACATCTAGAGGCTGATTTTGAAGATGATGTAAACTACAGCATTATGTGTGTCGTTCTTTCCTTTCAAAAAATAAAGAGACATCGATATGATTTTATATGAATAAATTATGTTCTTTTACTACAAGGTATGTGTTAGATTCTTTCTTACAATATATGTTAGGCATCATCTTATTTGATACTACACTTGTCAAAGGAAATTTTCTTTGATAGAATATGTTGATTCTATTTTTGACTATAAAAACTAAGCACACAATAAACAAAAAATAATAATAAAAATAATAATCTTAACAATTTTATTCATCTAGGAAAATTACAATATGAGAGCTATGACATATTTGGCATTTAAGTTTTGTAAAGAATGGACATAGGTATTATATCAATCCCAAAAATAGCCATCATCTATTTATCCTCATCCCAAATATATCTCTAATTATATGGCACACATTTCACTCACCCAATTCCTATTTTAATGATGAGCTAAACTCACGTAGAAATAATCACTCATTATTATTAATAGTGAGTTGTATTATGAAAACTAATATTACACACAATACTAACTCACAACTATTAAACGATAAAAAATAATAAAATGTGAGTACTAAATGGATATTTCCTAACAAAAAATGGAGAAGGTTGGTTGAGCAAGTTTTGGTAAACGTATATAATGTATAGGGATCCACAACCACAATTCTTTAGTTAATTTATGTTTAACTTGAGAAATTTTGAATCTATTGATATTAATTTTAAAATACTTTGAGATGTATTTGATATAAGGCTCCCAACCCAACTCTGTTGTTAGATGTCTTTATAATTTGTTGAATTTTTATTTTAAAAATTGGTTTTATTCAAGCAAACTAAGTTCAATGGTTTGTAGTCTAATTTAATATATTTTAAAAATATTTTAGTGATCAAAGATCTTGGTATGATGTAACTAATACACTCATACTAAATACCAAACTTGTAATCGTATGTATTCTAATTTGAGTAATTGCTATTATTATGAATGATTCAACCTCTGATTTTTATTCAATGAGATAATATATTTATACTTTTCTAAAATCTCAATTGTATATTTTATAATTGAGTAATTTATCGAGATGCTAAGTAGAATAGGTGGTATTACTTTATGAAATTTTCAATCTAATATTGTGTTTTTTTTTTTTGTTTAAGGCGTGTAAGTATATTAATTATTTTATTACAAAAGTTTCAATGTCATATTTTGTAAGTTATAAAAATAAATGTTCTATTAATTAATTTTTCTTGCTTTTAAGTGGTATGTGTAATTATTTTAATAGGTATTATTTTATAAATTGTACTAGACATGTAGTTAATTTTAATGATGGAAGTTAATGTTTTAATGTGCATAACTAATTTCACTAAGGAATTTTAATAAGATCAATTATAGAATATGTTTTAATGTAAATTAATTTTATTATATATTAAACATATTAATTTATTACAATTTTATTAGAAATTACACTCAAAATGTATAATGGATAAGTTGAAAGAGTGGAAAGAAAAAGTCGAAATAATGTAGGACAAAGAGAGGTAAGGAAGCGATAAAGGCATGATGAGAAAATAATTGTAAGGAAAGGGGTGTTGTTTGAAGGGAATTTATTTTTTGACATACAAAATATCTCTTGTCATATTTTGTTAGATCTCTCAAAAGAGGAAGGAGATGTGAAGAACAAGTATTTATGTCAACACTTTGAAGATAACTATAAAACATTTTCCTTTTCATTTAATAATCAACGTCAACAATAATTGTACTGATACAATGTCAACTCTTATGTTTTATAAATAGTTAGAGACCATGCCATTTTGAGGTGAAATCATTTGTATTTTTGTGACAAATTATAGAGATGGGGACATGATAGGGACATGGTAGGAGGGCGATGTAGTCATTGAATTTGATAACTACAAAACATGAGAGGTTAGGAGGCTTTCCAAGTAATTTTATATAGAGTGATTTGATCTTGGTTGGTTACACCATTGAATAACCTGAAAGATCTACCCACAAATTGGTAATAAGAA